>JARJHM010000300.1:0-355621 GCA_033356055.1 Carex pumila
TTAGTTTTTCAGGGTATCACCTCCAACAAAACATTCTCGGAAAGGAGGAGCGCAATTGAGAGGGAAGCGGCGAGGTAAATAATGGGCAACTTAATTTCGTTTTTGGTTCAATAGGAACTTTCGGACGAAGGTATTGTAGTGGTCAACACGGCTAAGCAACCTGGATCCTCAGTAGAAGTCCACCCGGCCCATTTCTCAAGGTACTTACCGAGTACCGACCTGATGAATAGGCTAGAGGTTGAATAAAACCCGTAAGGGGTATACCCGCCCGTACCCGCCCGTACCGCCAGCTAGGGTACCCGTGCCCGAGCTCGGGTATGGGTCGGGTACTCGGGTACGCGGGTACGGGCAAAAATCGGACCGGACCCGTTTTTTTAGACCAATACCTGAGTTTACCCTACCCGAGTTAACCCCGTACCCGACTAAACCCGTACCCGACTACCCGAAGTACCCATACCCGTATACCCGAGTACTGTTCATCACAGTTCAAAATTCAAAAAATTTGATTTTTCCCCCCCAAACCGGTGCCATCCCATCCGGACCCGACCGGCCGGACCCACCCGGACCGGACCGGACCGACCGGATGGGACGGTTTTTTTTTTTTTTTTTTCTGTTTCTGTTTCTGTTTCTGTTTCTGTTTACTGTTTTCTGTTACTGTTACTGTTATTCTTTAAAAATTAAAAATTTAAATTTTATCCCTCCAACCAAAATTTCTTTAAATACCCCTCTTCCTCCCTTCATTTTTACATCTCCATCTCAATTCTCATTCTCTCATTCTCTTAATCTAAATTTCTATAATTCTCAAATTTTAAATTTATTGTTAAAAAAAATATAGTTGTACATTTAATTCCTTCTACAAATAAGCAAACGGAATTACGAAGGTATCGAAATTACGAAGTTCGGGACCTTTCGCAAGATTTTTCCGCGAGATTTAAAGGTTATATTTATTTCATGTTAGATTAATTTATTTTTGTAGAGTAAATTTAATTTATGTAGATTTATTGGATGTTAAGTAATTAGATATTTATATTTGTTAGATTTATTTTATGTTAGATTTGTTAAGTAATTAGATTTATTGAATATGTTAGATTTATTTAGTTTATATTAGATTTGTTAGATGTAAAGTAATTAAATTTGTTTCTATTTTTTAATTTCTGTTTTTTTGTTTCTGTTTTTTAATTTCTGTTTTTTAGATTTATTTTTGTAAATGTTAGATTTATTTTTGAAAATGTTAGATTTATTTTGAATAGGTTAGATTTATTTTCCGTTTTTTAATTTCTGTTTTTTAATTTCTGTTTTTTAATTTCTGTTTTTTGTTTCTGTTTTTTAATTTCTGTTTTTTTGTTTCTGTTTTTTAATTTCTGTTTTTTAATTTCTGTTTTTTAGATTTCTGTTTTTTAGATTTATTTTTGTAAATGTTAGATTTATTTTGAATAGGTTAGATTTATTTTTGAAAATGTTACATTTATTTTAAATAGGTTAGATTTAATTTCTGTTTTTTTGTTTCTGTTTTTTTATTTCTGTTTTTTTTCATTTCTGTTTTTTTATTTGTGTTTTTCATTTTTTTTTTAATTTCTGTTTTTTAGATTTATTCTTGTAAATGTTAGATTTATTTTGAATAGGTTAGATTTATTTTTGAAAATGTTAGATTTATTTTGAATAGGTTAGATTTATTTTTGTAAATGTTAGATTTATTTTGAATAGGTTAGATTTATTTTTATAAATGTTAGATTTATTTTTGAAAATGTTAGATTTATTTTGAATAGGTTAGATTTATTTTCTGTTTTTTCATTTCTGTTTTTTAATTTCTGTTTTTTTGTTTCTGTTTTTTAATTTCTGTTTTTTTGTTTCTGTTTTTTAATTTCTGTTTTTTTAGTTCTGTTTTTTAATTTCTGTTTTTTTATTTCTGTTTTGTAGATTTATTTTTGTAAATGTTAGATTTATTTTGAATAGGTTAGATTTATTTTTGAAAATGTTAGATTTATTTTGAATAGGTTAGATTTATTTTTGTAAATGTTAGATTTATTTTGAATAGGTTAGATTTATTTTTGTAAATGTTAGATTTATTTTTGAAAATGTTAGATTTATTTTGAATAGGTTAGATTTATTTTCTGTTTTTTAATTTCTGTTTTTTAATTTCTGTTTTTTTGTTTCTGTTTTTTAATTTCTGTTTTTTTGTTTCTGTTTTTTAATTTCTGTTTTTTTGTTTCTGTTTTTTTATTTCTGTTTTTTTAGTTCTGTTTTTTAATTTCTGTTTTTTAATTTCTTTTTTTTAATTTCTGTTTTTTTATTTCTGTTTTGTAGATTTATTTTTGTAAATGTTAGATTTATTTTGAATAGGTTAGATTTATTTTTGAAAATGTTAGATTTATTTTGAATAGGTTAGATTTATTTTTGAAAATGTTAGATTTATTTTGAATAGGTTAGATTTATTTTTGTAAATGTTAGATTTATTTTGAATAGGTTAGATTTATTTTTGTAAATGTTAGATTTATTTTTGAAAATGTTAGATTTATTTTGAATAGGTTAGATTTATTTTCTGTTTTTTCATTTCTGTTTTTTAATTTCTGTTTTTTTGTTTCTGTTTTTTAATTTCTGTTTTTTTGTTTCTGTTTTTTAATTTCTGTTTTTTTAGTTCTGTTTTTTTATTTCTGTTTTTTTAGTTCTGTTTTTTTAGTTCTGTTTTTTTATTTCTGTTTTTTAGATTTCTGTTTTTTAGATTTCTGTTTTTTAATTTCTGTTTTTTAATTTCTGTTTTTTTAGTTCTGTTTTTTTATTTCTGTTTTTGAATTTCTGTTTTTTTATTTCTGTTTTTTAATTTCTGTTTTTTTAGTTCTGTTTTTTTATTTCTGTTTTTTAATTTCTGTTTTTTTGTTTCTGTTTTTTAATTTCTGTTTTTTAATTTCTGTTTTTTTAGTTCTGTTTTTTTATTTCTGTTTTTGAATTTCTGTTTTTTTATTTCTGTTTTTTAATTTCTGTTTTTTAATTTCTGTTTTTTTAGTTCTGTTTTTTTATTTCTGTTTTTTAATTTCTGTTTTTTTAGTTCTGTTTTTTAAAAAACAGAAATTAAAAAAACAGAAATTAAAAAACAGAAATTAAAAAACAGAAATTAAATCTAACCTATTCAAAATAAATCTAACATTTACAAAAATAAATCTAAAAAACAGAAATTAAAAGACAGAAATTAAAAAAACAGAAATTAAAAAAAGAAATAAAAAACAGAAATAAAATCTAACCTATTCAAAATAAATCTAACATTTACAAAAATAAATCTAAAAAACAGAAATTAAAAAACAGAAATTAAAAAACAGAAATTAAAAAAACAGAAATTAAAAAAAGAAATAAAAAACAGAAATTAAAAAACAGAAATTAAATCTAATCTATTCAAAATAAATCTAACATTTACAAAAATAAATTAAAAAACAGAAATTAAAAAACAGAAATTAAAAAACAGAAATTAAAAAACAGAAATAAAAAAACAGAAATTAAAAAACAGAAATTAAATCTAACTTATTCAATCTGTATACCCGTACCCGACTACCCGAGTACCCGTACTCGTATACCCGAGTTACTGTTCATTCATTTCAAAATTCAAAAATTCTGATTTTCCCCCCCCCAAAAAAAACATTAAAAAAACAAAAAAAAAACAACAACAAAACAACAACAACAAAAAAAAGCAAAAAAAAAACAGCAAAAAAAAAACCAACAAAAAAACCAAACAAAAAAACAGCAAAAAAAAAAAAAAAAAAAAAAAAATACCCTACCCGCCCTACCCGTATCCGTACCCGCCTTACCCGTCTAGGGTACACGGGTAAGGGTATAACTCGGGTAGGGTATGGGTTTTGAAAATTATACCCGCCATACCCGTACCCGAATACCCTTGTACCTGAGTATACCCGTACCCGAGTTATACCCGTACCCGAGACGGGTATACCCGGGGTACCCGTACCCGCCCGAGTATAAATACTCTAGAATAGGCCCAGTTTGAACTTAATTATGATCTCATACAAGTGGCTTCATAAAATCAAATTAAAATAACTATCCGTTGGTTGAGATATCGGACTTAAATATTTACTATATATCAACGCGTAGTATCCTTATCAGATTTGAAATTTTACTTGTCGAATTTCTGAGAGATAATCAATCATTTTAACACTTTATAAATATAATTTAGGTCGGTAGGAGCGATAATCTTTTGAATAATGATATGACAGATTTTCATGTTCAGGAAATTTATTTTTGTTTATATTAATAGCACTAAGGAGTACGGAGTTCAACTGTAATTCTATTCTTGGATTTAAATATTTCACTTTTTTGTTGTTGTTTTTGAGACAAGTGGGATCAATCTCACCGATTTCCATTGATATAACGAAAACCATTTACAATATTTCATTGATAATACCAACACTCCAACAAAAGTAACAGTATAGACAACAACCAATCAAAACATACCAAATAGACATATGAACTTGAATCTAATACAAATTATGCTAAAAGGACCCTCATGTAACAAAAAACACATAAATCAGCTTCTACATCTTCACCCTCCATCTGTAGCATCAGCCTCCATAATGTTTTCTGTCATAAGCATAGGGATTATAGCCTGAGTATCCTCCATATGAGTAGCTGGTAAAACCCCTAATAGATCCTTTACATCACGAGAGAACATATAGGTTAGTTTCTATAGTGTGCGCATCATATTTTTGAAGGAAACACCATAATTTAACAAACACAATTATTTGTGTACCTGAAGTTTGAGGACTTTTTGCAACCACTTTAAAAATTAACCTATTCTTCTCGAGCCAAACAGTCCACAAGACTACACCTATAATTATCATAACCAAATTATCATCTTTCATAGATAGACAAACACCTATATCCCACAAGTCATCTAAATTTACAAAAGTAGACACAACCACAGCTGACTTACTAAGTAAGAAACATATAAATTAAACACGGTTTCTTGCTCATTGCAAAAAAAAAATCAATGTTATCTCCGTGAATTTTGAGAAATTTCCCACAACAAACAAAATTTAGTGCTCTCTTCCTTTTAAAAAAATCACTGTTATCTCCCACGAAATGAGCACGAAATTTAAAAAAATCACTGTTATCTGACCGCGTAAAATATTCAGAATTTAGTGCTGTCTTCCTTTTTTTAACTTTTTTTTTCTCTATATTCTATTTTAAACTGTAGGTACTCGGAAGCTTCATAGCAGATTCGTTATAATTGTTATATAAAAGGAACAGATCTCTCAAACAATCAAATTCCATTCATTCCAGTATATAGAATCGTGACCAATTGTCCATCTCATTGAATTAATCTGTCGTAGCTTTGTTATAACTTTCACAACTTCATCATCTCTTCTTCCACATCAGCCATTTTTAATGGATTATGCATCTGTTTTGCTAGCTCGAACAGGGAGCATGAGATTCACCCTGCCACAGAAACGGTGGCGCTTTGCGTTGACCGTAATCATCACATGCCGCACATTATCGCAGAAACAGAACAGGTACGTGTCGATTGACATTCCTCCCAAATCATTCCTCTCATTGAAAGGGATTGATCATCAACCTTTCCACCACCTAGTCAAGGAAAAGCGTGCTGAGGATCTACACGAGCTCGGTGGAGCATCCGGTCTGATCGCAAAACTAAATTCTGACTCAAACAATGGTATATCTTCTGACAATGATGAAATACGCACACGCAAGGAGACATTCGGTACCAACACATACCCCAAGAAGAAACCCAAGGGGTTCTTTGTTCATGTCTGGGAAGCATTAAGTGACCCCTTTTTGTTGCTCCTAGCCGGTTGTGCCGCAGTTTCCCTTGGATTTGGTATAAAGGAGCACGGTATCAAGAATGGCTGGTACGACGGAGTGAGCATCTTCCTTGCGGTGTTTCTGGTCACTGTTGTATCAGCTGTCAGTAATTTCAAGCAATCGAAACGGTTCGACAAGCTAGCGAGCGAGTGTGATAACATCACAGTGACTGTTGTCAGAGAGAGCAGGAGACAAGAGATATCGATATTCGACGTGGTGGTCGGAGATGTTGTGCTATTGAACATCGGTGATCAGGTACCGGCAGACGGAGTCTTCATTGAAGGGCACTCCTTGCAGGTAATATAAGAAAAACAACTTCATCATTATTGCCTATTAATGTATAATTTAAGTTTTCTGGTGTAAATAGACAGGCTGGATATCCAATTTCCAATTTCCAATTTTCCTTTTTGCTCATAATTATCTAGTTGTTGAAATAGCTAGACAAATATATAATAGTACAATATTAATGGCATGCATTTGTATCCTTTAAAAAAACATGATATTAAAGTTTACATTATTTCTCATTGTTAATTACATTAAATGTAACATTCACTTCAAAACTTGAAATTAAGGAATTTTATCCCAAAACAACACAATACAATTTCACACATCTAGAATTGCCAGCTTGATGTATATATCTTTCAAGTTTGGCCAGTATAAATTTTCCAGTTTGGCATTGATCAGTAGTTCATTACTGATATTAGAATATCCTAGTATCAAACCGAACTAATTAATTTTCAAGTTAAAATGTCGTCATACAATATACAATTAGAAATTAATTTAATTATGATATTTTTAAATGAAAAATTGTAGTAATAATTAACTTTCTTGCCAAAAGGAGAGACAATTAATATTTTTAAAATTCTATCCGAAATAATGATTGTTGTTTTAATTGTGGATATACAGGTGGATGAATCCAGTATGACTGGCGAGACACATCCGATTGACATTTCTGAAAGGGAACCATTTCTCACCTCAGGTGTTAAGGTGGTTGACGGTTACGCGCGCATGCTGGTAACAGCTGTCGGCACAGACACAGAATGGGGCGAGATGATGAAAACCATAACTCATGACAACAATGAAGCGACACCTCTTCAAGAGCGCCTCCAGGGTCTTACATCAAACATTGGCAAAATCGGCATCACCGTGGCGGCATTAGTGTTTACTGTGTTGGCCATACGGTACTTCACTGGAAATACAAAGGATGAGAATGGCGTGCAAGAATTCAACAAGCATAAGGTTTCAGTTAATAATATTATTAGCGGACTGGTAAATATATTCCAACAAGCGGTGACAATAATTGTGGTTGCCATACCAGAGGGATTACCCTTGGCTGTTAATCTCACTCTTGCATTTTCAATGAAGAGAATGATGAAGGATAATGCCTTGGTCAGAAATCTCTCGGCATGTGAAACTATGGGTTCGGTTACAACTATTTGTACCGATAAAACTGGTACATTGACCTCAAACCGTATGACTGTTACACAGTTTTGGGTCGGTAAAGAGCCAGTCAAGACAGACGGTGTGGTTGAGTCGGTTGATACAAGAGTTATTAACTTGTTGTGTCAAGGAGTTGGGTTAAACACCACTGGTAGTGTGTATCAGAATAATTCTTTATCTGTGCCAGAGATATCTGGCAGCCCGACAGAGAAAGCATTGCTTTATTGGGCAGTGTCGAGTCTTGGTATGGATACCGATGCACTGAAGAGGCGTAGCAAAGTTGTTCATGTCGAGGCATTCAATTCAGAGAAAAAACGCAGTGGAGTTCTAATTTCAGAGAATGAGAATGGAAAATTTGTAGCCCATTGGAAAGGTGCAGCAGAGATGATATTGGATCGGTGCACAAGTTATTACGACAATGATGGTTTGGTCTACAACATGGATTTTGACCAAAAGTCACATTTTGAGAGGATAATCAAAGACATGGCTGCCTCAAGCCTTCGGTGCATTGCCTTTGCATGCAAGAATATCGAAGAAATATCTCAAACCAATGAAGGAGAGGCACCTAAGATTGATGATGAAGGTCTTATCCTTTTGGGGTTGGTTGGCCTAAAAGATCCATGCCGGCCTGAAGTAAAAGCAGCCATCGAAGCATGCAAGCGTGCTGGGGTCACAGTCAAAATGGTCACAGGTGACAATGTTTTTACTGCTCGTGCTATCGCAAAAGAATGTGGGATCATAAGCGAGAACAGCGAAGTAGACGTTGTAGTAGAAGGTCAGCAATTCTGTAACTACTCGCCAGATAAACAATTGGAGATTGCAGATAAAATACGGGTCATGGCAAGGTCATCTCCCTTCGACAAGCTATTACTCGTCCAGTGCCTCAAGAAGAAGGGGCATGTTGTAGCTGTAACAGGAGACGGCACGAACGATGCCCCGGCACTCAAAGAAGCAGATGTGGGTCTTTCTATGGGCATACAAGGTACTGAAGTGGCTAAAGAGAGCTCTGACATTGTTATCCTAGACGATAATTTTAACACCGTTGTCACCGTCATGAGTTGGGGCAGATGTGTCTACAACAATATTCAAAAGTTCATTCAGTTCCAACTGACGGTTAATGTAGCGGCATTGGTCATAAACTTCATTTCGGTTATCATATCCGGTGAAGTGCCTCTAACCACCGTGCAATTATTATGGGTTAATTTAATCATGGATACAATGGGTGCACTTGCTTTAGCCACAGACCGGCCCACAAAGGAACTAATGAAGAGAAAACCAGTCGGTCGAACCGAGCCGCTAATTACACGTGTAATGTGGAGAAACTTGTTGCCTCAAGCTCTGTTTCAGGTTGTAGTGTTGTTGGTATTCCACTTCAAAGGTAAGCAGATGTTTGGCGTCACTGAAAAGGTAAACAACACGATCATTTTCAACACATTTGTTTTCTGCCAAGTGTTTAATGAGTTCAATTCAAGAAAGTTAGAGAAGAAAAATGTATTTGAGGGTATCTTAAGGAACAAAATGTTTCTGGCAATAATTGCGGTGACAATACTGCTACAAGTATTGATGGTGGAGGTGTTGAGGCGGTTTGCTGGTACACAAATGTTGAATTGGGAGCAATGGAGTATTTGTGTTGGTATAGCAGCAATTACTTGGCCGCTTGGATGGTTGATCAAGTTTATACCAGTTAATAAGAAGCCGTTTCGTCAGATGCTGCCTCGTTGGAGAAGTTAATTAGGTGCTCGTTGTAATTATTAGTCTTTCATTTAGTTATTTATTTATTTCAGATAATATAAGTTAGATAAAATTCTTCCTTTTGATCACATGCCCCTTCTTATTTGATGACTTCTTACCATATGTACTTTTAACATGATTTTTATATGTATTTCTGTCTCGAATTTTATATCAAGTGATTTTCGGTCTATCTAAAAAAAATAGTACAAAATTTAAAAAAATATAAAATTTGATTTGTAGTACATTAATTTTCATATAAAAATCATGTTAACAGTTGATTAGATTAACTTTTTGGACTTCAAAAATTACAATATGAATCCATAACATGAAGCCAGAGAAAAAGAAAAAACAGATGCTACTGAGTCAGAAATCCATCACTGACGAGAATAAACTTTAGTTGCTTTTACACGGAAAGAATCCAAGAACAGATCCGGAGAAAACAACTACATACTGAGAAGGAAAGACTTACACCTCTCTCTGTCAAGACTTAGTTTTAAAAATATATATATATATATGGAAAGACTTACACCTCTCTCTGTCTCACTTTCTCACTAACTTCCACACTTTTCCCTCCTCTTTAAGCTTTAAAATGAAGACAATGCTAAAAGCATGTAAGAAACTTTGGCAAGTACTTGGAGAAGTTATTATAAGAAGGTGAAAGTAGGTAAAGAAGTTGTTTTTAGGTAGAAAGCTAGGTAAAGAAGTTATTAGATAGTAGAAAGCTAGGGAAATTCAAGAGGAATACAACGCGGCGGTGCTAACAGCAAGAACATTAAGGCAACAGACGCAATAAAATTAACTCCATAGAATACTGGCACTTGATTCAGTATTGAACTTCTTTTAAAAAAATATATCTTTTTCTTTCTTTTACTTACTGTTTAAGTATCTTTCACTTTTTTTTTTGTTTTTCACTCTTTAATTAGGCTCAAGCATCTGAGCCGACTTTGTTTTTATTTTAATTAGGTTCAAAACTCTTGTAACTTTGTTTGATTCAATTAAAGGAGGGCTTGACCCTCGTTTCTGTCTCAAAAAAAAAAAAAAAAAAAACAGTGCAGGTGGAACGGATCCAAATCTGTTCATTTTCTTGAGAAAAGGAGTACACTTCTATTTTTCAATCCGAATCATTCAAAATCGATCAAACGGCTTCAATTACTTTTTTCTTTTATATCAATATAATTTATTAAAACAAATCAGATGTAATTAAAGCCGTTGGATCGCTTTCCGATAGTTCGGATTGAAAAATAATAGGGTACTGCTTTTCTCAAGAAAAGAAGCAGATTTGAATCTCAGGTGGAACAAAGGTAGATAGATTGGTCAAGCAAAAGAAAGCTGAGGAAATCGGAATTAGGGGTCAGTTTGATAGGTATTGGATCAAATTCGGTCTGAGATTCGGTTGAGATTATTTGATATGCATCAAGATTTTTGTGCACCTAATTAATTAGTCTAATTTCAAACATGTTTGATGCGAACCTTGATACATATTGAACGGTTTCAAGTGTCCGATCCCCTAAAGTAATAACTCAAATTTTGAGCTTGGATCTGGTCGTCTGATTAGAATCCGTGCTAATCCAATTCGAGATAAAATGCACTGGATCCTCTTAATATTCATGCCAAAACGGATTGAAAGATCTGGATCTAAAATCAAAATTTGAGATACCTTAGGTGATACGAATCCGGATCAGACCGAATCCGTATCTTCTCCGGTATTGCAGAGGATCACCCTCACTTTACGGTTTGAGATTAAATCTCAACCGGTTTGGAATTCGGGTCGCAATAGGAGGCAATATTTTTGTGCTTTGAGATTCGTGCCAAGTTAAAAAGCCCGGTTCAGATGTAGTAATTGTAACAGATTCCTTATCAGGTATTGGAGAGGATGTGGATTCTTCCGGATCCTGAGGTACCTTGCCACCTTTTAGGTGATAAAGAAACCTGTCATCAAGAGAAATAAAGTTGGTAGCCTCTACCACGTATTTTGAAAAAGGAGAGAGAAATGAATGTTCCATTTATGAAGCCCAATTGAAGAGGTCGTTCAGGCCCAATTATTCTAGGCCTAATTGTTCGACAATACAATAGGCTCAATAGCAACCACTAGAAAATATTAAGCTGATTCTACAGATACTAGATTGTCGAGTACATAAACTTTAACAGGAGATGATCAATTAAAGAAATAAACAACAATATAGAGAAGACTTTATAATAGGGGTGCAAACGGATCGGATAATATCTGACTGTATTCGGATCCGCATCCGAAAATTTGATATGAATATTCAATATCCGAATATCCATGCGGATATAGATACGGAATATGATTTTGAATTTTAATTATTCGTATTCAAATAGTAGATATATATTAGGAGGGTTTCAATGCACCCAAAAATTTATGCTCCCATTTACTCTCAATCTTGAATCGTACATCTAATTCAAGATTTACGGTACGGATTATCTCCTCCAAGAACTCTTTGTTTCCTCTTCTCACGCTCCCTTCATTTATATACTTGGTTTTAAAATGGGGATCTATCTTTTTCTTGAGCAATTTGTGCAGCTAAACATAAAAAATTACAATACATGCAGCTAGACATAGTGTCTAATTACACTTTATCCCCAAAAGGTTGGTGCAGGTAATTTTTTTTTTTATCTAAAGTCTTAAATTAATTCATTGATAATAATTTTTTTTAAATGAATAACCAGTTACTACATCCGTCCGATTCACTTTAAGATTTATATGTACTGCTTTAATTAGTGTGTGTTAGCTTTAATATTTGTGTGCACAGATCTTAAAGTGGATCGGACAGACTTGAAATCTATTGGACTAAAAAAAAATGCACTATGCATGTAACTATGTACGTGATTTATTTATGAAAAAAAGACGACAAAAATATAGCTTATTTAGAAAACGTTTTAAAAATAAAAATGTCAATATCCGAAATTGAAAATAATTGTTTCAGTTTATGTGATCCAAGTTAGTCTTACAAATTAACCAAAATAAAATAATCTCAAGTAAGAATTGATGGATTATTCCCTCCAATTCCACATTCACGTAAAAAACGCGAAGCAGTAAATTACTTGTGATTTTGAAATATAGCACACATCTTCAAACAACAATTGTAACCCCTCTAAGAATTCACATTTTAGTGATTGTGTAGTAGGTTATTTATAATTCAAATCTACTCCTTTTTTTGAGAAAATGAACATCCTTCTATTTTTCTATCTGAGCCGTTCAAAATCGATCACACGGTTTCAATTAATTTTTTTCTTTTATTTCTATATAATATATTAAAATGAATCAGATGTAATTAAAGTCGTGTGGTTGATTTTGAACAGCTCAGGTGGAAGAATAGAAGAATGCTCTTTTTCTCAAGAAAATGAGCTGATTTGAATCCAGTTATTTAGACTCGTCTGAACATTCTTTTTCGGTTTGATGCACAATTTGCTCTAGAGAGTTTCGAGGAAACTCAAAAAATTTCCGAATTTGGAGAACAATTGTAAAAGAGATAAAAGAAAGTGTTATTTTCCAAACTAAAAAAAAAGAGAGTTAAGAATAAAGCAGCAGCACAAATTTCGGAGAAAATCATAAATTGACTCGTTTTCACTTCTGGTATCATAGTGCTATATTGATCCTATTTTACCACGTAACACGGCAAAATAGAATGGAATGTGACTTTGTAATTATTTCAACAAGCAGTATGTTTTATAATTGCATTTTTTTTTGTTTCCAAAAAAGTATATACAGTAACATAAGCATATTTAGGAAAAATATTAGGTCAAGGTATGTATAAAATTGAGAAATCACAACCAGTTATGACAATCCTCCAACTGTATAAAATTGACAATGATATCTCATTACATAAAAATAATTGAGTTTGTTGTTTATACCAATTTGGGTCCTGGAATTTTTATTGATTATTTTGCACCTTATTTCACCAGGGTCAAGTAACCGAATATAATTTAAGAAAAGATTCCACAAACAGATATGAATGGTAAATATGAGCTTTCTTATTCGTTCTTGTATAGTAATTAGTTAATGTCTGATAATATTTCGAGTAGAACTAGGGTAAGGGTTCGAGGGCGATGGAGAGCAACAACACAGCAGCGCTCAAGGAGACAGAATGGATCAAGGTAGGGCGGCGCAAGGAGAACTCCACAGCAATCAACCTCTATACACCATATAACTATAAGTCCCTCTTCTCTCACATCACCAAATCCTCCCTTCCTAATGCCCAGACCCAAAAACCCTCCAAATCTCACCTTCAAACCATGGCTAGCATCTCTCCTCCACAGTCACCACCACCCTCTAACCCGACCTACTACTTCTCCCCCCACAGCTTGACACAACTAAGGTTCCCTCCGTCTTCTCAATTCACCGAATGACGTGGTCGATGTTTTAGGTGCTGCCGTACGGGCCACAACGCTGCTGCTTGCCGCAATCCGATGCGGTGTGGGAAGTGTTGGGGCGAAGGCCATATGGGTACCAAATGCCCGGCCAAAACCCTAAACCCTGCTACCATGCCTTATTGGTCTAACAAAACCAGGAGGCCGGTCTCCCCTCCAAAGCAAAACTCCCATTTTGAGGAATTGCTTAAGCCTAATCCCTTGGCTATTCAATCCTTCCCCAACAACCGTCCAAAAAGGCTTGATTACCATGTCACTAGAGATGCTTCTACCAAGACAGAACTTCTCAAGCTCTCCTCTGGAGTTGTTTTTAACACCCATGGTCATGAAAATGGCTTCTCTCTATCAGATGTCCTAGGCTTTGCACTCAGGACCAAGCTAGTCTCGGTTGAAGAAATCTCTATTGGTAGGTTAGACAAGGAGCGGTTTTTAATCATCCTCCCACACGGCATGGCTCAAGAAACGTTCATTACGGCAACCACTCCTAACCTATGGGATGCGGGCTTCTCGTTCCAGCCTTGGTCTGAGATTGACGGAGCTAATCTATGCCTACTGGAGTTCAAGGTGCTCCTCGACCTTCATAACATCCCCCCTCATCTTTTCCGAGAACTGGAGGTCAAGAAGGTGACAGCCACCTTTGGAACTTTCCTTGGTTTAGTCCCACCTGTGGAGTTATTTGATCTTTCAGCATGGTCAACGGTGGTGGCCGTCCACCGTTTATAAGATGTACCAGAGGAGCTTGCAATGCATGACCTAGGTTCTAAGCACATTATCTCTGTCAAACCCAAGAGCTGGGTTTGCTCCCCTCTTTACAAGATCGCTGATTTGCCTAAAATCCCACCAAAGTTCTCAAAACCGCTTCAAACTTCAGACCGGGCACAGGAGGTGGAGCACATCTCTGTCTCTTGTCGTGCTCTAATTGAAATATGCAGGGGTATAGACCACTCGGCGCTCCCGAAAGAGGTCCGGGCAATCCTGGAGGGTGCCTCCACCTCCCGCACCATCACCATGGATCAAATGGAGACGATGGTCCATACACCAATCTTGGAGAATACCCCTAACTTCACCTCCGGTCAGCTTCCTGGTGCAGGTGAAACTCAGCTCTCACATGCACACCCGCTTCAAACTCCTCTGGAGGCGCTGCCACAGGATACCCAGGGCGTTATCTCTTCAATGGCTAATCCGAGATCTCAAGTTCATGAAGCGGGTCAGGCACTATCCCCTCCTCCTAACTCACTACATCTAGCAGCCAATGTGGTGCCACAACTACTCCCGCCCCCTACACGCATTTTGAAAAGGAATCCCTCTCAATTAGCAACGGGAAGGAAGGCTGACATTCCCAGTCTGGGTAGTATCATACTGAATGCAGAGGATCAGATGATTCGGTGTCAGGAAGGACAGAGACAAAAGAAGGATAAATCCAAGGCTCGGATCCCAGCTCCTATGGCACGTGGTGTAATCGTGACTCAAGCAGATAGAGGAAAGCAAGTGTTGGAGGGGTCTAAACAGGCCCAAAAGCCCAAGAAAGGAGTTCCTCTGCTAATTCCTCCAAAACCAGTCCTCTTCAAGAAACTAGCCCAACAGAAATTCACAGGAGGCCCGAAGCAAGTCAAAAACAAATAGGTTATGACCAGGGCCGCTGAGATAGTCAAAGGGCCTGATGGATTTTTTGAGGTGGCAGTTCAATATAGGATATGCAAGGACCTGGCAGAGAGAACTGGATTGAAGGTCCAAGATGTCACCAATATGCTTGAAGTAGACAACCAAGAACGCAGATTCAAGCATTATGAAGAAACCATAGCAAAAGATATGGAGGTTGAGGAAGAAGGCCTTGATCTGGATTTTGAATCAGATGAGGACTTGCTTTCGGATGAGGATCAGGGACAAGCCTGATCAGCTCAGTTAGGAGTTGTGTAGAAGTCATTTGTTTTTTAATGTTTCTAAAAAAAATTTCTTTACCTTCATGGAATGTTAGAGGAGTGGGGGATGATGAAAAATGTTTGGTGATTAAAAACACAATTAAAAATTCCAGATGTGATGTTTGTGTCCTTTAAGAAACGAAATGCAATCGTTTGGATTTGTAGTATATTTCGAAATTTTTACCCTCTTTTTTCAGTTATGATGTGGCCTTCAATTTGGCATTCAACTTGTCTGGAGGCATAATTATAGCATGGAAGAAGGCTTTTTCTTTGGTTTCCTCGTGGTCTACGAGACATACAGTTACGGTGTTGCTACGGCAAATTTCCTCAAGTAATTATGTGACGATAACCAATGCATACGGCCCTTGTATTGACCAGCTAAAACCGGCCTTCCTTCAAGAATTGCAGGTTGTTGCTTCATGGGCCACCCAACATTGGCTTTTAGCGGGGGAATTCAACATGGTCCGTTGGTTAGTGGATAGATCAGCCCAGCAAAGAAGCTTCACACTGATGGAAAGGTTCAATGAATTCATCTCTCTAAATGGTCTCATCGATGTCCCTCTCAAAAACCGCTCTTTCACCTGGTCAAGCAATAGACCGGAACCGGTTTTCTCTAAAATTGACCGAGTTTTTGCCTCTGCTGACGGGTCCACGGCCTACCCAGTAATCTCCTTGCAAGCTCTAGGTGTCTTGGCCTCGAATCACACGTCGTTGGTGCTGACCTACAAGGGCTTACATTAGCGGCCACACCGATTTCAGCTTGAATCATACTGGTTTAGGTATGAAGAACCGAAACAAATGGTCCGGCAAATCTGGAGTGATGGTGTGCAAGATCAAGCTGATTCTATGAGGTGTTTTCACTCTAATACTAAGGAGTTCCATTCTAGTCTGCGAGCTTGGAATTCGACTAATTTTGGGCAAATGGAAAAGCAGCTCACTTTATGCAGAGATACCCTTCTATTTTTTGACAAAAAAAAGGAGCATCGCAGCCTTCTCAACCATGAATTTATGCTGCGTCTAAAGGTGAGGGAAAGAGCATACCAATTGGCAACAAATATTGAGCTCAAATGAAAGCAGCGTTCTCGCTGCCTCTGGCTAGCTCAAGGCGATAGGAATTCAAGGTATTTTCATGCTTTGGCTTCCTCAAGACTGCAAAGAAATTTGGTGCTTTCCTTGCAGCATGATGGTCAGGTAATCACTGATCAGGCCACAATCAGGGAGGTTTTTGCTGCCTCCATGAAGGAAGTCTTGGGATCTTCTGTTCAGCCTCTACCTTTTGATGCTTCCAAGCTGTACAATCATAACCTCTCACTTGATCAGTTGCAGGTCTCTTTCACCCAGCTGGAAGTTCAAGAGGCATTGTTTCAGCTTGCTAACTCTAAAGCATCGGGTCCCAACGGGTTACCCAATGAATTCCTCAAGAATTACTGGATGGAACTTAGAACTCAAATCATGGAAATCTTTCATAAATTCTATCACAACCGCCTGGACCTCAATCTTTACAACGAGGCAAAGATAGTTATGATTCCGAAGATAGATGCTCCCTCCACAACGAGTGATTACAGACCTATAAGTGTTTTGAACCTAATCCCAAAGCTCATCTCTAAGGTACTTTCCAATAGACTCTGTTTGATGCTGCCAGACTTGATTTCAAGGAATCAAACGACTTTCATTCATGGTCGCCAAATTGCTGAGAATTTCGTTACCACTAGAGAACTACTCCATCACATCAACCATGAAGGAAAACCGGCGATTTTTGCCAAAATTGACTTCAAAAAGGCGTTTGACTCGATCGAATGGTCTTTTCTAATCACTATGATGCAAGCTCGGGGCTTCCCAAGCAAATGGATAGGATGGCTAACCACTATCTGGTCCTCCTCTTCATCTAGGATACTCATAAATGGTGAATTTTTTGATGCGTTTTTTCACAAACGGGGGCTCCGGCAGGAAGACCCGTTATCTCCAATGTTGTTTAATATTGGAGTGGATGTCTTCCAAAGAATGCTGCAAGTGGGGAGTTCCATTCTAAACACCCATTTATCCAGGAAGGTGCAAGATTCATTGCTAGCTTTACAATATGCGAATGATACCGCGGTGATTGCAAACGGAGATTTGTCTTCTCTTATCACATTCAAGCTACTATTGCGCCTGTTTTCAGCTATTTCGGGTCTTCAAGTAAATTTTGCAAAAAGCAACTTCATCCCAATAAATGTATCGACAGACGATCAGCCTTGGGTTAAGGCAGTCATGGGCTGTCCACAAACTGACTTCCCAATTGTGTATTTGGGGATGTCGTTGACAATTAAGAAACCAAGCAAATAACTTTTTATTCCCCTGATTGAGAAAATTGAGAAACGTTTGCAAGGTTGGCAATCAAGGTTGCTTAGTAGAGGTGGGCGGCTGGTGCTTGCTCAGACAGTTCTCTCCACTATTCCTATATACCACATGATCTGCTTCCTTTTCCCAAAATGGGTCATCACCCGAATTGACAAAGCAAGAAGAAGGTTTCTCTGGGCCAAATCAACTAATGCTTCTAACCAGTATGTTTCTCTCTGTAATTGGAATATGGTGTGTATTCCTAAGAATTGGGGAGGTTTAGGGATGCCCGAATTACACATCAGGAATATCTCTTTACTTCTGCGCTAGTGGTGGAAGCTGTACAATGACCTAAATTTGCTATGGACGGGGTTTATAACAAGGATAAGGTGGCAGGGGGTCTTCTCGGTTGGTCCCATGCTATGGTCTAAAGCTGGCTCGTTCTTCTGGTCACAACTGATTGGTCTTAAAGGTTTATTCACCTGGTCTACCACATGGATTATAGGCAATAGCGCTTCTATCTCTTTCTGGTATGACTATTGGGGGCCCTTCCCTTTAAGATTAACAGGATCAAGGCAACAATTTCATGCTGCTTCCTTGCAAGATGCCTTCTCTGATTCATACATGGTTTCACTTCCTGAATCGCATAACCCGCCATCATTGGTCAATTCTGAAGATCAGCTGATGTGGAGATGGTCTTCTAATGGCCAATACAGTGCAAAATCCATTTATGCGGTTATGATTGGGGCTGGACTAATGGCTTGGAGCTTCACAGGAATCTGGAAATTCTTAGTTCCGCCGACCATCAAGTTATTCATTTTTTGGTTGTTACGGGACAAACTGCTAACAAAGGAAGTGATGCTCAAACGACAGTTCAATTGCGATTGGAACTATGTGCTATGCAATTCTACCCAATTGGAATCAGCTTTTCACCTTTTTCTTCCAATATGATTTCGCTGTCAGAATTTGGGATGGGATCGCAATTTATCTGGGTAATCAAATTTGTGTGGTAGTGAATTCGGTAGAATTAACATGGTCTCGATCGGCCAGTTCATTTAGACATAGCCGGATAGCTAAGAGAAGATGGCAAGTGTTCTTCACGGCTGGGTGTTGGGCAATTTGGTGGCAGAGAAATCTGAAAATTTTTGAGGGAAAGATGCTGCCAGTAGACATGATCATACACTGGATTGTTCGGGAAGCAACACTATGGGAGAAGTATTGCTCTGGTGAAGGCTCAAGGCTCAATTATCACTGATTTTATTTCTTTCCTTAACTTTTGTTGGGTTGGGAGGGATGGTCTGTGTTGAGACCTCTGGATCGATTGTGTTTTAAACTTTATAAGCTTTGATGTTATTATATATTCCCTGGCAGCCTCTGCCCGGTTTTGTTCCAAAAAAGAGTAGAACTAGGGTGTTTTAAGTTCAATTCAAGTCTAAAATTTGTAAAATCAACTTGAAATCACGAATCCGAATTGTTGAAACCCGCATACTTTATGAGTGATGCATCTACATATGAAAATTTTAAATATTCAAGTTAATTTAGTATAAAGTAAAGTGTTCAAAATTAGAAGGTTAATAAATTAATTTTAATGCATTTATTTTTTGAATGTTTTCTGACCTTTTGACTCTATGCAAAATTAATTTCTTTTACATGTAGGCACATCACTAATAAGGTAAGTGGATTTCAACTGTTCAGATTCATCATTTGAAGCCAATTTGATGGATTTTAAATTTGAGTTCACCAAAAGGCTTGCTGAACTTAAGAACACCCTAGTTCTACTCTAATATTTCATTTATCTTATATCAAATTATACAAACTATTATAATATTTCATTTATCTTATATCAAATTGTAAAAAATAATTCATCTAATGGATAACATAGTTTGTACAATCAGGCTTGATAAAATCAAATTAAAATATGCGTGTCAAATTGAAGGGTAAGGCTACGATGCTACGGCTCAATATTCTAGCTTTCAAAATCCAAACGGTCGATCTGAAGCATTCATCTTGTTCTCCATATTAATATGTGTTTGGAGACCAAATTTTATATTTTTTAAAATTTTTTTATTATTTTTTTAGATATGTAGAAAATCAAATATCTTAATGGTGCAAAATTTTTTAGATCAACTGATTTTTTACCTATCTAAAAAAAGAGTACAACTAGGGTGCTCTTAAACTCACCAAAGTGTTTGGTGAGTTTGACTCTAAAACTCATCAAATTAATTTCAAATCATGAATCTGAACTGTTGAAACCCGCCTACCTTACATGTGATGCGTCTACATGTGAAATTTTTAAATATTTGAATTAGTTTAGTATAAAGTCAATCGGTCAAAATTAGAAGGTTAATAAATTAATTTTAGTGCATTCATTTTTTGAATGATTTTTGACCGCTTGACTTTATACTAAATTAATTCGAATGTTTAAAAATTTCACATGTAGACGCATCACACGTAAAGTAGGTGGATTTCAACGGTTCAGATTCGTCATTTGAAATCGATTTGATGGGTTTTAGAATCAAGCTCACCAAACACTTTAGTGAGCTTAAGAGCACCCTAGTTCTACTCCTAAAAAAATAGTAAATTTTTTTCAAAAAAATATAAAATTTAGTCTCCAAATATATATTAATACAGAAAATAAGATAAATAGTTCGAATCAATCATTTAAATTTTGAAAACTTGAATTTTTAAGCTATAGCACCATAGCCCTCAACTCGTAGCATCTAGCCTTACCCCCAAATTGAAATGCGGCGCCGATATGTTTCTGCCGGATGAGTAAAATTTGCCAATATCGAGAAGTGTGCGAAAGAGAGATGTGAGGTGACAGCGAAATTTGCAAACTCTGGGAAAGAACGGTGGGTCCAGATCCCCTAAAATATAGAGCAACCTTTGATTTTGGATCCGAACTGTCCGATCAAACGGTCCCTTTTAATATCCGTGCCAGAGCAGATTAGACGGTCCAGATCCAAACTAAAAATTTGGTTTACTTCAAGGGATCCGAGCTCAAGAAAGATGAAATCCTTCTGTGATTTTGATACTATTAGATCAACTGATCAAGAATGGTTATAATTTTTTAATTTCTATTCTTGTAACAATGCAACTATCCTATTGTGAGCTTCCCCCCAAAAAAAAAAATGCAAGCTGATGAATTAAAATTCATTTTTAACAACCAGTAGAAATATTTAAGTTAAGATCAGAAGGAAATATTTCATTTGGGATTTGTTCCTAATTGCCTGTGATCCAGCGTTAGGGCTCCTCAGTTATTGCTGCTATTTTCATGCATGCGGAGTTTGCTTTGCTGACTTCCTAGCCTTTGTTTGCTGCAAATTTGCAAATGCTATTTTCCGAATAATTTTGGTGAAAGTAATTATGATAAATTTGAGCAATTATTTACTAACTCTTAACAGTCATTGTATCCTGAATGTACAAACTTTACAAAATTCTCAGCTGCGTTGAAATTATTTAACTTAAAAGCAACCGGATTGACCGACTGTCCCCCATATTGATTACAACTTTCGGACGAAGGAATTGTAGCGGTCAACACGGCTAAGCAACCTGGCTCCTCTGTACAAGTTCACCGAATCAAAGCCCGGCCCGGCCCATTTCTCAAGGTACTTACCGAGTACCGATCTGATGAATAGGCCCAATTTGAACTTAATTATGATCTCATACAAGTGGCTTCATAAAATCAAATTAAAATAACTATCCGTTGGTTGAGATATCGGACTTAAATATTTACTATATATCAACGCGTAGTATCCTTATCAGATTTGAAATTTTACTTGTCGAATTTCTGAGAGATAATCAATCATTTTAACACTTTATAAATATAATTTAGGTCGGTAGGAGCGACAATCTTTTGAATAATGATATGAGAAATATTCATGTTTAGGAAATTTATTTTTGTTTATATTAAGAGCACTAAGGAGTAAGGAGTTCAACTGTAATCCGATTCTTGGATTTAAAATTTTCACTTTTTTTTTTGTTTGTTGAGACAAGTGGGATCAATCTCATCGATTTTCATTGATATAACGAAAACCTTTTACAATATTTTCGAAATCAGTACCAAATACAAAATAAATAAAATTACAACCTACAAACAAGACACCAAGATGATAACAACACTCCAACAAAAGTAACAGTATAGACAACAACCAATCAAAACATACCAAATAGACATATGAACTTGAATCTAATACAAATTATGCTAAAAGGACCCTCATGTAACAAAAAACACATAAATCAGCTTCTACATCTTCACCCTCCATCTGTAGCATCAGCCTCCATAATGTTTTCTGTCATAAGCATAGGGATTATAGCCTGAGTATCCTCCATATGAGTAGCTGGTAAAACCCCTAATAGATCCTTTACATCACGAGAGAACATATAGGTTAGTTTCTATAGTGTGCGCATCATATTTTTGAAGGAAACACCATAATTTAACAAACACAATTATTTGTGTACCTGAAGTTTGAGGACTTTTTGCAACCACTTTAAAAATTAACCTATTCTTCTCGAGCCAAACAGTCCACAAGACTACACCTATAATTATCATAACCAAATTATCATCTTTCATAGATAGACAAACACCTATATCCCACAAGTCATCTAAATTTACAAAAGTAGACACAACCACAGCTGACTTACTAAGTAAGAAACATATAAATTAAACACGGTTTCTTGCTCATTGCAAAAAAAAAATCAATGTTATCTCCGTGAATTTTGAGAAATTTCCCACAACAAACAAAATTTAGTGCTCTCTTCCTTTTAAAAAAATCACTGTTATCTCCCACGAAATGAGCACGAAATTTAAAAAAATCACTGTTATCTGACCGCGTAAAATATTCAGAATTTAGTGCTGTCTTCCTTTTTTTAACTTTTTTTTTCTCTATATTCTATTTTAAACTGTAGGTACTCGGAAGCTTCATAGCAGATTCGTTATAATTGTTATATAAAAGGAACAGATCTCTCAAACAATCAAATTCCATTCATTCCAGTATATAGAATCGTGACCAATTGTCCATCTCATTGAATTAATCTGTCGTAGCTTTGTTATAACTTTCACAACTTCATCATCTCTTCTTCCACATCAGCCATTTTTAATGGATTATGCATCTGTTTTGCTAGCTCGAACAGGGAGCATGAGATTCACCCTGCCACAGAAACGGTGGCGCTTTGCGTTGACCGTAATCATCACATGCCGCACATTATCGCAGAAACAGAACAGGTACGTGTCGATTGACATTCCTCCCAAATCATTCCTCTCATTGAAAGGGATTGATCATCAACCTTTCCACCACCTAGTCAAGGAAAAGCGTGCTGAGGATCTACACGAGCTCGGTGGAGCATCCGGTCTGATCGCAAAACTAAATTCTGACTCAAACAATGGTATATCTTCTGACAATGATGAAATACGCACACGCAAGGAGACATTCGGTACCAACACATACCCCAAGAAGAAACCCAAGGGGTTCTTTGTTCATGTCTGGGAAGCATTAAGTGACCCCTTTTTGTTGCTCCTAGCCGGTTGTGCCGCAGTTTCCCTTGGATTTGGTATAAAGGAGCACGGTATCAAGAATGGCTGGTACGACGGAGTGAGCATCTTCCTTGCGGTGTTTCTGGTCACTGTTGTATCAGCTGTCAGTAATTTCAAGCAATCGAAACGGTTCGACAAGCTAGCGAGCGAGTGTGATAACATCACAGTGACTGTTGTCAGAGAGAGCAGGAGACAAGAGATATCGATATTCGACGTGGTGGTCGGAGATGTTGTGCTATTGAACATCGGTGATCAGGTACCGGCAGACGGAGTCTTCATTGAAGGGCACTCCTTGCAGGTAATATAAGAAAAACAACTTCATCATTATTGCCTATTAATGTATAATTTAAGTTTTCTGGTGTAAATAGACAGGCTGGATATCCAATTTCCAATTTCCAATTTTCCTTTTTGCTCATAATTATCTAGTTGTTGAAATAGCTAGACAAATATATAATAGTACAATATTAATGGCATGCATTTGTATCCTTTAAAAAAACATGATATTAAAGTTTACATTATTTCTCATTGTTAATTACATTAAATGTAACATTCACTTCAAAACTTGAAATTAAGGAATTTTATCCCAAAACAACACAATACAATTTCACACATCTAGAATTGCCAGCTTGATGTATATATCTTTCAAGTTTGGCCAGTATAAATTTTCCAGTTTGGCATTGATCAGTAGTTCATTACTGATATTAGAATATCCTAGTATCAAACCGAACTAATTAATTTTCAAGTTAAAATGTCGTCATACAATATACAATTAGAAATTAATTTAATTATGATATTTTTAAATGAAAAATTGTAGTAATAATTAACTTTCTTGCCAAAAGGAGAGACAATTAATATTTTTAAAATTCTATCCGAAATAATGATTGTTGTTTTAATTGTGGATATACAGGTGGATGAATCCAGTATGACTGGCGAGACACATCCGATTGACATTTCTGAAAGGGAACCATTTCTCACCTCAGGTGTTAAGGTGGTTGACGGTTACGCGCGCATGCTGGTAACAGCTGTCGGCACAGACACAGAATGGGGCGAGATGATGAAAACCATAACTCATGACAACAATGAAGCGACACCTCTTCAAGAGCGCCTCCAGGGTCTTACATCAAACATTGGCAAAATCGGCATCACCGTGGCGGCATTAGTGTTTACTGTGTTGGCCATACGGTACTTCACTGGAAATACAAAGGATGAGAATGGCGTGCAAGAATTCAACAAGCATAAGGTTTCAGTTAATAATATTATTAGCGGACTGGTAAATATATTCCAACAAGCGGTGACAATAATTGTGGTTGCCATACCAGAGGGATTACCCTTGGCTGTTAATCTCACTCTTGCATTTTCAATGAAGAGAATGATGAAGGATAATGCCTTGGTCAGAAATCTCTCGGCATGTGAAACTATGGGTTCGGTTACAACTATTTGTACCGATAAAACTGGTACATTGACCTTAAACCGTATGACTGTTACACAGTTTTGGGTCGGTAAAGAGCCAGTCAAGACAGACGGTGTGGTTGAGTCGGTTGATACAAGAGTTATTAACTTGTTGTGTCAAGGAGTTGGGTTAAACACCACTGGTAGTGTGTATCAGAATAATTCTTTATCTGTGCCAGAGATATCTGGCAGCCCGACAGAGAAAGCATTGCTTTATTGGGCAGTGTCGAGTCTTGGTATGGATACCGGTGCATTGAAGAGGCGTAGCAAAGTTGTTCATGTTGAGGCATTCAATTCAGAGAAAAAACGCAGTGGAGTTCTAATTTCAGAGAATGAGAATACAAAATTTGTAGCCCACTGGAAAGGTGCAGCAGAGATGATATTGGATCGGTGCACAAGTTATTACGACAATGATGGTTCGGTCTACAACATGGATTTTGACCAAAAGTCACATTTTGAGAGGATAATCAAAGACATGGCTGCCTCGAGCCTTCGGTGCATTGCCTTCGCATGCAAGAATATCGAAGAAATGTCTCAAACCGATGAAGGAGAGGCACCTAAGATTGATGATGAAGGTCTTATTCTTTTGGGGTTGGTTGGCCTAAAAGATCCATGCCGGCCTGAAGTAAAAGCAGCCATCGAAGCATGCAAGCGTGCTGGTGTCACGGTAAAAATGGTCACAGGTGACAATGTTTTTACTGCTCGTGCTATCGCAAAAGAATGTGGGATCATAAGCGAGAACAGCAAAGTAGACGTTGTAGTAGAAGGTCAGCAATTCCGTAACTACTCGCCAGATAAACAATTGGAGATTGCAGATAAAATACGGGTCATGGCAAGGTCATCTCCCTTCGACAAGCTATTACTTGTCCAGTGCCTCAAGAAGAAGGGGCATGTTGTAGCTGTAACAGGAGACGGCACGAACGATGCTCCGGCACTCAAAGAAGCAGATGTGGGGCTTTCTATGGGCATACAAGGTACTGAAGTGGCTAAAGAGAGCTCTGACATTGTTATCCTAGACGATAATTTTAACACCGTTGTCACCGTCATGAGTTGGGGCAGATGTGTCTACAACAATATTCAAAAGTTCATTCAGTTCCAACTGACGGTTAATGTAGCGGCATTGGTCATAAACTTCATTTCGGTTATCATATCCGGTGAAGTGCCTCTAACCACCGTGCAATTATTATGGGTTAATTTAATCATGGATACAATGGGTGCACTTGCTTTAGCCACAGACCGGCCCACAAAGGAACTAATGAAGAGAAAACCAGTCGGTCGAACCGAGCCGCTAATTACACGTGTAATGTGGAGAAACTTGTTGCCTCAAGCTCTGTTTCAGGTTGTAGTGTTGTTGGTATTCCACTTCAAAGGTAAGCAGATGTTTGGCGTCACTGAAAAGGTAAACAACACGATCATTTTCAACACATTTGTTTTCTGCCAAGTGTTTAATGAGTTCAATTCAAGAAAGTTAGAGAAGAAAAATGTATTTGAGGGTATCTTAAGGAACAAAATGTTTCTGGCAATAATTGCGGTGACAATACTGCTACAAGTATTGATGGTGGAGGTGTTGAGGCGGTTTGCTGGTACACAAATGTTGAATTGGGAGCAATGGAGTATTTGTGTTGGTATAGCAGCAATTACTTGGCCGCTTGGATGGTTGATCAAGTTTATACCAGTTAATAAGAAGCCGTTTCGTCAGATGCTGCCTCGTTGGGGAAGTTAATTAGGTGCTCGTTGTAATTATTAGTCTTTCATTTATTGTAATTTATTTATGTCAACTTAATTACATGGTATGATTTAGTAGTTAAAGATCACGTATTTCATAGACAAATTGTTGGACAGACATATATAAGATATTATTTTCAGTTTGTTTAATGGCTTTGGAATTTATATTTGTACTTTGTTTATGACATCTGAATATTCATTTCACGTTTCATTCTCAGCGTTTAGTTTTGCTCCCGGTGATTAATAATTCATCATTCATGGATGTTATAATAATTAAAATACAATTAGTATAATGGTTTGATAAAAGAAATCTTCGTTAGACTATGTATTTTTGTCTAATTAAAATAGTTAAAAAAAGTTATCACATGCCCCTTCTTATTTAATGACTTCTTACCATATGTACTTTTAACATGAATTTCATATGCATTTCTGTCTGCAATTTTTATATCAAGTGATTTTCGATCTGTCTAAAAAAAATAGTACAAAATTTAAAAAATATAAAATTTGATTTGAAGTACATTTTCATATGAAAATCATGTTAACAGTTGATCTCAAATTAACTTTTTGGACTTCAAAAATTACAATATGAATCCATAACGTGAGCCGTTGTGTAATATGCATATTATCATAAACTATGGGGCAATGTCTTCCTTCTCTATGAAGCCAAACAAAAAGAAAGAACAGATGCTACTGAGTCAGAAATCCATTACTGAAGAGAATACTGAACTTTAGTTGCTTTTACACGGAAAGAATCCAAGAACAGATCCGGAGAAAACAACTACATACTGGGTCAATAGTACAAATATGTCAAGACTTAATTTTAAATATATATATATATATATATATGGAAAGACTTACACCTCTCTCTGTCTCATTTTCTCAGTAACTTCCACACTTTTCCCTCCTCTTTAAGTTTTAAAACGAAGACAATGCTAAAAGCATGTAAGAAACTTTGACAAGGACTTGGAGAGGTGAAAGTAGGTAAATAAGTTGTTTTCAGGTAGAAAGGTAGGTAAAGAAGTTATTACATAGTAAAAAGACAGTGCAGGTGGAACGGATCCAAATCTGCTCCTTTTTCTTGAGAAAAGGAGTACACTTCTATTTTTCAATCTGAATCGTTTAAAATTGATCAAACGGTTTTAATTACTTTTTTATTTTATATCAATATAATTTATTGAAACGAATCAGATGTAATGATCACTTTCCGATAGTTCGGATTGAAAAATACGATGGTACTTCTTTTCTCAAGAAAAGAAGCAAATTTGAATCCCAAGTGGAACAAAGGTAGATAGGTTGGCCAAGCAAAATAAAGCTGAGGAAACTGGAATTAGGGGTCAGTTTGATAGGTATTGGATCAAATTTGGTCCGAGATTCGGTTGAGATTATTTGATATGCATTAAGATTTTTGTGCACCTAATTAATTAGTCTAATTTCAAACATGTTTGATGCGAACCTTGATACATATCGAACGGTTTCAAGTGTCCGATCCCCTAAAGTAATAACTCAAATTTTGAGCTTGGATCTGATCATCCAATTAGAATCCGTGCTAATCCAATTCGAGATAAAATGCACTGGGTCCTCTTAATATTCATGCCAAAACGGATTTGAACGGTCTGGATCTAAAATCAAAATTTGAGATACCTTAGGTGATATGAATCTGGATCGGACCGAATCCATATCCTCTCCGGCACCCTCACTTTACGGTTTGAGATTAAATCTCAACCGGTTTGGGATTCGGATCGCAATGGGAGACAATATTTTTGTGCTTTGAGATGCGTGCCAAGTTAAAAAGACCGGTTCAGATCTAGTAATTGTAAAAGATTCCCTTATCAAGTATTGGAGAGGATGTGAATTCTTCCGGATCCCCACCCCCCGCTAGAATTTGAGGTACCTTACCACCTTTTAGGTGATAAAGAAACCTGTCATCAAGAGAAGTAAAGTTGGTAGCCTCTACCTCGTATTATGAAAAAAGAGAGAAATAAATGTTCCATTTATGAAGCCCAATTGAAGAGGTCGTTCAGGCCCAATTTTTATAGGCCTAATTGTTCAACAATACAATAGGCTCAATAGTAACCACTAGAAAATATTAAGCTGATTCTACTGGTATTAGATTGTCGAGTACATAAACTTTAACAAGAGATGATCAATTAAAGAAATAAACAACAATATAGAAAAGACTTTATAATAGGGGTGCAAACGGATTGGACAATATCTGACTGTATTCGGATCCGCATCCGAAAATTTGATATGGATACGGAATATGGTTTTGAATTTTAATTATTGGTATCCGAATAGTAGATACATATTAAGAGGGTTCCAATACACCCAAAAATTCATGCTCCCATTTACTCCCAATCTTGAATTGTACATCTCATTCAAGATTTACGGTATGGATTATCGCCAGAGAAGAAATGAAGACTCCTTGGAGGAGATAATCTGTACCGTAAATCTTGAATGAGATGTACGGTTCAATATTGGGAGTAAATGAGAACATGAATTTTTGGGTGCATTGAACTGTATGAGAATGGTCTTACTGGGTTCCAAGTGAAATCACTTGGAGGAGATAATTTGTTTAGAGTAGAACTAGGGTGTTCTTAAGCTCACCAAAGTATTTGGTGAGCTTAACTCCAAAACTCATTAAATTGGTTTCAAATGATGAATTCGAACCGTTGGAATCTACCTATCTTATGAGTAATGCGTCTGCATGTGAATATTTTAAACATTCGAATTAATTTAGTATAAAGTCAATCGGTCAAAATTAGAAGGTTAATAAATTAATTTTAGTGCATTTATTTTTTGAACGTTTTTTGACTACTTGATTTTATATTAAATTAATTTGAATGTTTAAAATTTTCAAATGTAGATGCATCACTCGTAAGGTAAGTGGGTTCCAACAGTTCGAATTCATCATTTGCAAACGATTTGATGAATTTTGGAGTTAATCTCACCAAACACTTTGACGAGCTTAAGAACACCTTAATTCTACTCATCTGTTTATGACTAATAATTCAGAAAATCAATTTCTAAACACAGCCATCAAACTGTATGAGAATGGTCTTACTGGGTTCCAAGTGAAATGTCGAACAAAACTAGGCTGAGCCAGATTCAATTTTACAGAATGGTAATTCACTAATTCTTACATTAGAAATTAAAACCAATAATAGCATATGAGCTGGCCAGATTACCATCTACAAGGCAAAATTATAGATTTAAGATTAAGAACTAATTATTTGATCTATTTACTGTTTCATATTCAATAACCAACAGTTTCACTTCCATAAAAACCCAAAATGTCTGACAAAAGATGAAGATTAAGTTTTGGATGGAGTGACATGGTAAACCTCAGTTACTTGTTGTCCCCTACCTAAAGCCTTAATCAAGCAGGAAAGTTAGCGAACCTGACAAGAGAAGTTAGCGAAGAGAGGAGAAAACGTGGGGCCAAATTCACGGAGGTGGGAGGTCGATGATACAGAGGGAAGTCGGAGGTGGCAGGCGGCGTCGCGCTAGAAACAACAAGTGTACGAAAGAGAGATGTGAGGTGACAACGAAATTTGCAAACTCTGGGAAAGAAATGGTGGGTCCAGATCGAAACTCAAAATTTGGGTTACTTCAAGGGATCCGAGCTCGAGAAAGGTGAGGCTTTGAAAGTTCGAATGGAGCATCCAGCGTTAGGGCTCCTCATTTTTTGCTGCTACTTTCATGTCTGCATAGTTTGCTTTGCTCACTTCCTAACCTTTGTTTGCTGCAAATTTGCAAATGTTATTTTCCGAATAATTTTGATGATAGTAATTATCATAAATTTGAGCAATTGTTTACTAACTCTTAAAAGTCATTGTATCCTGAATGTACAAAATTTACAAAATTCTCAACTGTGTTGAAATTATTTAACTTAAAACCAACTGGATTAACTAAACAAAAGTATATTGTTACCTCAGAGCAGAGGCGGACATACCAAGTATAAATGGGGTCAATTAACCCCATTTATTTTTAGAAAAATTATATTTACAGATAAATTTTTATAAAATTTAATAAAAAATATTATGAAACTGTCAAATTGACTCCGATCCATAATATAAAATTTTTATATACTTGACCTTTCATTCATGTTTTGATTCCTATAGTTTAAAGATCTGATTCTGCCCCTACATCAGATGATATTGACATACTTACTTTTAAATAAAAATGTGTATGGCTCGAATTTCGTGTTTTAACCCTCTACATCTATAATATCTTTTCATATTTTATTAAATATTTAATTTAAAATTTTACATTTATCAAATAATAAAGTTGGGATTATTCATTTCTATATTTGGTTTGTTATATAAATCTTTTTCACAAAATTCCGAAACAACATGGGGATCTGTTATGTTGGACTTGGGCTTTTTTAATTGGGATCTATCTCTTTGTTGAGCAATTAATGCTCTTCATTTTATATATTGGGCTTTTATTGGGCTTATAAGAAATAAGGATCTATCTTTTTTGTTGACCTAATAATGCTCTTCATTTTGTATATTGGGCTTTTAAAACGGGGATCTATCTTTTTTGTTGAGCAATTTATGCCCTTCATTTATATACTGGGGTTTTAAAATTGGGATACATTTTTTTCTTGAGCAATTTGGGCTCTTCATTTATACAAAAGTTCTTTCCACAGAGATTTGGTTCTTTGCTCTATGAACGAAGTTTGTTCAGATTTTTAATTCGATTTTATTTTATTCAGTTTTAGTTTAATTGCCCCATGTTTCATTGGAGGTCCATTTCAGAGACTGGATTATGCCGAACATTTTTTTTTTCCTGTTACCATCTTAAAAAATATATAATAATAATAATAAAAATTGACAAAAATTCAATTTTTAGCAGCAAGAACAGTTCTTCATGAACCAAAATGTCTCTCCTCTTTACAGTACAGCGTTCTGTGTATCAAGTGTAAAAAGTAATAGATTTAAAACCCATTACACTGATTGTTACACAGATAATACAGCTTTAAATCATAAAATTCTCCTTTTATAACCAAATTCTCTTCACTAGTACCACCTCTTCTCTCTCGTTCACCTCCTATCCATTGAAACCTTCTACAAACAAGCTTCAGAAACTACAAAAAGCAATTATGAGCGCCCCTTATCCCGACATGCTTGCTTTCTACCTCCACTCAGCCACCTCTGCCGGAGCCGGAGGTGGGGATGAAGACCCGCACAGAAACCCATACTGGCTCAAATCATCCCACGAAGCTGACGTACCAGGCGACCAGAATCGCTACCGAGAAGAAACAGAGAATGATCAAAGCGCACAAGCAAAGAGGATCAATCGCAAATCCCCAGAACGAGCATGTCCCATTTGTCTGAAATCATTCTTATCCACTGAAGCCCTACTTGGTCACATCCGCTTCCGCCATTACTGGGCTGGGCGTGTAATTATGCCTCCTGAGCAATGTGACCCACATATCAGAGGGGGGCAGATGGGAGCTGGTAGTGCAAGTGGAGCTGAAGCATCTGGTGGTGGTGGTGGTGTTATTGAGTTGCGATTCAAGTGTCATAATTGTGGTTCCAAATTCCAAACTGGATCAGCGCTTGGGGGACACAAGAAAGGATGTAACAGGTTGTCCAGAGGACGAGGATGATGAATGAAAGTGTTTAACCAGATAGATTGAAATTGGGGTTAACTAACAAAATTAGTTAAATTGTGATGAGTAGCCTAACATGGAAATAGGAGAACCTGGTGCAAGTATATTCTTTTAGAGTTTTGCTGTGTCTGATGTGAAAATTAATGGTGAACTTCCTTTTAGGGTTTTTTGTTGTTTGTTCTTTCCCTGATTTATGTTATGTATTATGCGAATCTTAATTGTGCTCGTATAGTTCTTGATTTCATGTATACTAAAAAATTAACCATTTTTATCCAATGAAGTTGAGAGAGCGGTAATTAATTAGTACTGTTCAATCTGTGTTATCAGTTATGTAATTAATTTAAGAATTACAGCCGTAATGATCTTAAATAATTTATTATGCACCTAATTCTCTTTTGAGTTTAATGAGGAAATTAAATACAATTCAAATAATTTACATGAGAGCTAATTCATTGCTTTTCAAACTTCTACCATCTTGTCAGAAAAATTGTTTGCATTTTGTTAGGCGCACATATATGTACCGCGTGTATAATTAATTTGTCACAAATATTTTTTTTCATTTATGAAATTGATTAATTAAACTGAAGTTGTATAAGATAAGTAATTTAAGTACACCTTTGGCATCCCCATTACGATCTTGAAAATTTCCATGAATGTTTTCTTGAAATTGGCTAGAACAAATATTTCCAGAGAAATTTTGGCAGTTGATGACTAGCTATATATTTTTGAGCTCGCTCTTGAATGGGAACATAATCAAAATTTATCCAAAACAAATTAATTAAGTGGGCTTCTTACGCTTCTAGTACTGCAAGCGGAGTAACAAAAATTATTAGTAGTCAAGTAACATATTAAATATTAGTATAAATATAATGATCAACTAATAAACAAGTTCTCTTTTATATGTCTAATCAGATACAGATTTTGAAAAATTATAATTTTTCATTTTTATATGCCTTATCTAGCTACTCTATGCATCTAGCTAGCTTGCTATCCCATAGGCATATGCATGTCACATAAATATATGATATGCATGCCGCATTTAGTATTGATTGCACATTTAATGAGGCTATATCTTGTACAAATTGGCCAACTAATTAGAGATAACAATGCCACTAATTATCCAATATTAAGCTAGTTGTATGTTTAATTAATTTAATATGTGTATTAGTAGGACTGCTCAATTGCTAGATCAAAGCTCTAGGATGCTCTCCCTTCTACGTACTATATATGTACAAATCATATTTATAAAAAAAAAAACATAACACAGTCAACATTTTTAAAATACTCAAATATAAGTGCGAATTTAGTTATCTGTGTCTATTTTTTTGTAAGCGTACGTACCCGGTTCTTTTATCTCAAAACAAGTTTCTTAGGCCGGCCGTGGCAGGACGAAAAAATTATGTATAAATTGGTTTTTTCTTGAATTACAAGAATTTTCATAAATGTTTTTTCTTAACAAATATTATAAACAATATTTATTTATTTCTTTCGTTAAATAAGCCTTTAATTAGACAATATATATATATATATATATATATATATATATAGAGAGAGAGAGAGAGAGAGAGAGAGAGAGAGAGAATGGCTAAGCTCAAATCGTTTGTTCCTAAACTCAGGAACAAATGACTCAGTTCTCAGATTTCCGAAGTTCAAACGGCCGATCCAAACTGTTAGATGTTTAGTCTATAGTAAAATGTGTTTGGAGACAAAATTTTTTATTTTTTGAAATTTTGATACTATTTATTAAGATGATTTGAAAATTGTTGTTTTTATTAAAATTCTGCACCATAAAAAATAACAACTTTCAAACCATAAAAAATTCATTTCCAGCGAAAAAATTAGATCTGATTGAATTGAGTTTGCACGATTTTTGATGGAGATCCAAGGGACCAAAACACAATGCACAAGAGGGTTTTTGCATTGTATGGTAGTTTATCCCTATATATATATATATATATTTGAAAACACTAGTCACTGGATGAATTAACGAAATGGATATCGACTATTTTAATTATTTATTTATAGACATACGATAATCATCATTTTTTTTAAAGAAAAATATGGATCTAGACCCTATTTCATTCAAAATTTTGTCCATTACATAAATGATGTAACGGTAAAAGGAAATAATAATGTGCTCAAAATAATTGAGCCAAAAGTAATAAAACACAAAATATATGAAAAGGAAAAGTAAATGCAAGACCCACAGCAATTTGAACTTGTATCTACTTTTAGAAGCGAATTATTTGCATATTTTGTGTATTATTTCTATTAAAAATAGATACAGTGCACAAAATATGCAAAGGAAATCATCGTTTTGATTTATCTTGTATTATTAAAAGCGAATTATTTTAATATTTCTCGATAATTTTATGCACTGTATCTATTTTTACGAATTTGAACCTTTTTTTAATTATTATCGCCCACAGCAACTTGTCGTACCATATCATTACCTATGGCCTTTTCTTAAATAGTAAATCATATATACTAAATAATAAACCATTACCGTTATTAAATGAAGATATACTCAAAAAATATATTTTTTTTATTATCTAACCGGGTGCATTTAGCTAAATTGTTAGGGGCATTGAAAAGCCAGTTTCACACATTGAGTGCTGAGATAAGTGTTCTAGGCAATATCGTTTCCCCAATAAAATTATCTGCAGTCCTAATCCTCTCAAATTTTGACAGAAAAGGACACCTCCAGTCCAACTATATTGATCAGCTTCCTGAAAATAATTACTACTTTAATTAAGCTTGTCTGGCATTGGAATGATCTATTTAGCACATTTTAAGTACTATATAAGCATTGATAATGCAGTAATTATAGGCTAATATGGTATGCAGTAATTATAAAACTGGAGAATTCAAAATCTTATATAATTTGTCTTTACTGGTATAGTACACTAGTTAAATGACTAAAATTTATCTAGATCAGGTGTAAGATTGTATAAAAACTAATCCTCACTAAATATTGAACTGGATCCACATGTTAAGAATTCCACTAAACAAATTCATGTTGTGTATTAGTTCACCAGTTAATTGCACCACGTTTTCATTTTTGAGAGAACTTTTTCGGAACAGTGTATCTATACTCAATGTCTATCATCTCCATTTTAGAAAAATGCAAGAGTCAATTTACTTGAGCTACAACTTCCCTTTCCGTCTTGTGAAAAAGTTCAACGGACAGATTATTTAAATCTTCTCTAATTTCATCAATCTCCATCGTTTATTTCAGCAAAAGTTCAACATGGCAGGACAAATAAAGTAATGGACAAATTCAATATGGTATGGAGTAATTATAAAACTGGAGAATTCAAAATCTTATATAATGTCTTTACTGATATATAGTACACTAATTAAATGACTAAAATTTATCTGAACCAGGTGTAAGATTGTATAAAAAATAATCCTCACTAAATATTGGATTGAATCCACACGTTAAGAATTCCACTGTACAAATTCATGTCATGTGTATTAGTTCATCGGTTAACCGCATAACGTTTTTATTTTTTAGAGAATTTTTTCGAGAGAGTGTATCTATACTCAATGTCTATCATCTCCATTTTTGACAAAATGAGAATCAATTTACTTGAGCTTAAAACTTCTTTTTTAGTCTTGTGAAAAAAAATTCAACGGCCGGATTATTTAAATCTTCTCTAATTTCATCAATCTCCATCGTTTATTTCAGCAAAAGTTCAACATGGCAGGACAAATAAAGTAATGGACATCTCAATTTGGACAAAATATGGTGAGAATTTGAGCAGCAAGAACAGTACTTCATGAGCAAATATGTCTCTACTCTTTACAATACAATCTTCTGTGTATCAAGTATGAAATGTAACTGATTTCGATCTTATTCACAGACTGCTACACAGATTACAGAAACACTAAATCCGAAAATTCTCCTTTTATGACCTATAGAAGTCGACGCAGCGTTTTCACTTGCTTCCAAGTTCCAAGCGCCTCTCAGACAAACGACCAAATTCTCTTCACCAGACACCAGCACCATCTCTTCTCTCTCTCTTGCACCTTCCATCCATTAAGACCTTCTAAAAACAAGCTTCACAAACTACAAAAAGCAATTATGAGCGCCCCTTATCCCGACATGCTTCCTTTCTACCTCCACTCAGCCACCTCTGCCGGGGCCGGAGGTGGGGATGAAGACCCCCATAGAAACCCATACCAGCTCAAATCATCCCACGAAGCCGATGTACCAAGCGATCAGAACCCCTACCGAGAAGAACAAAGAGAGACCGATCAAAGCGCACAAGCAAAGAAGATCAAACGCAATTATCCAGCTGATCCGGGTCAATTTGGACCTTGTCCCGTTTGTCAGAGATCTTTCAAATCCTCCAAAGCCCTACATGGTCACATGCGCTGTCACCCCGACCGGGCTTGGCGTGGAATGGTGCCTCCTGAACAATGTGACCCACATGTCAGAGGAGCAAAGATGGTAGCTGGTAGCGCAAGTGGAGGTGAAGCATCTGGTAGCGGTAGCATTGAATGGCCATTCAGGTGCCGGGATTGTGGTGCCAACTTCAGAACGAAGCAAGCACTAGGGGGACACCGTGCCAGCCATAAGAGCAAGAAGGGATGTTACATGTTGGCCAGAGAGGGATTAGCAAATCTTCTTCATGGTGCAAGTATTAACAATAACAACAACAACAACAACAACAACAACAACAACAACAACAACAACAATGCAGGGATGAGAAACAATGGAGGCGGCGGTAATGGGAGAGATGGATTAGCGCAAGGTTTGCGGATTGTGGATTTGAACCTTCCACCGCCTGAGGAGGAGGAAGATGAGGAAGATGATGCATGAAAAGGTTAACAAGATAGATTGAAATTGGGGTTAAATAACAAAATTAGTTAGGTTATGATGAGTAGCCTAACATGGAAATAGGAGAGGCCCTTTTAATTGCCTATATTGCACTATCCCTGGGAAAGTATTATTATTTTAGGGTTTTTTTTGTATGTTCTTCTTCTTTTCTTGTTGTTTGTTTGGTTAATTAGATTGTTCTCCCCCTGATTTATGTTTTATTTTATGCGAACCTTAATTGTGCTTATATAGTTCTTGATTTCATGCATGCATGGTACAAAGTGTAAAACTTGTACTCTCAGTTATGTTAAACAATTACTGCCGTAAAGGTTCATGAATATATATTTTTACATAATTATATTGAATTTAATTAATTTCTAGTGGTATATATCCTAACTATAATTTGCACTAAAGACTACTTACATTTACATATTCTGGCTTCTGCTTAATGAAGCGGTATTAATTTAAATTATCCACCTAGTTCTCTTTTGAGTCGTTTTATGAGGAAATTAATTAAATGCAATTCAAAGAATTTACATGAGAGCTAACTGCTTTTCAAACTTCTGTACCATCTTGTTAGAAAATTATTTGCAATTTGTTAGGTCTATATTTATCCCACGTATACTATAGCTACGCAATAGCTGCGTTATAGTTTTTTTTAGACTTCAAAAACTATAATGCTATTAACCGTTTTTTTTTTTATAATGATTCTAAATAGCTAGTTATAGTTGCGCTATAGCTTTTTCGGACTTTAAAAGCTATAGCGCTATAATCGCTATTTAGAACCTTGAATTAAACTGAAGTTGTATTCGATCAAGTAATTATATATACACATTTGGCATCTCCTAGAGACTAGAGTGACATTTAATGTCATTAAATTACCAGGAAATAAATCAGCTCTTATTCTAAAGGAATAACATGAACCTATTATTTTGATCACAACCGTAGATCTTTGTTAAGATTCTCTCATGAAAAAATTTATTATCCATTGAGATTTACGAATTGAAATAGTTGGGATCGGGATAACAAACATGTTATTCCTTTGGAATAACAGCAGATTTATTTCCAAATTTTAGCAATTCTTCTAATTAGGGTGTCAAAAAAAACATGTATGCATGAAATCAAGAACAATATAAGCATGCAACAAAAGGATTTCATGCATACATGGTACATGAATTTAAAAATGTAGGGTGTAATCTGGTGTCACGAAAAAATGGCGTAATTGGAGAGAGAGAGCTTGGTAGCCACTACCAAGTAACTTTCAAAAGAGAGAGAGAGAGACAGAGATAATAGTTAATATCAAAATATTTGTTCATAGGCCCTGGAACAAATGCTTCGGTTTTTATATTTTCAACGTTTAAACAGCCAATTTAAACAGTTCAAAATTCAATATGTATTAAAATATACTTGGACACCAAATTTTACATATTTTGATATTTTTTTACTATTCATTATGTCAGTTTTAAATCAATGTTTCCAATTATCCAAATTTTTCTAGTATTTATTAAAATTAGTGATTTTAAAATTGTCTTAATATATAGTAAAAAATTTAAAGAAATATAAAATTTAGTCTTCAAACACATTTTAATATAGCAATCACATCTAATGGTTTAAATCAACTGTTTAGAATTTGAAAATCGGAAAACCAATTGGTTACACCACAGCTCCAAATTATCCACATAATTTAATTATATACTTTCTTAAAAGTTAAAAAAAATTATATATATATTACACGTAACATAAAAAATAAATTATTTTTTAATCATATTAATATTATTCAAATTATGCCTTATCTAATTATTGTTAAATTCCGAATTTCTAACTGTTTAATTATCAGACACACTAATCTTGATGCATAAGATCAATGCAAGAAGCGGTCACATGTGTTTCTCTCCTTCCCGTGGGGGAGCACGCTTAACGTTTTTAAAGGTGGCAAGTGCTATAATTTGTTTGTTGCCTTGTTAGAGGCAGTTATATATATGTGTGTGCTGGTTTAAGAGATATGGTATAAAAGTGACACCTGTCAGCTGTCAAGTAGAACCTAGCATGCATTCGCATGCAACGCTTCACGCCTCCTAGCTTATCTTATTCAGTTATTCTATCTTGAATAATTAGTTAGGTAGCCATGATTCATATATACGCTTCTCACTTCTGATTGGATTTAAAATTACCTGTTTCTTTGCGCCCATTAAAGTTATGGCTTATTTTACTGGTAAATAGATCGGTTCGGTTTATTTTATGTAATGATTGGTACAATACCAATTTGATGCTAGATAGTTCCAGTCAGAACATATACCTATTGGCATTGTTGCTTTATGTTAATTTTTAATATATGCTTGTAGGGAGATAGATTGTTGTTGCAATGTATATCTATGCATGGATTGGATGTAAAACAGCGAAACTTGGCCATTTATATGCCGCTGCTACCACTCGGCCCGTAAGTAACAGAAATTCTTCGCTTCTTGTAGTTCCAATGATTTTATACTCAATGTATTTGTACTGATTTCATAGTCAAGGGTAACTTGCTGCTATATAAGGGTTCGATTAGCTTAAAGTCATATTTTTTATTTGGCAACAAAGTAACTTCTTATTTATTATTTTGCACATTGTAGCTTGATGCACTAGCACAAGCAGGAAATGAACCTGTACATTCTATCTCTCTGCACATTTAAGTCCACCACAGTTGGAAGGTTTGGATGTTCTAAGCCTTTAGCAAAGAGAACCAGTTTGGAATTTAATGGTAAGTAGACAAATATTGTTTTGTTAGAAGATCAGTTAAAAACTAGGAGCTAAACTTATACAACTGCATGTGTACAGGTTCTGATGGTGATGAGAGACAAAAACTCAGCCAAAAAAGCATTGAGGAAATTAACATGGCAATAAATGGGACCCCGAAAGGTAATTTTTCAAATCATAGACATTTTACAGCACTAAGTTATTAAAGATGTTTAGTTAATTTGTTTGGTGAAGTTTAGTTAATTTGTCTGATGGCATTGAGGTAGTTTTATATCTTTGTTGAATAATTGAACTAATTTTTGAAATTGTTGTAAACCATGAAATTGCTCTCTTGAGCTTTTTTTTTTTAATTTAATACTTTCAGGTAAAGCTGAACCCATCTCTTGTAGATGCCTGACTATGTCTGACATCATTTTTCAAAATAAACTAAAGTCACAAGTCTATTTAGCTGAAGCTTGTTTCTCATCCAAGATATAATTTGGAGATTTTCTCTATATGTTTGTAGGAATAGCAAGCAAGAACAATTTATATGTTGCTTTATGTTGTGAAAAATACGAGATAGAAACAACAGACATGTGTTTATTCTCCTCTTCTAGTAGAGTGTGTAATATACTCTTTCTTTGTATGAAAAGATTATGTCAATATACTCTTGCTTTGATCGATTTTGTTTGATTTGAATGTTGTTTATATTTTGTATGTTTAGATATTGTTGTTTACGTTTGATCGATGTGAATGTTTGGTACGTGTGGTACCAATTAAATGGCAGAAAAGTAAATAACAAAAAAAACCTAAAAAAACTGACCGAACGGTATCAGAGACCGGTTTTTGACTATCAGCGACCGTTTATTTCGTCGTAAATATTTTTTCTGACGTCAGCAAAAATTAACAGCGACAGGAAAAAATTGGTCGCAGAAAAAGTATCAGCGACCGGATGACGTCATTCAGCGACCGGTGATGTCATCAGAAGAGTATTTGCGACAATGCTTTCAGCGACCGGGTTATCAGAGACCGGAATTAGCTTTCTGAGACCGGTATAACTATCTGCGACCGGCGACATGACTATCAGAGACCGGAAAACCGGTCTCTGATAGCCTTTTCTGTTGTAGTGTATTAAATCGGTTTAATAGTTCGATTCAACTCAGTTCAGAAGTTTACAAAATCAATAGATCAAGCTGTAGGGGTGCAAACGGATCGGATACGGATCGGATAGTGGTAAAACCATATCCGTTTCCCTTTTAATTTTCCAGATAATAATACGGATTGGATATTAGACGGATATGGATACGGATACGGATATCTGTTTTTTATAATAGTGAATAACATAATTTTTTTCATAATTCATATTAAATTATATAATATATATCTACTATTCAGATACGGATAATTAAAATTCAAAACCATATCCGTATCCATATCCTCACGGATATTCGGATATCGGATATCCGTATTAAATTTTTGGATACGGAGTCGAATGCGGTCGGATAATATCCAACCCATTTTCACCCCTATCAAGCTGAACCGAAAATTTTAAACCAGTCCTCTGTCCGAATCAAACATTTAAAAATATTCAAAATTTACGACGTAATATATTGTTTGATTTCGTTTAAAACTGATTAGACCAAATTAAACAAATTTTTAAATCCGTATTTATTTTTTTTCAAAAAATTAACAAAAATGATTAATCTTTTTATTCCAGTTCAATCAAACAAAACATAAGAAGTGGTATAGCCAGGATTTAAAACAGAGTGGATAAAAAATTTCGGATTACTGAGTCAGTGGGCAAAATTAACTTATATACTTGAATCATTCAATCTCACCAAATTCTAAATCAGATTTAAACATAAATTAAGAAAAACATTAATACTCAACAATTTTAGTCAATTATCATTTGCAATTTAATTTATTCGATTGAACTGTCAAAGAACAGGAGTAGGCAATCTAATTTCCAGAAATAGGCAGGCTAACATATTTATATTACTTTTTACTCAATTTTAAAATTTTAGAGGTAGATAATTGTTTACTCATGTTACATGATAGCTCCGCCACTGAACATGAGTACCCACACTAATAGTCCGTTGAAAATAACTATTGCCTTGCAAAAATAACTATCTCTGTGGTCTTACCACAATATTAATTTTTTTTCATCATCTTTAATTTAAAAATATATATATATTTTATTTTAATTCTATTATAAGTATATTGTATGAAGTCAAAATATTATTGTTAATATTTTTTTTCCTGAGCTCCATGTCCAGCTTGTCTGTTGAATGGTTCAGATGCGAACTCATCAATAGCTCAATCCAATAACAAAGTATATTCAGCTAACAATAGTAGATGTGTTTACAACTTCAAAAAGCTAAAAATACACACTCTTCTCTCAACAAAAACGAACTGAGTCTTTACAACATTTAAGCCACATTTTTATTTTTGCTTTGATATCTCGTGCTAGCAACTACGGAGGTTTCTACTGTCGGTAAAAAATACATGCATTTCGCTGCTTCTATACTCTCTGAATAACAGTCATAATACGAGTTATCCATATCCATTTCGGCTCCGTAACCAATACCTTGTACCGACCCCAAGATGATTCCCACAGACTTTCTGAATATTCTGCTAGCAGTTAATAATTTTTAATGAACGGAATCGAACTTAGTCCTCTAACATGTTAATTAACAGGCTTGAAAAGTTGTTGGCCCAAATCATATGATGTAAGCTATAGCAAATTGTTTGGGCCCAATAAAAAATTACATAGCAGAACTATAGTGTTTTTAAATTCATCAAACTTCTTGGTGAATTCAAATTTTAAATTTATTAAATTAATTTTCAATAATGAATCCGAATAGTTGAGTCCACCTACCTTATGAGTGATGCATCTACATATGAAAATTTTAAACATTTGAATTAATTTCTAAATTAATTTTAATACATTCATTTTTTGAACTTTTTTTACCACTTAACTATATGCAAAATTAATTTCTAAATTTTTTTTTTTTACACGTAAACACATTACTAGTAAGATAGGTGGGTTTCAACAGTTCAGATTCACAATTTGAAGCCGATTTGACGGATTTTAAACTTGAGTTCACTAAGAAACTTAGTGAACTTAAAAACACCTTAGTTCTACTCCTAATTACATATTAACTTATTAAATTTTGTTCACACATTTAGAAAACTAAAAATGACATTTAAAAAAAAGGTTATAGTTTTATCATTCAAGAGCCAGTGTTATTTGTACTTAGTTATGGTTTTATCATTTAAGGGCCAGTATTATTTGTGCTTTGAAATTCATGCTAAGTTTAAAAGAATGGTTCGGATCCACTAACTATAAAAGATTATCTATTACAATACAAGAGAGGATCCGAATTCACATCCTCCCAGGTATCTGACTGAAACGGACGGTCCAAATTTACTTTCAGTTCAGATTTTTAAATCGGCACGAATCTCAAAGCACAAATAATATTTCCATCATCCCGAGTATTCACCGGCTGAAAGTAAATCTGAGCCGTTCATTTCAGTCAGATTCAGTCAGGTACCTGGGAGAATACGGATCCATTCACCATTGACACTATAGATCTGTATCCTCTCAGGTACCTTAAATAATCTCAGTCGTTTTGGAATTTGAGTTAGCACAGAGATACTATTATTGGACTTTGAGATTCGTGGCAAATTAAAAAGAACGCTCTTGATTCACTAATCGTAAAAGATTTTCTATCGAGTAATGGAGAGGATGTGAACTGCTTGACACCACTGTCTCTGAATTCTATGTGCCAATTGTTTTTTGACATGTGGAATTTTGAACAGAGCTGAAATCCCTTTGGACAGCTGTCTCTTGAAGTTTCCTTCATGGACGAATTATATTCTTGGCTTGGGTCTTTGACTCTTTTCAAATTGGTGGACCCACTAAAGATATATTCATTTAATAATTTTAATTTATGCTTGCTAGTTGCTATTACCGTAAACTTCAGGTCAGGCTCAATACTCGATAAATAGTGTGTTCAAAGTCTAGATCTATCATTAAATTAACAAGTCTCAGTAGGGTCCTGCTAGCTTTCAACTGGCAAATTGTACTGAAACGAACTAAACTTGATTCAAATCCAAATTTGTAAAAATGTACATAATCCATCATTAACTATCAAACAAACTGGATTTGAAATAGAGAAGGGATGCACTTACATCTTACATTTTGAAAATTCAAACACTCCATTCAAACCGTTCAACATTATAGATATATTAAAATTATGTGCTTGTAGATCAAATTTTATATTTTTATAATTTTTTTACTATTTATTAAGATGGGTACAAAAATTCAATAGTATGAAAACAATGATTTTGTAAAATACTTATTAAATAGTAAAAAAAAAAAATTTAAATGTAAAATTTGATCTGCAAGCACATTTTAAATATATCCATCGTGTTGGATGATTTAGATCGACTATTTGAACTTGAAATATTTGAAAATGTAAAGTATAATTTGGTGTCACTAAAAAGGACTTAAGTGGATTCATCCTCATTGAAATATTTGTAAATACTTTGCAATGATTTATATGCTTAAAAATATTTTAAGTATTAAACGGAAGTGTGTAAAATAATTTAAGGTGCTTTTAAGATAAAGAAAATTTAAATCGGTTTCATAAGTATTTTGAACTCAAATGTTAAACATCTTTCTTTAACATCTTTTGTTCTTATTACTATATGATAAGCAAAGCGAGTTCATTACAGTATTTTTAACTTGATAATTTTCTAACAATATTTTCTATTATTTTTTGTAGTAAGAATATTTTAACTTGATCCAATGGTCCAGTTTGATTTTATTATTTTGTTAAGTCACTACTGAATCAGTGATTTTCAAAGTCACTTAATAAATAGTAAAAAGAAATCCAAAAAATATAAAATTTGGTCTCCTAGCACATTTTAATATAGATATTATATCTAATGGTTTGAATTGACTTTTTAGACTTTGAAAATTGAAAAACGAATTAGTTGCACAGAATCTCAGAAACAATCGATTTAATATTATTCAACCCCTCTCTCTCTCTATATATAGTATTGTTTCTTCAATCAGCAAAAAGAAAATTTACAGACCGAATAACATATATATTAAAGTGCTCAGTTTTAATGTTAAATTTAACTAAAAGAGTGTTTTTTTTAACTCTTAATATTTAAAAAGTAAATAATTTCCAGATAAAAAAAAATTGTGATTGTTGGAAAAAAAAAAAAAAAACCCATCTCTGACACGTTCTCTCTCTCTCATCCTTTTATTTCTACATTTATTTTATTGGCCTTCATTTCTGTTTGTGCTACTTCCTCTCTCCTCAATCAATGATAATGCAGACATAATTTATGAGCTTTCTTAAAAGCGCGTAAGATCAAACATGTTTTTTTATGATAAGATCTGGTGATAAAGAATACAATTATACAACAATACTAAAGTACACTCTCATCATTTGAAAAATAGAGGGTTGAAAGTTGAAACATGTCTTCTCATTGTGGCTCATATATTTTATCTTTATTTATAAAATTTAAATAGTAGATTCAAACCTATCAACACAATCTTTATATATTAAAAGTTTTTAGAAGCTGAATTTTATATTTTTAATATTCTATTTTTTTTAGATAGTACATATTCTATTTTGGGCTATTCAAAAATGGCAATTTTGTATCTATCACAAAAAATTGTAAAAGAATTCTAAAAAAAAAAAAAAATTGTCTTCGGACACATTTTGAAAAGGTTATCATGTTGATCGGTTTGAATTGACCGTTTGAATTTTAAAAATTAAAAATAAAAAAACATATAAGATACAATATGACATTGAAAATATGAGATATTTCAACCCTTCTCTTTCAAATAATATCATCCAACAAAGAAATGTGCATCCATCTAATGCAAGCAAGACAAATAATTTAAAGCTACTAGAGCACCATAGCACCTCAACAATCATTTTAAAAGAAAAATAGGGTGTAATTTTTATGATTATTTTTTCTGGTTTTGTGAAATTAAAGTTTTTTTTTATCTTTTAAATATTATTAAATTGTACCCACAATCTTCCTGATTTTTTTACAAGATTTTAATTTTTTTTCAAATCTTCTAATATTAAATAACCCTGTAGTTCTATCACTATGTTCAAATTGTAATTTCATTAAGCGTAATTTTAATGTAATTTTAATCCTCTAATATTATCGATACGCATACAAAAAAATATATTATTTTTCAAATTTATTTTTAATTAATAAATCTGCTTCTATAAAATTCATTTTATTTGAATAAGATCTTATGTTCTAATGGATCGAATGTAAATTGAATTTAATTTTTTTTATTTGATATATAACCATTGAACCTCACTCTTCTATTGGTGTTTGCAAGGACAAAACTTAGTAATATCGGCCAAACTTTTTTTTTTATTATTATTTTAGCAACTACAAGGCCACTCTTACCATTTGATCCCATCTAAATCTATAATTCTCAAATATAAAAATTATTTGAGTGAGGCTATAGTAATATGCATATTACACAACAGTCTGCACTACAGAGTTATATCTCTATTTTCAAAATTCAAAGAATCGATTTAAACTGTTCAACACGATCTTCATATGGAAATACACTTGTAAATCAAATTTTATATTTTTAAGAATTTTCTTACTTTCTTTTAGATAGGTAGAAAATCACTTGATTTGAAAATTCTGAACCATCCAAAAACAATGATTTTCCATCTATCTAAAAGAAAGTAAAAAAATTATAAAAAAAATATATAATTTGGTTCACAATTACATTTTAATATTAAAATAGTATTTAACGGTTTAAAAAAAAAGAGATATAAATTCACAGCACAATTTGATATGTAACATTCATATTACCATAGGTCCATAGCCTTGCTCAAATTTTTTTTTTAATTTTAATAATTCGGTAGCCCCTTCTAAAATTTCATTAAAGATGCGTTCTAAATCATTTCATTGAATTTGAAGAGGAGAAAGCTGTGCCTTCGATCTTAGATTCCAGACCATAAATCAGCGTAATTACACTTGAACATTTGATTGGTTGATATTTGATACCAACCTCGTATTAATTTTGTTAAATAACCCAATTCATGATTACATTATTACGCTCCACTGCAGCAGGGAACAAAAAGCAATGCGCAGGATAACGGTTCAATTTCTGGACAACGTGTGGGGGGACCAAGATTAAGCCCCATATAACTTCTCCATTGTGGTTTCAACGGAGATGTCCATTTTATCTTGCACAGGTGTTAATCAACTAATCAACAAAGTCATCACTGAGATAATTTTATGTCTAATTTGTCCAAATTTTACAAATGTAATAATGCGACACATGCAATTGCTAGAATTTTTTTTAAAACCATAAATAAGTTTTTTTTTTTACTAAACCAACTTGATTGCTTTATTTTTTACAAAAATCATAAGAATCGAGATGTTATTTTGACCCCCCCCCCCCCCCCCCCCCCTTTGGACTGAATTGCTATTTCAGTCACAGCCGTTTTCATAGATTTTAAGAAAAAAATATTGAAAAATTATGAAAATATCTGGTACTGAATTGCCATTTTGGTCCCCCCCCCCCCAAAAAAAAAAAAATTCGGGACCAAAATGACATTTTGGTTCTTATGATTTTTGTAAAAGAAAAATTAATCATATTGGTTTCAAAAAATCTTTGATCTAATTATGGTTTGTATAAAAAATTCCAATTGCTAGGTATCATGAAATGTACTGTTATTGACATTAATTATTTCACATTCTAGCATATTATTTCTATTAAAAAATTTGAAGGAAGAAAAAGCGAAAGAGAGAGAGAGAGAGATTTCTCTAATTAAAAAATTAAAAGAAATTGAAATCAAAACTCATATATGGAAGACTTAGCTACTTTTTAATTTTAGAATTATTAGATAAATTAATTAACTAGTTAACTAGATCATAATTGTACATAAAAATTGTATGATATTTATATTTATTGTCATTCTTTTATAATGTTTATATTATTTTAAATTGAAAGTAAAATAAAATTATAGAAGGAATATTAAAAGTTAGTCTATCCATATTACATTACAAAGCTAAAATAGGACAAAACAAAATGGAAAAAAGAACAATTTTGATAATCATTTAGGAATATAGCAGAAAATTAGAGGCTTTGAGCTAATTCATCTCCATGTTATGTTACATTTTAAAATGTAACATATGGCCATTTCATTTTGTTTAAATTTTTTTTGGCTAATTTTTTCTTTCACCTAAATAATATAGCAAATACATTAAATAATCAGGTTACATCTAGCAATTTTAATTTTTGTGGATACTATTTATTGAAAGAAAGTTTGATCTCAGTAAAGAAAATCTTTAGTAAAAAAAAGAGAGATAATTTTAATAATGGAAACAAAACATTTTGACCGTTGAGGTTTGGCTACTTCTGGAAAATGGAGAGGATGGGGTATCAGAAATAGTGAATTCAGGAAGGAAGGAATACACCGCCGCATTAAAAAAAGCTGACATTCCCTCTGAAATGTATCGTCACCCCAAAAGTGCACACATAGTAGAAATTTGAACGCAGGAATAATATAGCCGTTGAGAGCTCACGTGAAACCCCCATCTTATGATTCTCATCCAACGGCTATTATTCATGGACCGTTAGGTGAAAACACGATCTGAGACCTAAAATGTGTCCGTTGTTTGTTCCTATAGCCTTTTCTTTCTAGAGAACGTGGTTCCTATTTTTAGTTTTGCCATTCTACAGAACAAAATCGGATACCCCAGGTGCAATAATTAAATCTGGACCGTTCTTTTAATCTAGCATGAATCTCAAAACAGACCCTCTAAAATCTGGACCGTCCGTTTATATATATTTGCATCTCAGGTACCTTGGGGGATACGGACTCTTACAGAACGTGGTTCCTATTTTTATTTTTTTTATTTTTTTTAAAAGAGGTTTCTAATTTCATTTATACTCGGTGTCTTGCAATTGCGCTTCTTCTCTCCTTGTCTTCAGATAGAGCAAAGAGAGAGAGAGAGAGAGAGAGAGAGAGAGAGAGAGTAGAGGGAAAGAGAGTGGGGAGAGAGCTCTTGGTAACTTGGACTCCTTCCTACTCAAGCAAACATTTGCTTTTAATTGAGAGATCCGTTAGCTGTAGATTCAAGGGATATGGAAAGAAGTGACGAGAATTCTATTAGCACGATGAGGGGAGTATCAATTCAAGGTAGCGAATTTCTCTTCTCAATCCAAGATTGTTCTTAATTTGTACGATTTTTCACGTCTGATCTATTCCGTTGTTCAAATTTTGGATCTGAAAAGGAGAACCGATGGAAGGAGTGAAGTACCCGGCATTATTGCGAAATACTAACAGGAGAGCACTTAGAGGTATTGATAACCTGATCGGTGAGCCCGCACAAGTAATCACAATCGGCAAGCGTCCATTGCAAGAGTAATTCCGCTTAACCCTAATTCATCCATTATCTCTTCAATTTGGAATTTTCATAGCCATTATTTTCAATTTTGGTTTTTTTTTTCTATACTCGTATTTTCAGAAGTAAGGTGCTGGTTCCGAAGAGCTGTGCTCAACGTCCAATGACCAGGTTTGATTTTATTTTTTGGATTTCAAATGTTATTTTGGTAAGGTTTCTTATAATCTATTATTTGTTTTTTCCACAGACAATTATCTGCTACTCTAGGGAGCCAGAGGCCCTCCTCATCTACTTCTCTGGTAATTAAATTCTTCCTTTTATAAATTAGAAATTTTTCTGGTGTAATCCAGCAACAGTTCCCCAAATAATTTATTGCAATTTGAGGGAAAAGGTAATCATGGAGATTGTTGGGAAGAAATTTTTCGTATTTTAAGGGATATTTTAATATTAATTTAAGGATTTTTTTAGGTGTAAGATGGAATTTCATTTAAATAACAACAATTTGTACCGGTCTTTTATTTCTTTAATTACCTTTGTTAATTTTGAACAAATAATTTATTGTAATTTGATGAACAGCCAATTGAGAGGCAGCAGAAAAGAGCAGCAATCACAGTTGCAGAAAATCCAGTTGATGATGACTCCAGCTGTACCGCACCGATGGAAGTCATTGCGCCATTACTAATGGCTCCTGAAGTGGAAATGGGGGTAAGAAGTCATGAGCCCAGTTTTAGGATTTTTGAACAACAAGGGCTTTGGACAAAGTATTATCCAAAGCCGGATCTCAACTGTCCGATCGGTGCCAATAGTTTGTGCAAACGATTTAGATTCATGGCGTCATTTAAATTTATTTAGTTATAAATTGTTTGCAAGAATCCTAATGCAAATCAGATGGTTTAAATCTGGCTTTGAATACATTTTGTGCAAAGCTATTGGACAATACCCAATTCCTGTATTTAATTTTTAACTTGATAGGTCAAATAAAACAAGAGGTGTTTTACACATAGGAACCCAAATTGATATGCATGATTTCCAGGTGCTGCCCATGTCCAAATGTTGAGTCATTTTTTACCCAAAGTTTGAAATTTCATTTTCATTTTTTTTTATTCTTTCTTTCCAGGAAATAGATGCATTTTTTGCCTTTGCTGAAACTCTAAGAAAAAGCAACAAATCTTAACCAATCTTTTTTTTCTTTTCAAGTTACAGCCTTTTGACAATTAAGTTTGAGAAAAAACAAGGTTTAATGAAGATGTCTTTAGATGTAACTTGTTTCCAATCTAATTCGCTAGATTTGCTATGTGAACATGCAAAGCAGTGGGTTTTCAAATACTGCATTAAATGCCAAGGCATTATATACAGAATTTTGAAGTCTGGGTAAAAATCATTTCCCCCATTTTTTGAATAAATTATTTTCAATTGATGTATCATAAAGTTCATCAAAAGGGAGCTCTCTGATTACACGTCAAATTTAGAATGAGGTGTACTTGCATTGATTTCTCAAGCATTAGATTTAATTATTATTACAATTTAAGTATAACATTTAAGTATAAGAGCATAAACACAGTCCTGCAAAATTCAAACTTCTATTGCTATGTTAGGCTCCATAAATTTGTCTTAATCTCAAGCTAGAAACATTTAATCTAATTTTTTCTATTACTTATTATAAATTTTAGGAGATTTCCGAATTAAAAGCTATCGAAGTTGAAATGGAAGATATGGAAGATATAGAAGAAGATGAAGATGATGAAGAAGAAATAGAAGAAATAATTCCAGATATTGACATCCCAGACTTGAAAAATCCTCTGGCCGTGGTTGAATACGTTGAGGAAATTCATGACTTTTACTGGAGGTCTGAGGTAAGGACATTTCTTGCTTAGATAAGGAAATTCATTACTTTTCTAGTTGCAAGAGTATGCATTATATTTCTTACCAATTAATTGTATGGTGATATGTGTGATTGTATAGGTGAAATTTTCCTTGGATGATACCACTGATTTTACTGACTATGATTACGGTGATCTCTCAATTAGGGTTACACATGAAATTTTCCCTTTTATGAAAAACATAGATTCATTCATTAAATTATGATGTACTGTTTTCTATTGGTTATTACTGGGAAGTGGGGGAGTAAGCATGGAAACTGGGATCTGGAAATAAATAGAAAAGGATTTAAGACCATTACCTGTATTATTTGCCAAACATCATTTTAAACTTATTTTTACTTTTTCAGGATCTGAGCTGTGTGGATCCGAATTACATGTCAAACCAATCTGACATCAATGAAAGAATGCGGGGTATTCTGATTGACTGGCTAATTGAGGTAATTACAAATAATTGGTTTAAGCCTTTTGAAGATTTCTTGTTTTCTGTAGAGGACATTTCTTATACATGAAAATTTCTGTGAGAATCATTCAAAACTCTCTGATGATACTTTTTGGTTCTCCATGGTTTCTCTGAAAAAATTTCTAAAATTTAAAAATTACTGAATTTGTTGTTTTTCTTTTCCTATTTTCAGGTGCATTACAAACTAGAACTGCTAGATGAAACCCTTTTTCTGACAGTGAATCTCATCGACCGGTTTTTGGCGCTTCATGATGTCATGAGGAAAAAGCTTCAACTAGTTGGAGTTACTGCATTGCTACTCGCATGCAAGTATGAGGAGGTGACTGTACCGGTTGTTGAAGACTTGATAATTATCTGCGATCGTGCCTATACAAGGACTGACTTGCTACAAATGGTAAGGCTACTTCTTTCAGCTGAATTGCTCTTTTTGAAAAATGAAAAGTAATAATAGATGGGGCACTTGTCCTTTCTGGCACAGATGTTAAATCAAATACAATTATGCTTATGAAGGTTTTTGTGATTATTTGATAGCACAAATGACTGTCACCAACAAATAAATTACTAAATTGCAGGAGAGATTGATGGTCAATACTCTGCAATTCAACATGTCGGTGCCTACACCTTATGTTTTCATGAAGAGGTTTCTTAAAGCAGCTCAATCTGATAAGAAGGTAAAAGAAAATCAATTTTATACAAGTTAATTTACTATTCATAAAAAAGAGTTCGAAATCAGACTCAGTATAGTTTGTCAAAAATGCAAAAGATGAGTGAGGCTATGGTAGCATAGCCCATGTTGGCCTATGTGTAAACTAAATTTTACATTTTTTAGAATATTGTTACTGTTTTTTTAGATGGGGGTAGAAAATCATTTGATCTGTAAATTGTGGACCATACAAAAACAGTGATTTTCTATCCATCTGAAAAAATAGTAAACAAATTCTAAAAAAATGTATAACTTAGTTTACATGTACATATTTTATATTCATATGAAGACTTCATATTGAACGGTTCGGATCGACTGTTAAAGTTTTGAAAACAAAAAAAATGATCCCTAGTACGGACAATCTGCGCCATGCATAGCACCATAGCCTCATTAAAAAAAATAACATTATTGTTTTGGGTACTTTTTACTGCAATAGTTTCTGTAAAAAGAATTCACTTTTAACTCCAGAAAACAAACAGCAACCACTCCCAGCAGTAACAATTTCTGATAATAGTAAAAACACTAAATTCATTACATGTCTCTAACATTGGATAAATGAACATTTTAAACCAGCTGGAGTTGCTATCATTCTTCATGGTTGAACTGTGCCTAGTGGATTACAAAATGCTTCAGTTCAGACCTTCTCTGCTTGCTGCAGCAGCTGTTTTTACTGCACAGTGCACCTTAAATGGCTTCCAATCTTGGAGCAAGTGCAGTGAGCTGCACTCTAGATACACCCAGGAGGAACTCATGTAAGATTCTATTCCTGGAAATCGGATTTTAAAGATATAGCAAGCAGGCACTGTTTTGTTTATTTTTTATTAGATAATTTTAGGAGGTGTGAGCTGCACGCTGTTTTGTTAATTTATAAAAATCCACATACACCCAAGAACAGCCAGATTTTTTTTATTTATAACAGGCCTGTTATTGGAAAATAAAACCTACTCTCATTTTGTATTTCCTGTTATTGGAGGTATAGCCAGTAGTGTATTGAAAAAACATTAGTTTTGTTCTTTATTCCTCTGTTAATTTTCCTTTCTTTTTGGATTTTTCAGGGAATGCTCTAGGATAATGGTTCAGATGCACCACACAGCGGCGGCTGGGAAGCTAACAGGTGTGCACAGGAAATTTAGCACTCCCAAATACGGGTATGCCTCAAAATGTGAACCAGCACTGTTTCTTCTTGAAGAACCAATGTAGAAGAATCCAACTTCTAACTCAGAAGTGCTAAACCAAACATGATGACTCAGACTCTCACCCCAAATTGGGGATTTCTTTTGTGTCTGTGGGCATGTAATAATTTTATTTTGGGATGGTAAGTGCTTAACTTTTATAAGCCTTGTGTATGCGACATGTTAATTTGTTTATGTGTGGGATGTTTATGTATGGGATGTGTTTAACTTATATAGGCTTTTGTTTACTTGGGTCATAGATAGATGTGGTTTTTGTGATTGTTTGAGAAGCTGACATACTTTGAATTTCAGCAAATAAAAGTTATTATTTTATTTGTGCATTTGTTCCTTAAAAGTTCCTCTCTGTCAAAATTAGATATTTTCCCATCTAAACTCAGACAAAATATGTTGATCATTTATTCTTACATTGCAGAATAACTCAATATATTTGATTCTGGCCAGACAAGAGTCAAAAATATTTTAAATATTGACAATCCTGTTCTGACATCTTTTAATTTTTTACAACAGTTTTTCTCTTGGTGTTTTGCCTTTTTGCTGGACACTATAAAAATTGGAAATACACAAATAAAGTTTGTTTTAATGCAGCACATATTAAAACTGTCAAATCTATTATTATGTTTATTTGGTTGATTATTGGTCAGAATATTCAAAGGAGTCCAAGATGGATACAAAATCCCCGAAATTTTTATTAATAACTTATAAAAAAAAATTAATTTAAAAGTAATATGGTTTTCAACAAATTTTCAGAACTAACTTTACTGCTAGATAATCCAGTGGTAATTCAGACCGAAACCGATCAATTATCCAGCGGTTTTGGAAATAACATGGTTTTGTCATTTTTGCTCTATTTGAATATATTTTTTTATTAATTTTTAAAAATGAATGAAGTGACTTAGAATTTGAATATATTAGAAGAAACATCAAACAAAATAGATAAAATATATTATAATTTAGATGTACTAGATGGACTACAAAACATTATTTAGGTGAGATTTTTTTCAACTGTAAAAAAATTAAAATATTTCTTATATTGTTGTTGTAAAAATAATTAAATGTGTTAGAATCCGAGTTATTGATCCCAGCTCAAAATTCACTTATGAGTAAATAAAAAAATTATCATGGTCATTCTAGTAATTTTAAATTTAAAAGTACTCTATCTATTTCTCTAAAAGCTATTTTATATTTTTAATATTTTCCTACAATCACTTGTAGAGAAATAGATAGAGTATCTTAGAATTTAATTTTACTAGAACGACTATGATATTTTTTTTAATAAATAAATAAGAAAATCAAAATATACTATATTCAATTAAAACAAGAAATAAAATTCTATAACAGCGGATAACCGAATTTGAATTAAAAAAGAAAATAAAGAAAAAGCCTATTTTAGCTGGAAATGTAGTGTAATAATTTGATATTCAATGGTACCAGTAATAGTCCAGTAGTAAGATTAATTCTGAAAATTTGTTGAAAATCATGTTTATTTATTTTATAGGTTATTAATAAAAATTCGCAGCACTGTGGCTACCGGAGGTGGATCCAGCACTGTGGCTACGCGTCAAACGAGCATCTTATGATTTGATCCAACGGCTATAACTCATCGACCGTTGGGTTGTTAAAACACGATCTAAGACTGGGTCCTATTTTTAGTTTCCCGAACGAATTCGGATCCCCCAGGTGCAATAACTAAATCTGGACCGTTCCTTTAACCAGGTTCGAATCTCAAAATGAACCCCATTGTTTTCGTAGGCACCGGATTGAGTTTGGTCCAACTAGAATTAATCTGGATCGTCCATTTGATATATTTCACCTCATCTTTGGGGATACGGACTCCCAGAGAACGTGGGTCCTATTTTTGGATTTTATCCTCTGCATTAACGCACCATTTGTGATATGATAATACGGGCCAATCTGGTCCATAAATATTAGTGCCGATTTAAATCGTACGGTTAAGACCTTAACTCAAAATTTGAGTTATCTCAGAGAAAAACAAATTCCTTGTAGAGAACGTGGTTTCTTCTATACATTACTCCGTCTCTTGCAATTGCTTCTCTCTTCTTGTCTTCAGATAGAGCAACAGAGAGTGAGAGTAGAAGAAAGAGAGCTTTTATTGGTAATTTCGTCTCCTTCCTACTCAAGCATTTCCTTTTAATTGCGAGATTCCATAGCTGTCAGTTCGAGGGACATGGAAAGAAATGACGAGAATTTCATTTATAATAAATTACTATATATTCTTCATTGTTAGATGTTCCTCTAATTTGAAATAACAACAAAAAATGAATATTAACCGATACATCTTTGTTGTACTGTACAATAATGATTTGAACTTTCGATAAACATGTATTTCGGTCCTTTTTGTTCCAACATATTAATTAGTTGATATGAGTAATATAAACATAAATTTTACTACAAGATATATCATTTTTTGTTTAACAAATTCAAATTGACTTTTGTTTATTTTTAATAACTGCATATATAAATTCAAAATAACACCCCACTTAAGAAATTTGCAATATAAGCATAAGATTATTACTGCTAAGCAGATCTTATGCTTAATTAACATAGAGAGGAAAAATTATAATTTATCCTTTCTCAACTTAACAATAGAGCTAATTATATACAAAATATGTTGAGAGTCGTAGAATGGACTCTTCAGTTCCTTAATTTATTTTGAGGTAAAAATAATAATTATCTCTAGTATTAACACAATTTAATTAATTTGAAGTATTCGTTTATATCACTGTGTTTTTTTTTAATATGGTCTATATTGTCTGTTGTCATGTATTAATAATAAATTTTAATTTTGTCTCCAAAAACCAAGACAAATAATAAATTAATATCAAACAAGAACGTATTTAAATTAATTTCAATCCAAATAAAAAGTCACATAAAAACAAATATATTTTAATAAACTAAGCATACGAGGAAATAAAGATAAACAATTATTAATGAAAGAAATTGTGAAAGTAAATAATAAAGGGCCAAATTATACACGATTGTCAACCATGCAATAAAATACATATTTATTTCTTCATATTCATGACTATTTGTTATTTGTTTTATTCATAACTAAAACTTACCCCTAAAACATTTCAATTTCAAAAATATCAAAATAATAAATTAAAAGGCTCATTCTTTAGAAATAGAAAAAATATTCCATCAACTGGGTTAATGTGAAGTGTATTTTCAGTTACGGCCTGTTCGGCCAACTTTTTCAACGTCACTGTTCACGTGGGAAAACAAAAATTCAGTTGGACTGAATTTTTTTTCCCACATGAACAGTAAAAATCAGTTCAATTTTTGCATGGCCCATACCCGTTTCCTTTTCCAGAGGGTCTGTTGAATAGACCCTTAGAGTTTCTAGTGTGTTATTTATTGAATCATGATAATATATCATGGATGCAGTTTGTACCATTTTTTTTTCTAAATTCAACAATGGAAAATTTATAATACCATCTAATTAATGCATAATTAATAAAAGTGAGAAAAATAAAATGACATGTGATGCAAAGAAATGAAGTATATATATATTTAATGTCACAAATTTGACTAAGTCCACTAAAGTCACTAAAAAGAAAACTTGTTTTTATCTATTCTTTTTTATTACACAAAATGATTGTTTAAATTTTTGTTTCTATAAATAATCAGTGATCTTTAATATAAAGAAAGTTCATCCTAAATAGATATCGTACATAGAGAGAATTGAAAAAAATGACATATTTGTCCATATAAGTAAATTTTTTGAATTTTTTGTGTTAATAAAAACAAAATATTGTCTCAACATCATTACCCAAAATATGCATTCCTTTTTTGAAAAAGCTCTCATCTTTTAATTCATTTCTATTTGCTACCTTGTATTTATAAGCTAAATATATGATTCTTATTATCTAGGTGAAACACATGTGTAGTTCAGTACTTCTTATGTTTTAGATATAGATTGATTGAGTTTGACATTCAAACATTTTGCAAGTGATTTATACCCGTTCATTAGCCCAAATTACAGAGGCAAATATTAGCTCAAATTATCACTCATGAAAATACATGGTGATTTAAAAAGTGATTTATACCCGTTCATTATTACAAAGATCATCTTAGCCCTCAGTGAAAATATCGAAAGTAAAACCGATCTATAATGAAGTTAAACCACTTCATTCCAGTCTCCCATGATACTGTAGCCCAAATTACAGAGGCAAATCCCACGCCTAACCCCAAACCAATAGAAATTGAGAGCTCAATTGTATCAGTAGAAGACTTTGAAGGCAAACATTTATAAATCCCATGATTTGAACGAGCTACTGCACATTGCATCGTTAAAGGATTACCACACAATTTGGGATTGCCCAAGTAAGAATCATTCGAAAAGGTTGAGAACTGACAGGTTTCGGGTATTTCTCCAACTAAATTGTTGTATGAGAGATTTAGTGCAGAAAGAAAAGTGAGAGAAGTGAGTTCTTGAGGGATGTGTCCGGAAAGCTGGTTGGAGGAGAGGTCTAGTAATTGAAGTTGCTGTAAATTAGCAAAGTTTTGTGGAATTGGACCAATTAGGGCATTATGTGATAGGTTAAGCACATCAAGTGACTTGAGTTGTCCGAACTCTTTGGATATTCTCCCCAAAAATTCATTATTTGACATATCAATATATGTGAATATGGCAAGTGATTTTATCGGATCAAAATTCAGCCCTTCGTATGTGATTGAAGCAACATACGGAATGTACCGTACATACATATCCATAATAATTTTTGGATTACTTGTATCTGATGCACCCATCATAGATTTCAGATTTCCAAAAATACTTTTAGGCAATACCCCACTGAAATGATTTGAAGAAAGGTCAAGAACTTTTAGCTCGGAAAAGAAGGAATCATTTCCTTTTGTTTTGATTGCCACATGTGAAATTTTTCCATAAAACATATTGGATTTCAAGATAAGAACTCTCAAATCTTTAAGATTTACTAGCCAATAGGGAAATCTGTCCATTATCTGATTGTTTCCCAGGTCTAAGATCTCGAGATGAGTACAATACCTCAGTGAGTTGGGCAAACTTCCATTAATTAAATTTCCGTTCAGATTTATCACTTCAAGTACACATAATTGACTATATTTCGTGGCAATGGCCCACTTAATTTGTTACTTCTCAAGTTAAGCTCAACCAATGCAGCATCTTCTAGAAGGCAAGGTGGAATTGTACCAGTTAAATAGTTATGTGAAAGATCAAGCATTAATGGCGATGTAACACAAATGGAAAGGGGAATCTCTCCCGTGAGACTATTATTTGAGAGGTCTAAGGTGTACATATTTTTTAGGTAACTCAGAAAAGAAGGAAACGTTGTTAAATTGGACGACGCCAAACACAGTCTTTTTAGTTGAGGAAATGAAGCATAGATTGACTCGTTATGTTTTTTTCCTTCTATAATTGACAACTTATTGTTTGAGAGATCCAGATAAATAACGTACTTATGGTGCTTGATGAATCTGGAAATTGACAATTGTCCTTGAAGATTGTTGTCTTGAAGGTAAATATTTTCTAAAATTGATGATCCATTTGAGAAGTGATCAGTTAGATATCCTGACAATTGGTTATATGCTAGATTCAAATATTCCAAAGATGGGTGAGAAAACAAAGATATAGGTATCGTACCAGTCAATCTGTTTGACCGTAAGTTCAAATATGTGAGACTTGTAAGGTTTGTTATGGAAGGCGGAATTTCTCCATAGCAGCTACTCTTGGAAATATTCAATTTCAATATGTATTGGAGGTTTCCAATTGAATCTAGTAATGGACCAGTGAAATTTGTATTTTCAAGATACAAATATTGCAATAAGCTTTGCTTTGTAAACTCTGGTAGTTGACCCGACAGCATTTCGTTTGATGATAAATCAAGCATTGTTAGATTTGTTAGGTGGGAAATTTCATTGGGGAAATATCCTCTTAGTCCACAATTGTGCATGGATAAAAACTGCATTGCCCCACTCAGATCCGTTGAGTGAAATGTTAACCCCATCTAGCAAAAGAACTTGGAGCTTGGTGAGGTTGCTAAGTAAGGTTTTTAGGCCATTGTCATAAAGATACAAGTAACCAGTTGATAAGTCAAGTGAGATAAGGTTTGTGAGGGCAGAAATGCCTATCCGAACTTGACCGGCAAAACCAGAATAGGATAAGTCAAGATGTGTTAAATTAGTAAGTCGCTCAAACCCAGTTTGTGGAAGGGTAATATTATTGAAGTGGGTTCTAGAAAGGTTGAGGTACTGAAGAGAGCTGAGATTGAACAAAGCTGGGTTGAGTATACCTGAGATGTACCTGTGAGAAAGGTCGAGCGCAGTCACCACACCGGTTTTCTTATCACATCTGATGCCATCCCATATGCAACAGTCAGTAGTAGTATTCCATGAATGAAGTTCGGTGGTGTTGAAATCTTGCTTGAGTTGAATCAAGGCATGACGTTGGTCAGGAAGGCAGTGAGCTTGTGTTAGAGTGGTGGTTTTGATGGAGGAGAATAGAACAAGTGATATGCTAACAAGTAAAGCAAGTGTCATTGCTGGAGAGAAACAAGAGTAAGCAAACACAATTGGGGTGGTTGTTGATTGAATAAGGTTAGAGTATCAACATATATAATAAGAAATTAGAAATAAAAATAAGAATGAAGCAATCATTGAAACATTAAAAAAAGAATCAAATGCAGCTATATAAAAAGAAAACACGAACAAATCTTTAATTAAACGCATAAAGGAATAGAATAATGACCTATTATTCTATTTACGTATTAAGAAGAAAAAAGTTTAAATAATGACCTATTATACACTAACAACGCTTTTTGTCATCTCACGGGACGTTTAGTATGAGATGATTAGACGCAGTACTAATCTTCTTCTGGGTAAATTTTTCATGTACCCTTCAACTCTTCTTAATTTTTTTATTTCTCCCTCTAGAGTTCAATATATCATGTATGACCTTCAGCTCTTCAAATTCTTTCTTATTTACACTTGAGATTAATAATATACATTAATCCCTTTTGAAAGTTACCAAAACTAATAATTTATATTACTTTCAAATAGAATGACAAAAATACCCTTAACAAAACAAAAAACCAGATGATCAGTTCTTAACCTTTTGTCTCCTCATCTCTTCTCTCTCTCACTTAAAATTAAGTCATAACTCATAAGTTTGTCAAAAGACTAACAAACTCCTTTCCCCTTCCCGTTAGATGCTAGAAAAATATTATGAACAAGAGGATGGCTAAGCCCTCCTAGATTTGACTGTAAATGCATCCCGAGCAGAGCTGTATCTGTCGTTCATGCCAGGAACAGCAAGATTCTGGTATCCATATATGATGCTATCAATTTAAAATGAAATAACCTTACCCACAACACTACGTCTTTTATATGTTTTTTATTTGCTTCATCCAGAAATCCGGTCAAAATTATATGACACCGATTACATGATTCAGAAATTCTTTGCTTTTGTAGCCGTAAAGTTGGAGAAATTTGTAAGAGCAATTTTAACTGTTCTTATTTTGGGACTTCACTTGAGTTAACAATAAAAGGAGTGATAACTGTCGTCTAGAAAATTTTGCTTCTCTCGCTCAGTATAAGATTTTTATTAAAAAAAAAAAAAAAAAGCAAATCACACACGATTTACTCTTTGAATGTATGGAATTCATCATTTTTTGTCAAAATTGTGCCGGAACACTAGACAAAGCTTCGGCGATTTGTGAACCCGTTTGATAAAACCCCGAGATAAAAGAGGAGAGTGGGATGGTCTGAGCAAGTCCTGGAATAGTTTTATCAAATAGTCTGAATATAATCAGATTATATATTTTTATAAAATGTGCACACAGTGATCTGATTCGAGGTAAAATTCTGAGATAATTTCGTCAAATACTTCTTGCATCTGTCCATTGTAGGATACCATTGACAACACAACAGAGGAAAAGATGCATTCATAGGGTATTTTCGTCCTTTTCTTTTAAACCATTACAAATTATGATTTTTTTTATATCATTTAATTAAGATTATTATTTTTTATTGCTGTCAGAGAGAAATAAGAAATAGATGAAAGAGTTGGAGGATATTTATAACATATTGAACACTAGAAGGAGAAAAAAGAAACTCAAACTCAGTTGAGGGGCATATTGAAAAATTAATCCATTTATTCTAGGAAGAGAAATTAAGTTACTGGAATTAAACACCTACTTACATAGACCATGTTAAGGTGAATTTGCTTACTCTAAGGTAATTAAGGTGAAAGTATATATAAGATTATTACTTAAGTTATAACTAAACTATTTTTGTTTGGCTATTACTTGAGCCCTGCATGGTTTCCAATTTCTTAATTTGAACTTTATTCTTTTAATAACATATATGACTTTTAAATTCAACAACAAATTTTATAAGTTACACAACAAGATAAAAATTTACAGTTTAAGAAAATTACAAAATAATTTTCAGAAAATTAAAAAAATACAAATATACAATAAATTTAAAAAACAAACTACTAATTCAACTTAAAAGAAAATATTACAAACATTTAGTTAGTCTATAAAGCGCAAACTCGCTACTAGATTGATTAAAATTATGATACATTTAACTGTTTTCTCTTTCTTCCCTTCATTCAATAATCACATGAGCAAAGCAATATTATAGGTCAATTTGCCAGATTTCGAAGCAATAATTTAATTCAGCGTCTTTACAAAATTTATAAAAGAAAGTACAAGAGTAATTGGTCATTAGTAATTAGATTCATAATTATCAATCCACATATTAAAAGAAACGAAACTCTTTATCCAAATAAAATTTTGGTTTATCCAATAGACGAACTAATTAATTTCACATTTACTTAGTTAATTATTAGTATAAACAGTGCAAAATATGAAGATCAATATATATATTTACTATAAGATCAACAGAATTTCCTCAACTAGCTACCACATGTATTTTTGAAACTTCAATTACACGCAGTGTTTTAAAATGTTGCCGCATATGCATATGCGGTCGGCAGCCGTGCTCAGAATGCCCATGAGGTCCTCTCATGCGATTTTGACCATATGGCCGCATATGCGGTCATGAGGAATAAAAAAGTAAAAAAAAAAAATAACTATTGTTGGTTATCTCATTATGTAGAAATAAATTCAAATATATGAATATGAATATATATATATATATATATATACGTGAATTTTTATTTTAAAATCTGCATATGCGGTATGCAGTGACCTTCCGCATGCATGAACAAAACTGCATTTTAAAACACTGATTACACGTGTAAAACTGGAGGTCAAATTCCAACAAGAAACTCTTCTTTAAAAAATGTTTTAATACAGCCTTGAAAAGGACTCTTCTTTAAAAAAAACAAAGTGTTTGATTAAATTTGGCGTTAATTCTTGTCTTTCTAAACTACAAGTGTTGACACTTTTTCAATGATTGTACTCTTTGATTGAAAAACAAAATTAACTCTTGAAAAGAACACATTTGCTACTGCCAAAAAGACAGCAATGGGATTTCTTTGAATGTTAGGTAAGTGGGAAAAGGGAAGGAACTTGCACTTGAACTTGTTCAACAACCCAAAAAAGTTTGTTTTAAAAGCGCAAATTTAATCAGTTATTCTAGATAAAGTAATAATAATGGTTTTTCTGACTCGAGAACTTAATTAGTACCTTAAAAAATTAAAAAGAGTCTCTCATTCATTTTGGTGTAATTTCCCTCATTCATTCATTCATTGTTTTTTTTTTTTTTTTTTTTTTCTCAAAAGAGTCTCTCATTCATGGTTCCTGATTTAATTTTGAACAAAATAAATAATAAAGATTTGTCCACTTATCTATCTAGTTTGGATATCAAAAGTGAAGATTATCTCATCTCTTCAACGTACCAACAATTAATATACACAAGTAACGAATGCAAAGAAAGTTTTTTATTGATCGGTCAAATAAAAAAAATAATAATAAGCCAAAGTGAATCTATGGCCACGCGGCTCACTCAGCCTAGTAGGTTAAAACACGATCTGAGACGTTGAGAGCTCACGTGAAACGAGCATCTTTTGATTCTTATCCAACGGCTATAATTCATCTACCGTTGGGTTAAAACACGAGCTGAGTGTTGGTATAAATTTTCATAAAGTTATAAATTAATTAAAATAAATTAAATTGAAATAGAGTTACCTGGATTATGCGAAGCACTTTCTTTAAGTGTATTCCGTCTTATCGTGCAAGATGAAACCGCAACTAAGATAATCTGGAGTAGTTATTTCCTAGACACGCTATGGAAGTAACTGACGATAACTCCGCAATATCTAGAATATATTAGAATTTGATTAATTGAGATGAAATACAAATAGAGAATAAATCAAAGGACATTTTATGTGGGAGCTAATCAAAGAAACATATTTGGTTTCTTATTTGTTTTATTTCTCGGATACCCCTTTAACAGATAGAAGGGATGCACTATTTATAATATTCAAATATTAGTAACTGTGTGCTAATTAAGACATTAAAAATGAGATTAATGAGATGAATTAAAGTGATCCTCAAGTAACCATTTTTTGGCTTAATGACTTTTATAACCATTCAGAGAAAATAAACAGAATTCAAATTTGTTAGATATGAGATTTACATTTTAATCCCTTGAATTTGTAAATATCACAAATGGATATTTTAATCAAATATAATATATTGAGTTGGAATTTTGAGTTTTCAAATAAAGTTCCAACAATCCCTCACAAAACTCAAAATTTAGGAATATCATATAGTAAACTTTATAGAAACAAATTGCTGAATATTAATATTGTGCATCGATAAAGAAGTTTAGAAACTTTGAACTTTATCTAGTATTAATAGCTTTAATTTAGAGGAAATAAAGTGAACTATGTCTTGAGCTCATGCCTTTGATCCAAATTCAACCACCACACACATAATATGGAGCTTCTTGTCACGGTACATGCATTAATGGCCTTACGCAAGTCTTGAATTTTTCATGAGAACCTTAAAGGCTTACCCATGCGTCGCCCTGCGGCCGTATCCATACACTCTAATATAGGTGAGTTACCTATCAGAGATGTGTGTAGATTCATATCCTGCGAAAATTACTACCTCGGTTAATTATCATTAAGAGCTAATATGCTCATCCCACCATCTACATAGAGCACACTCACCATAGAGATGGGGTTGGAGTCAATATGCTCCTAGAAGTGTGCGTTCTTTTAGTCAACTTATCAACTTGTTATTATTCATTGAATCTTTTTTAAGGGATCGCCTATCAGAGATTGGGTTGCTACCGCAAGAAGACTCATTAGGGCTAAAACTCATCCCTCCTCAATGAAATTTATATATAGACTTTAATTTTAGTCCTTCATCCACATTTTCATATCAATGAATAATCATTTGTTGCTCGAGTTTGTATCAATTTTTTTTACTTCATTTATATGTGATTAATAATAATCTTCATAAATCATATTAATAGTTTCATGAATTAATTATTTATAATATCATATAACATCATGCTACATAAAATGAATCGCATATATCATTATTCATACATAATAGTATATCAAGCTTATTATTGAAGATGAACTATATATTTCAATAAGTATTTAAACTCCCACATTTTCTGCTGAGAAAAATAAAAATATTATTTTTCTAATTATTTCTTACAATAAATGCTCAAATATTGTGCATATTTAATATTGGTGAAAACAGAGCGGGTACACAGCGGATGGTGTAAAAATCATATCTGTATATTTTTTTTCTTTTTGATACGATATCCGGATATGGAACAGATGAATCCGTATGCGAATTAGAAATTTATTAATATAATATAAAAATTATTAAAATATAATAAAAATGATAATATTTATCTAAATATAATAATAAATTATATTTTTTTATAATATATATGATATATATCTACCATTTGAATACAAATAATTGAAACGACAAATCAGATCAATATTCATTTCTATACGTACGGATATTCAGATATCAGACATCTACGTTTAATTTTCGAATATAGATCGAATATGGATAGGATATCATTTATACTGTTTTCATCTCTAGACACATCTCTTATATTTTTCTAGTTTTAATGAACTCTACATCTTGGAATGTTTAGAGTCCATATTCTCTGCGAGTTAATGCATAATGAATCCGGACCGTCTAATCCGGCATAAATATTAAAGCATGTAAAGTTTATTTTTTGAGAAAACAACAGGGGGCCAAGCCCCAATTTTCATTAACCTCGATTAGTTATAAAGGATGTAAAGTAAAATTATGAAATTACTAACGCATTAGAAGAATAATATATATATCAGATATAAAATTATGAAATTACAATGATTCACTCCTCTACTGGGCTGGTTTTGTTGGGTTGATTAAACATTTCCATATTGCAGAAGAGAAATTAATATTTTCATTGCGTTGGTATCGAGGAAAGGCACAAGAAATCACTTCCAGAATCCCATTCACTCTTGATTGCTACTGAATGGCATGTGGTGGTAGTTTGAGATCGATGACCACGTACATACCTAAGGTCAACAGAGAACATCTTAATATTCAACAAAAAAATAAAAAATAAAAAAAGAAACAGAGAACATCTTGATTGCTACAGGGCTAGCTGTCGATTTCATCAATAACGTCTAAGACTGGTAATTGTATGTCAGTTCAAATAGACATATCTAATTAAAGGAGCTTCTTCCTCAAGCCTCTAGGCTCTGCCGCTCTAGCTAACTAGTGATGCTCTTTTGAGGTATGCTCGAAAATTCTCTCTCCAATTAAACCATTTAACATTTTTTTTCGACAAAATGCTATTTCGCAATTGTATGCTTTACTTTGTGCATGCATGACTCACAATCTTTAGAGCAAAAACTTGAATAATTTATAATGTTTCTTTGGAAAAAGATCTGCACACTGGTCCTGCTAATTAATTTCATGGAATATCCTTCTATTAACAAAGGGATCTATATATAATTTCATAGTTTCTAAGTTCCAGTATCATTTTGTACCATTGAAAAATCTGTAAATTGTCACTTCTGCCCTACAAAACTTACACTGAATAATATCATTCAACAGTTTCACTTCACTAATTGGGTTCATTTATGTAATTTCTAGATCAAATTTTTGAAGCAGCAAGTAACATAGCTTTGTCGAAAGAGAACAACTCATGGTGTTTCAAGTCGAAAAAGATCCACTCATGGTGTTTCAAGTTGAACAAACTGCACGGTACCATTGATAATTGTAACCACACAAACTTCCCAAAAAGTATCCCCGAAAAACACCTATAGAACCTTTCTTTGAACCAACAAGAGAAGTCTGAGATAATGTTAGACCCAACACTAGACTACATAAGTCGGTATTTATTGGAGGAAGAAATAGATGAAAAGATTAATGGTTATCAAGAGGCAGCTCTTTGGGAAATGGAGAAACCCTTTTATGATATTCTTGGGAAGAAGTATCCACCTCCACAAGATAATCAACTGGTATCAAACCAATCAAAGGTAAATCCTGATTTTACAACTTCTAAATTAAAAGATCAAGTCCGTCCAACCTTTAGTGAGAGTTTGGAACAACACCCGAGTATAGCAAACTTGATGTCTAATGAATTTCAGAGAGGTGTAGAAGAAGGATTGAAGTTCCTTCCAAATCACAATAGATTGCCGATTAATTTGCAAGTGATAAATCTTTCCCTTAATCCAACACAGAAATGTGACACCAACTCTCTAGAGATTACATCAGGGGAAGAGAAACGAAGTAATTCGCTAAATAAGTCTAAGGGTAAAAAGAATACAAATGATGCAGATTTGGACCTTTTGGAGGGGCGAAATTACAAAATACCCATGGTATCCAATGAGGAAACAATTAGAGATGAGGTGTTTGATAAAGCACTACTATACCAGGGGGGGACCTGTTCAAGAGAAGAAATAGCCAGCTTAAGAGAAATCAATGAGCTCAAAGCAAACTCATATAGTGAGAATCAAAACCAACACGACCATATCAATCTCAAAACACACCTCATCTCTTGTGCACAGGCGATATCCATGAATGATTATAAAATTGCTGGTGAACTTATAAAACAAATAAGAAAGAAAGCATCTCCTATTGGAGATGGGTTCCAAAGGCTTGCATGTATTATTGTTGATGGGTTAGAGGCTCGCTTGGTTGGTACAGAAAGTGTGGCCTATCATCAATATTTCACAGGGCAAGTACGCACTATCGACCAATTGAAGGTCGATTATATGTGCTGGAGGGTATCACCTGGTCCTAGACTTTCATATTATTTTGCTAATGAGAGTATTCTCAGTGCCACAGGTAATGCAACGAAAATCCATGTAGTTGATTTTGGCATTGCTTTTGGATTCCAATGGCCATCTCTAATTCAATCACTTGCAAAAAGAAAAGATGGGCCCCCAAAACTTCGAATTACTGGGATAGATTTGCCTCAGCCTGGCTTTCACCCTGATAAAAGAATTAAAGAAACAGGAAGGAGGTTGGAAGACTATGCTCGAAGTTTTGGAGTTCATTTTGAGTATCAAGGGATCACCTCACAGTGGGACTCTGTTTGTATTGATGATCTAAGTATCAATGATGATGAAGTGCTTGTAGTTAATAGTATGTATAACTTGGGTAGAGTGAGGGACAAGGATGATCCTTTGTTAGATAGGAATAATCCTAGGAATAAACTCTTCGATCTGATTCAAGAGATCAAACCGAAGGTTTTCATTCAAGGAATAATCAATTTACCCTTCAGTTCCTTCTTCATCGCACGGTTTAGAATGGTTTTGTTGCATTACTCCTGCTTCTTCGACTTCCTTGACACGTTGGTCCCACGAGACAACAAGCATAGGCAATTAATGGAAAGAAAAATGTTGGGCCCTTCTATAGTTAATTTGATAGCATGTGAAGGGTCAGATTTGATTGTTAGACAGGAATCCTACAAGCAGTGGGACATCCGAAATTTGCATACCGGCTTTGAACAGCTTCCATTAGATCCACGTGTAGTGGAAAAATGCCGTAAAATGGTTAGGGATGATTATAACGAGGCATTTTTTATTGAAGAAGATTGCAATTGGTTCCTTTGAGGTTGGAAGGGTAACATATTATTTGCTATTTCATTGTGGAAACCTAAATTAGCATAGCTTCGAGGTCATCTTCTAGTTCACATAAACTTAGAAATTTTCAATTTCCTTCTCTAGCAATTAGTAATTATTGGATATGTTATTTCACTAGAGTTATTTTTTATAAATATAACAATTAAAATATGTTCTCTGTTATTTGTTATTATTTTGATCTGTTTCGTGTGACTAACAAGTTGGTGTTGCATGTATTTATACATATATTATGTATAAACTCTATATTCTTATAAATTATAACCTTTTTAACTTTGAAATGTCGTGAAAATAAATGCATAACAATTTTTTTTAATAATCATAATTTAAAAAAGAAGTATTTATTCTGTTATGTACCGTAACTTAGATAAGATATTAGGAGAAACTAACATGTTGTTAACAAAATATATACAAAAATGATAAAAATAATCCTCATTGCTTTACAAACTTTCATTTCAATCAACGGAATAAATTTCAAAATAAAATACAATAAAAATAGTTTTCATCTCTCGAACTAGAGGTCACACGATGAAGCCATTGATCTGGTCTTTCGGGTGCATTCTATTGACCGTCTGATGGTAGCATTTGACTAGATCTCTAGAGCGTTTGGTTTGCGCTATAGGTCATTTAGGGAATATATGATGCCAAGGAATATCATTTTAGGATATATGCTATTATCATGTTTGGTTCACATATGGTTATCGCTTCAGCATTCCAGATAATATGTTATTACCATGTTTTGTTCGCACATGTATTGCAATTGCAATGACTATTGAGACATGCCTTCACTACTCCTAAAATTATTAAGTAAATATTGTCCAAAAAAACTTATTTAATTCGCATAAATATAAGCCAAACCAATCAAATTAGAAATTGAATCAAATAATATATTTAATTCGTTTCAGTCATATGAGTATAAAAATTTAATATTATAACTAATCAAAAGAATTATTTACTCATTAGTATATAGTAATATGTAATATTACATTACTAGCATTTAATAAAAATGAAAAAAAAAAAACTTTTTATTACATAACCAATAAAAAATATATATTATAACATAAAATTTTGATTCTTTTCTGATTGATACATAACAAAACTGAAAAAAAAAAGACAAAAAACGAAATAATAACAAACTGTTGCAAGATGTACCAGTAAAATACCAGTAAGGTCTTGACAAAATTTTATTATAAAATTAGACTAAAATATAGAGTTTGGAGTACAAGCAGATCACAACAACAAGATAAAAAGCTTTTCTATACATATCATCTAAAAACATAATAAAAATTAACAAATTCCCTAAACTAGCCCTGAGACTACAAAATCATGATACCAGTGCATAACAAATCATTCAAGTATGTATTTGAAAGGCTGTCTGATCAATCTGTATATCAATATCTACTGCACTTCTTAAATTTGCGTCCGGTATGCCTCTGAACATCAAGGGAAACTAATCTGGTACGAAATTGTGCATTGCAATAAAGCAGAACACCTCTCCAGATGGAGGCATGAGCATTGCTCAGCTCAATGGAGGCTGCGATGGTAATTGGTATCCAAGACTGTCAATTTTTTACTGACTCAGAAGTGCTGGTACAGACGCTACATCCTCAGGAAGACTACATTGAGCTGACGTGTTATCGGGTTACAGTCGGGACAGATTTTTTTTTTTTTTTTTTAAAATAGACTTGATACAACACCATTTAATAGAACAAGCTCCATACAAGAGAAAATTAATTGTTGTATGGTGAATTGTGTATGCTTTTACAGAGGGGAGAATTGTGTATGCTTTTGCAAACAACATTTTTACACTGTTCACTCCTCCACCTAGACAGTGCCTCAGTAGAGTCTATTTTTGTAACTTCCATTAAATAATTGTGTATCAGGTCTATTTAAAAAAAAAAAAAATCGTCCGGACAACTAACATTTTTTTTTCTTTTGCTCTGTCTGAAATCTCTAAGAAATCGGTAGATCTTAACTTTTTTTGTATTATGAGACGAGTATGTTTATCTTTTCCCTATGTGCAACTTAATTGTTGCTTACAAATACAAATAGATTGTTTATTAGTCAGCTAGATTTTGATTTTGATTAATTATATACCGTACGTAGTTTCTGGATATTTTGTAATCTGCATGTGCAAAGTTTTTTTTTTATTATATATTTTGAATTAGGTGCCACTGGTATGGATGTGAATTCTTGCGACGAGTCAAGATTAATTAATTGCCAAGTACATGTTGGATTAGTTTGGTTTGAAAAAATAGTGTGAAATTTTAAAGGGTTAATTTCTCACATATCCTCAAAAAGTTCTTTAATTTGTTATTTACCCCTCATCACTTAAATATATCTAATTTGTCCCTTAACTCTTCAAGTTAATTATCCATAGTCAAAATATATATTTTTCTATTGTACCCTTATGTGACCATCTAATCAAGCAATCAGATTATTTGATTACCCTGCGTGGGTCCTATGATGAAAGCACATTTGTGCCATAGAGTTCAAATTTTCTCGAGTCATGAGAGATACCCTGGCACTCTGGGTCAAAATCTAATTTATGGCGTAGTTCAAATTTCCCAAAAACAAACAAGGATAGAGCTTACTCATAGAACCATGGATCAAAGTCAGGAGAGATGTCCATTTCATTACGAATTTTCACAAGTTGCTTTCAATCCTTTCAGTAGTTTGAAACTTTGAATCTTTGAAAATGGCTTAAAATAGGAAACTAAAAGTCCCTTTCTGCCAAATTCCTGAAAGGTTTAAAATTAGATTTCAATGAACTTGAGTTAATTATTCTTTTATCTCTTCCACCAATACCAGTATTGTTTTATCAGCCTCCGTAAATATTATTGAACAACATTCTCCCCACTAAACGAAGTTTGTTATCAAGACAGTTCATCTTTTCTTCTTATCATTTTGTTGATCTCTAAGTAAGAATTCAAACTGTGTGATAATTTGTTCATAATTGTCATGCATATATCAATACAAGAAAATTTAAATAAAAATAAATCTCCTTTTTGACTCTGATGATTATATCAACCAATTGAATTAATTAAGCAAACGAATTTGAATAAAATATTTTTTAGATCGATGATGGTAAATTTTGGAGTTTAACGTGAACTAACGCTCTACAACTCTTGGTTTAATACTATTTTCTTAATTTCGAATTAAGATTTTATGGTTTTACTTCATATGCTTAAAATTGTTCCAAATGTATCTCTAGCTAGACATTTTAGGGAGATAATTGTAATTTATTTCGATTTCGAATTTGAAAACCAATGAAGAGATTAAATTTGATGGGGATGCGTCTCTAGTTGGAGATGAAACAGAAAGTCCATTTAATAATCTCATGTATAACAATATTTGATGAACTCTAAAACGGAAGTTCATGAATGAAGAGACTGATGAAATCTAAAAAGAAAAAAGAAAATAAAATAGAAAAGGGTATTTTTGTTTTTTATTATTTTGATTAGGGATTTAACTATGGTTAACTCTATAGTTACTATCTAATGGATAAAAAAGAAAGAGTTTGTGGAGTTAAGGGATAAATTAGATAAATTATAGTTTTTAGAGGTAAATAAGAAATTAGAAGAGTCTTTGAGGGTATACAAGAAATTAACCCAATTTTAAATATTAACTTGATAATTTATATATTCAATTGGTGTTATCCGTTGCAATGGAAGAATAAGCATTGCAATGGGTTGAAGGATGTGTTCCCCAGTTAACGGGTTTTATTGCACTAAGCATTAGGCGTTACAACAGATGCTACAACGGAACTCTTTGGAGATTTTTGGGGTCCAAATTGATTTATTCCATTGCAATGTCCAAATAGCCGTTGTAATGAAATAAATCGATTATGCTATGGAATTTGGTGTTTTGAATTGTTTTGTTGCAACGCCTGATCTTCCGTTGCAACACTTGGTGTAAATTACCTTAATCTCAAGCTTACTTTACCAATTTTACAGATTTCTAATTAATTCTAATCTTGAGCTTATTCTTCTCAATCCATTCTTCAGTTTATCATGACTCATCATTTGATATGTATGTACAGCAATTTCACTTATATCCTTGATGTGTGTGGCAATTTATATCGTTATGAACCAATATAATATCTCAAGACAAGAAACTATAAAATTCGACAAATATACATTATTCAAATCCAATCAAATAGACCAAGTAGATTATTGCATAGTCCAATAATCAATAACTCAGATCCAAAAAAAAAATTTCCAGTAACACATAAAGAAATATTTTAATTTTTTTATAGCTGCAAAAAGTTTTACTTGAGAAATATTAATCCGAATTATTTGTCACAGTCATTCTAATAAATTTAATTTTATAGTGCTTTATCTATCTTTCAAGAGATATTAAAATACTTCTAATATTTCAATAGAGAAAAGGTAAGAATACAAAATATCTTCTATCTAAATAAAAACAAGAAATCAAATTCTATAACAGCGGATAACTGAATTTGAATTAAAAAAAAAAAAGGAAAATCCTATTTTAGCTAGACATGTAGTGTAATAATTTGATATTCAATGGTACGAGTAATAGTCCAGTAGTAAGATTAATTCTGAAAATTTGTGGAAAATCATGTTTATTTTTATTTATTTATTTATTTTATAGGTTATTAATAAAAATTCGCAGCACTGTGGCTACCGGAGGTGGATCCAGTACTATGGCTCAACCAGAGCTCACGTGAAACGAGCATCTTATGATTTGATCCAACGGCTATAACTCATCGACCGTTGGGTTAAAACACGATCTAATATATAAACGTGGGTACTATTTTTAGCTTTCCCGAAGGAATTCGGATGCCCCAGGTGCAAAAACTAAATCTGAACCGTTCCTTTAAACAGGCTCGAATCTCAAAACGGACCCTATTGTTTTCATAGGCACCGGATAAAATTAATCTGAACCGTACGTTTGATATATTGCACCTCAGGCATCTTGGGTATACGGACTCCTCGCGCCTACGGGCTTTTTCTGAAAAAAAAAAAAAAAGTATACGGATTCCTCTCGTTCCTCTGAGATAACTCATGTTTTGCGTCTTTATTTGAAAATCTCAACCGTTTAAATTTGTTCTACACGAATCTCAAAGAGAAAATAATACTGGCCCCGCACTAATACCAAATAAGAACCGGACACGTCGGTCACTCAAAATATGAGTTACCTCAGAGGTGAATCACTCCGGTGAGAGAACGTGGGTCCTATTTTTGGATTTTATCTTTTCCTTGTAGAGAACGTGGTTTCTTCTATACATTACTCCGTCTCTTGCAATTGCTTCCCTTCTTTCCTTCAGATAGAGCAACAGAGTGGAAGAAAGAGAGCTTTTCTTGGTAATTTCGTCTTCTTCCTACTCAAGCATTTCCTTTTAATTGCGAGATTCCATAGCTGTCAATTAAAGGGACATGGAAAGAAGTGACGAGAATTCCATTAGCCCGATGACGGATGCATCGTCAATTAGAGGTAGCGAATTTCTCTTCTCAATCCAAAATTGTTCTTAATTAGTATTATTTTTCACATCTGATCTATTCCGTTGTTCAAAATTTGGATCTTGAAAGGATCACCGATGGAAGGAGTGCAGTACCCTGCATTGATGGATGCTAATAGGACAATTCTTCGAGGTTTAGAGAACCATATTATTGGTGGGTCCAGGTCAGCACAAGTAATCGGCAGTCGTCCATCGCAAGAGTAATTCCGCTTAACCCTTATTACCCATTATCTCTTCAATTTGGAATTTTCGTGGACATTTTTTTCATTTTTTTTTTTTCTATACTCGTATTTTCAGGATTGAGGTGTTTATTGCAAAGAGCTGTGGCCACCGCTCAGAGACCAGGTTTGATTTTATTTGGATTCAAATGTTTATTTTCTTACCTCCAGTTACTTTTATTTTAATTTTGGAAAAAGAAAAAAATTGAATTGTTGGCGCATTTCATTCCCCGCCAAAGTCTTTTTTGTAAATTTTCAGAAGATTTTGGTTAATTTTGGTCTTTGGATTTCAAAATGTTTATTTTTAACCTCCAATTCCTTTTATTTTTATTTTCGGAACTTTTCAAATTATTGGCGCATTTTCTGTCCCCCCGTAAGTTTTTTTGTAAATTTTCCAAAGTTTTTGGTTAATTTTGGGTTTCAAAATGTTTATTTTTATCCTCCAATTCCTTTTATTTTATATTTGAAATCTTTTCGAATTTTTGGCGCATTTCCAGTCCCCGCCTAAGTTTTTTGTAAATTTTACAAAGATTTTGGTTAATTTTGGTAAGGTTTATTATAATCTATTTTTTGTTTTTTCTACAGACAATCTTCTCCTGCTATGGGGAGTCAGACGCCACTCTCATCTATTTATCTGGTAATTAAATTCTTCTTATTAAATATTAGAAAATTTTCTGGTGTAGTTCTGCAACAGTTGCCCAAATTAGGAGAAAAATGAAATAAAATAATCTACTCCCCAAATCCAACAACATAAAAAGGAAAAAAGAAAATCCACCAGTTCTCCTTAATTAACTCCCTTGCCTGGATGGAAAAAGTAACCATGGAGATTGTTGGGAATAAATTTTTTATATTTGAAGGGAAATTTAAATATTAATTTAAGGGTTTTTTTTAGGTGTAAAATGGAATTTCATTTAAATAACAACAATTTGTACCGGCCTTTTATTTCTTTAATTTACCTTTGTTAATTTTGAACAAATAATCTATTGTAATTTGATGAACAGCCAATTGAGAGGCAGCAGAAAAGAGCAGCAATCACAGTTGCAGAAAATCCAGTTGATGATGACTCCAGCTGTACCGCACCGATGGAAATCATTGCGCCATTACTAATGGCTCCTGACGTGGAAATGGGGGTAAGAAGTCATAACCCCAGTTTTAGGGATTTTGACCAAAAAGAAAAGACAACTAATCTTAACCAATCTCTTATCTTTTTCAACTTATAGCCTTTTGACAATTAACTTTGAGCAAAAACAAGGTTTAATTCCATAGGGTTGACATGAAGATGTCTTTAGAAGTACTTGTTTCCATTCCCTAGATTTGCTATGTGAACTGCAAAGCAGAGGGTTTTCAAATACTGCATTAAGGGCCAAGGCATTATAAACAGAATTTTGAAGTCTGGGTAAAAAGTATATTCCCCCCATTGATTTCTCAAGCATTAGATCTAATTATTATTACAATATAAGTTCTAACATTGAAGGTATAAGAGCATAAACACAGTCATACAAAATTCAAACTTCTAGGTAAACCTATTGCTATGTTAGGCTCCATGAATTTGTCTTAATTTCAAGCTAGAGACATTTACTCTAATTTTTCTATTACTTACTATGAATTTTAGGAGATTTCCAAATCAGAAGTTATCGATGTAGAAATGGAAGATGCTAAAGATGATTTAGAAGAAGAAGAAGAAGAAACATTTCCAGATATTGACATCCCCTACTTGAAATATCCTCTGGCTGTGGTTGAATATGTGGAGGATATTCACAACTTTTATTGGAGGTCTGAGGTAAGGACATTTCTCGCTTCAATCAATTAATGGTATGGTGATATGTGTGATTGTATATGTGAAATTTTTCTTGGATGCTACCACTGATTTTACTGATTATGATTACAGTGATATCTCAATTAGGGTTACACATGAAATTTTCCCTTTTATGAAAAACATAGGTTCTTTTTTCTTTCTTTTTTATGGTTGGCACAGAAAAAATAGATTCCTTCACTAAATTATGATGTATTATGCTGTCAGCTATTACTGGGAAGTGGCGGTAAGCATGGAAAAAATCATTTTAATCTTATTTTTACTTTTTCAGGATCTGAGCTGTGTGGATCCGAATTACATGTCAAACCAATCTGACATCAATGAAAGAATGCGGGGTATTCTGATTGACTGGCTAATCAAGGTAATTACAAATAATTGGTTTAAGCGTTTTGAAGATAATAGGAAACAGGAGTGATGTCAAAGTTTCTCTTGTTTTCTGTAGAGGACATTTCTAGGGTTACCCATGAAAATTTCTGTGAGAATCATCTAAAACTTTCTAATGTTTTAAGTGTACATCAGCTGATGCTTTTGGTTCTCCATGGTTTCTCTGAAAATTTCTTTCTAAAATTTAAATTACTAATGAATTTGTTGTTTTTCTTTTACTATTTTCAGGTACACGACATATTTGAGCTACGAGAGAAAACCCTGTTTCTTACAGTCAATCTCATCGACCGGTTTTTGGCACTTCATGTTGTGACGAGGAAAAGGCTTCAACTGGTTGGAGTTACTGCATTGCTGCTCGCATGCAAGTATGAGGATGTGACTGTACCGTTTGTGGGAGATTTGATATTCATCTGTGATGATGCCTATACAAGGACTGACTTGCTACAAATGGTAAGGCTACTTCTTTCAGCTGAATTGTTTCTTTCTTAAAATGAAAAGTAATAATAATATATGGGGCAATTGCCATTTCTGGCACAGATTTGTCACGGAATTAGTATGACCCTGATTGATTTAGTACCAGTACATGTTAAATTAAATACCCAATTATGCTTATGAAGGTTTTTGTGATTATTTGATAGCACGAATGACTGTCACTAAAATATGAGGCATTTGTCCTTTCTGGTACATATTTGTTACAGAATTAGTATGACCCTGATTGATATAGTACCATTACAGGTTAAATTAAATACAATAGTGCTTATGAAGGTTTTTGTAATTATTTGATACCACAAATGACTGTCACTAACAAATAAATGACTAAATTGCAGGAGAGATTGATGCTTAATACTTTGCAATTCAACATGTCAGTGCCTACACCATATGTTTTCATGAAGAGGTTTCTTTTAGCAGCTCAATGTTATAAGAAGGTAAAAGAAAATCAATTTTATGTAAGTTTCAAATTTACTGTCCACAAAAAAGAGTTCAAAATCAGACTCAGTATAGTTTGCCAAAAATGCAAAAAAACAAAAATTAACATTCTTTTTTTGGGTACTTTTTACTGCAATAGTCTCTAAAAAAGAATTCACTTTTAACTTCAGAAAACAAACTGCAACACTTCCAGTAGTAACAATTTCTGATAAAAGTAAACACACTAAATTCGTTACATGTCTCTAACATTGGATAAATGAACATTTTAAACCAGCTGGAGTTCCTATCGTTCTTCATGGTTGAACTGTGCCTACTAGATTATAAAATGCTTCAGTTCAGGCCTTCTCTGCTTGCTGCAGCAGCTGTTTTTACTGCACAGTGCACCTTAAATGGCTTCCAATCTTGGAGCAAGTGCAGTGAGCTGCACTCTAGATACACCCAGGAGGAACTCATGTAAGATTCCTTTCTATTCCTGGAAATTGGATTTTAAAGATATAGCAACCAGGCACTGTTTATTTTTTTATTAGATAATTTTAGGACGTGTGAACTGCACGCTGTTTTGTTAATTTTTAAAAATCTACATACACCCAAGAGCAGACGGATTTTTATCTATAACAGGCCTGTTATTGGAAATTCAAAATCTACACTTGTTTTGAATTTCCAATAACGGGCCTGCTGCAGCTCCTGTAAGATCCTTTCTGTTCCTGGAAATTGAATTTTAAAAAAACTAGCAAGCCGATACTTCTCTCGTGGTACAATCCTAGATACACACTTTTCTAGTGTGATACCCTTTCCTACTGTTATGTATTGTGCCAGGAATGTGGGCATACCTGCTTGATATCTAATAAAAATGAACAAAACAGTGCTTGCCAGCTGGTACAACAACAAATCTGTATTTCCTACCATTTCCTGATAATTCACCAAAATGGTACAGTAGGAGAGGGGTGGAGGTATCCAGGCATGTACCAGTATGAAAAATACATACCAGTTAGAAGGTAGGAAAAATACCAGTTCAGTGCTTACCAGGCTGGTACAACATGATAACCAGCCAAATGTAAATTAGTTTCAGACTTTCAGTACTGGGGCGGGTATAGCCAGTAGTGTATTGAAAACACATTAGTTTTGTTATTTCTTCCTCATTTAATTTTCCTTTCTGTTTGGATTTTCAGGGAATGCTCTAGGACAATGGTTCGTATGCACCATGAAGCGGCGGATGGCAAGCTAACAGGTGTGCATACAAAATTTAGCACTCGCAAATTCTGTTATGCCTCAAAATTCATACCGGCAGTATTTCTTACTCATCCTGTACCAATGGAGACGGAACCAACTTCTGACTCAGAAGCGCTAAACCAAACTTGATCAATCTCACTTCATATTGGGGATTTCCTTTGTGTAGTTGGCCATTTAAACCAGACTCAATGACTTCCGTCAATCCAAATTGCGGATTTACTTTGTGTATGTGGCCATTTAAACCGAACTCGGTGATTTTTCGTTACTCCAAATTGGGGATTTCTTTTGTGTATGTAGGGGAATTTAATAATTTTATATTAGGATGCTAAGTGCTTAACTTGTGTAGCCCTTGTGTATGCAAGATGTTAATTTGTTTGTGTGGGATGCTAGATGTTTAACTTTTCCAGGCTTTTGTTTACTTGGGTCATAGATAGATGTTGTTTACTTGGGTCATAAATAGGGAAATAAAACTTGTTATCTTACCTTATTTGTACTGTTAAATAACCAGTGTGTGCAATAACCATTTCCAAAAAATAAAACTTTAGCCTTGCTTTTAAAAATTATGTCTAGTCCTGTTAGGGGAATTAACCGCCAACAGTAGGTTTACCATTTTGGTACCGTTCTGGTACCATTTTTTATTTTTTGGTTCTTTGTTAACTGTGAACAACTTGGTTGTCTCAGCAATGAAACAAGCAGCTGTTTACTGTTTTTTCAAAACAAAAACAAAAACAAAAAATATCCGGAACAATTGTAATGGAAAATAACTTGTTATTTTTTTTCTTTTCTTTTACAGTTCTATTCAGCTCCTCGGTCTCAACTTCTCTTCATCTTCAACTAAATTTCTCTCCAACTACTTTTCTTCCTTGTGCCTAGGACTGACTGGTAATGAACCGGATACTTTTTGGATTTTATTATATCAAATGTGAATTTATTATAAATATATAAAATTTGAGGAGGATTTAAATGCCTTTATTTTGTGTTCATCTATTGTTAGAACTAAAATAACTTGAAATTTAAAGTTTAAAATTCCAAATAAAACCGTTCTATTTTGACTTAAAAAATAGAGACATTTGAACAATATATTAATTTTAGAATTTTTGTTATTAGGAAATAAAAAATAGAGACATGATGGAGACATATAAAATAGAGATATTTTAACAATATATTAATTTATATCTACAACGGATTTGAGAATTTATATATGGATTTTAGATCAAATTTAGATCATAATGTATGTGCTACTTGATGTTTTTAAAATAACGAAATACATGCATAACACAATTGAGTACAATTATTTTATATTATGAAGATTAAATTAACAACAATATATTAAATCAAAAATAATTTTAATGCTAAATTTTAATTTAATAGTTTTAAACATATGAAATGCATATATCCTTGAAGCAACTCTCAAATAATATCTAGTTTATAAGAATAAATGACTTAATGAATCCTTCACCAATTTCTAATTTAGATTGTTAAAATGCAATTTTCATTTTTATTTATTTCTCTACTATAATTATTATTATTTTTCCATTTATTAATTTTTTTTTTGTTTCATTTAGTCAGAAATAATTTTATTAATTAATTATTAATTTTCAACCCTCTAAAGTCTAAAGTTCGATCATTGATTTTAAATAATCAAAAGTTCTACATTTATCTTTTATTTCAATTTATTATTTTTATTTAAATGAAACTCAAAAATTAATTGAATCGAATCTCAAATTGTTACTTTATCTATTCTTCTTTATTTTATTTTTATTAAAACCAATCTTTTCAAATTTTATACGAATCTTCGCAATGATAGGACCAAACCCCGTTAATATCAAATACGAATTCAATAAGTAAGATAATTTGTTTTAAAAAAATTAATATACCAATATAATAAACTTTAGATGTATATTTCATTTTTGAAATCTATATGCGAATATAGAAACCAATAAATTTGTATATTCGTGGGATGCCTAAATTTCCAATTATCTCTGACATGATTTTCTGCTTTTTAATCCGAGTCGTTAAAATCAATCAACGGCCCAGATGGAGATGAAATGAAGATCTGGAGAATGACGAATTCACGTCCTTCAGTTACCGGACTGAGTACAATTGAATCGGATGGTCCAAAATTGTTCTTTGTAATGTGGCACGAATCTCAAAGCGAAAATAATACTGTCCCCTCAGTCATCCCGAGATGAAATTAAATCTGGACCGTTCTTTTCAATTGTGTTGCGTCAGGTACCTGGGAGGATACGGATCCTGAGAGCGTGCCCTGTGGCATGCTGCTTGACAAGTTGCAGATAAGAACCCCGAAAAAGACACGTCAGCGGAGATTTTTAACATGTGTTTCTTGCCTCACTCTTATCCTGTGACGACCGATGACCGTCCGTCCAATCTCGATCCGACGGCGGTCACCGTCCGATCTGCTCTTGTACTAGTATCTCTCTTGATTCTTCCATCAATTCATTTTTTTGTTTTATGTGGCACAAAGAATAGCAAAACTAAAAGGATTCTCTTCGTAGTTGAGACAATCTGTCGCCACATTTTATTCTTTCTACGATTTTATTTTAAGTCTTGTTCCGGTGTCGTGTCGTTATCTCTCTGTTATATTTTTTTCGTATTTCTCACAAGGTATTACTAATTTACTGTAGTTCAGTATCGTTTTCTTTGCTTATATTGGAAATATTCACTGACAAATCCAGAAATTTCTGTTGATTCGTCGATCCCATTCTAGATTTATTTCGGTTCGAAGCTCCCATAATTGGTCTAAACTAGATTTTGCTTCATACTGTCTTGTAAATTAGTAGATCCTATCGGTGTTAGTAGCTTTTCCTATTTTGTGTATACTAATTGTCTCCGTTGCGTCCATAAATTGTTATTTAATTCTGAAATGTTGGTACACTCAGTTGTAGTACTACATGGTTTCTTATTTTCGGTTAATGTTCTGGTTGAATCCTGTACTGTTATACTCCAATCTGTTCTTTCTTTAATTGTCTTCAACTTTGCATAGTTGGCATCTGAGATTAAATGAGGATCTCATGAGGGTAATTAATTCGAAGATGTATTAAATCGTAAGATTAAATTACATAACTGAAGTGTAATTGGGTGTTCGGTCGTTGCCTATGCTCACAACTGAAGCTTAACTAGTTAGTATGATTTGATTTTATTATTGTTAGTTATTTCTAACCAGTAAGTTCTCTCTCTCTCTCTACAGGGAAATATTGGCTCCATTTACAATTCTGTAGTGGAAGTTATGACCAACCACCATCGTGTCAAACCTCGATGTTTCTATGTGAACTAACCTAGCTATGAGAGAAATTTACACAATCCTCTCGGCCTATGCACCTCCCATATGGGCAACACTTATTGCAGGCATTTTCGTAATTGTCTCAGTCTGCCTCTCCACCTTTCTTCTATTCAATCACCTCACAGCCTACAACAATCCCGAGGTTTTTATTCAAACGTTTTTTCTTCTTTCATTTTGGTTATCTTAGCTAAGACAAAGTTGCTTTTGATAATTTTCAGGAACAGAAGTTCCTAATTGGTGTTATCCTGATGGTGCCCTGCTATGCAATTGAATCCGTGAGTGAATCAGTTCAATATTCTACAATCTTATCAAATTAAATTATAATAACAAATACGGATGCATTTTCTGATCAAATTCAATAGTATCATGGAGCTACTACGAATGTGCCAGCATTTATATAAAAGCAGTTTAAATTCTGATACCAAACGGTGCAGTAAGTTCTTAGTTTTTGGATGTATTGTTTGAAGGCCTGAATCTGATCAACCACTTGGTTTTATTTCAGTATATATCTTTCTTGGATCCGTCGATTAGTGTCGATATTGAAATTCTTCGCGATTGCTACGAGTCGTTTGCCATGTACTGCTTTGGCCGGTACCTGGTTGCTTGCTTAGGTATGCCCCTAGTAAAGGTACTATTTTTATTTGCATCATAATTTTGAAATTCAAATCAAGTTAAAACGTATTATGTTGAAACCAGAAAATAAGCAATTTTTTAATAAGAAAAACAAGGGTAACAAACTACTCATATAGCAAGATTTGCAAATAATTCACGAATTAAATTCTTTTCAGCCCCTCCTCTAACAAGTAGGAAAATAAAAAAGTTTCATGAATTTTACAAACAATCCCCAAATTATCTGCAGATTTTACAAATCATATGCTAGTTATTCATTTAATATTTTCAGAATTTTGTTTTCCTTTTCTTAAAAACATTAGTGGTTGGTGGATTTAATGCATTATACAAAATGAACTATTTGCAAATTATTCCCATATCATGAATTTTAGACCAAATATACTCTTGAATCCTACACTTGTTACTTTGAGCCCAATAAGCACAATTCAATCATCAGATAATATGTTAGCATTTGCAGTTACACCACAGTTTAAGTCAGGCCAAAAATACTGAATTGTCCTTACATTTTCATTTAACACCATCAATTGATTCTGAACCAATTCATTTAGTGCAATTTGGGATTAGAATACAAGTAGCTTCTTGAACATAAATAGTGCGAATGCACTTACCAACTATTCGCAAAATTTTATGAGAATCCAAGTTTAAGCAGTGTAGGTTTAATTATGCGAATACAAGCTACCTTGTGCATACTTGTTTTCTTTTTTTTCCTGATTTTCCCTTTTTCACAATAAGGTGGGGAAGAAAGAACAATCAAATTCTTAGAACACGAAGGAGGCACGGTCCCAGGTATTGATACACCACTTTTAGGAAATAATGAGGAGAGGGGGTTTGTGAAGCATCCTTTCCCAATGAATTACATACTTAAGCCGTGGCGGCTTGGTGAGCAGTTTTACTTGGTTATTAAGCTCGGCATTATTCAATATGTACGTTTCTCTCTCTCTCTCAGTTGAGGTAGTTGACATAGCACGGTCTATTTGGTTTTATTCATTTTCATGATTAGTTTATTTTTTATTGTGTAGATGTTAATAAAAGCTGTCACGGCAATCTTGGCTGTTATTTTTGAAGCTTTTGGAACTTATTGTGAAGGAGAATTCAAATGGAATTGTGGGTAAGAGATCTTAATTTTTGAGAGATTGTGATTTTTGTAGTTTTCATTCTCTTGTTATATTTACTAATGGTTAAATATGTCTTCGTTGATTCCTTAAAGTTAATAATGTATTCCATTTGTCAGATCAACTATTTTGTAATTCAATCTTAGTTTCTTGATGTAACAGTCCCTACTCGTGCATCCCCCTTTTGTAACCCTAAAGGATTCTAAGTGTTGTTGGAAAAAAAAAATCTCTGTAATTTGGGTTGAAATGAAAGAATGAAAGAAAAGAAAAACGAAAAGAAGAAGAAGCAAGTTTACCTTAATAATTTCTGGTTGTGAAATAATTTATCCAAAACTAAGAAAAGGTCAACTCTAATTGAAGCCTGAAAACCTTCTGTTCTGAGATACATGTTGGGACAAGGATCAGTCCCACCTTAATTATGTTTCCATTCCTTTTCTCTGATCAAAGTGCAGTTTAATATCTGGTTATTGTTGTTTGAATTACTTACATGAAGCTTAATTAGGATAAGTGTCTCACAAATTCTTTTTCAGGTACCCCTATATGGCAATCGTGATAAATTTTAGCCAGACATGGGCTTTGTACTGTCTGGTACAATTTTATGCAGCCATAAAGGATGAGCTGGCACATATAAAGCCCCTTGCAAAGTTCTTGGTTTTTAAGTCGATAGTTTTTCTAACGTGGTGGCAAGGTGTGGCAATTGCCATATTTTATAGCTGGGGCTTCTTGAAAGGTCCCGTGGCTGAAGCATTACAGTTCAAGTCTAGTATTCAGGATTTCATTATTTGTATAGAGGTATGTGCTACTTTCAACTAGTGGAGTTTACTTTATGGCTTGATGTCAAAATTATCAAGCAGCTTTGTCAAATTTGTTCCTCGTCTAGTTATTGGTATCGTACAGCTAGTTTGGTCGTGACTATACCTGTACCAGTAATCTGTTAGCATGAAAGTTGTCCTTTTTTTCATTATTTGTTTCTTTGTGGTTAGCCAGAGTTTTACTCAAACATGGGCAACATGTTATTATTATTGGCAGGGTAGTTATGCTGATTGGTTGCACTGTTGTTACGACCTTTTGACAAGATACATCAACTGCTTCTTTATTCCTAACTATGGCCAACCAAAATGAGTGAATAGCCATGAAACCTGTATCTGTCAAAACATGCACGTGCATGCATGCACTTGGAAATTTTTTGTTTTTATTTTCTAAAGCATCAGATTAAACACTCTGGATTCTAGTAGATACCAAAAACTCCTTAGAACCGATATGCTAATGTGTCCTGACTGAAATTTATGAATAAAAACTACATAAAGCTTATTTAACTTCACTATAACATAATGATTGCCATTTCCTTCCAATCAGAGCAAAGTATGATGAGTTTGAAACTCTCTTGACTTGTGTATGGTTCGTTGCAGATGGGGGTAGCATCAATTGTGCATATATATGTATTCCCTTCAAAGCCATACGAGCTAATGGATGACCGCTTTCTCGGTGATATCTCGGTGCTTGGAGATTATGCCTCAGTAAACTGCCAAGTGGACCCTGATGAGGTAAGAGACAGTGAACGGCCCACCAAACTCAGGCTGCCCCATCCCCAGGCCAAAAGCAGGAGTGGAATTAGAGAGAGTGTGCGGGATGTTTTTCTTGGAGGTGGCGAATATGTAAGCTCTATTCTTATCTTGACTTAAAAAGTTGCACCTGTCCTGTATATGGAGTTTTCTCCACGCATAGCTTTGCAAGTCACATCTTCTAATTGCTTCTTAAGATCATTAACTTGGGTGGGGGAGAGTGAGAAATGAAGGTTACTTCAGGCGTTCTAAAAAGAGAATGCGGGAACATTTTCAGTTTCCTTTGTGTTATAAATGATAATTTCTAGATATTGTTGGCACCTTGTGCATTGCATATTTGGGGGCTGTCGTTAAATTTCTCATCAGGGTATATGTGATATATCTAATTGTGGAAGCAGGAGCATTACATGATATTATGAGGTTTGTAGGTTTAAAAATTACCTAAATTTAAATATTATGAGCATTACATGATATATCTATTGTTGGCACCTTGTGCATTGAGGTTTTTTGCTGTTTTTATTATGAAGTCTTATTGAAGGTCACCCTTTCACAAAATGAGAAACAAGATGTCCTTCCGGACATTACCTTTCTTAAAAATGACTTCAACAAACAAAAATCTTATTTTTGCTGTTTTTATTGTGCATTACAATATAGGTCTTTTACTGAATTTCAAATTCATAGGCCACATTCTAATTTGCAATCCAGTTTAATCATTGTTTAGTTTTTGCAGTACTCATTATAACATGTGAATTATTTTTAACATAACTATGACTTTTTTAAGAAAATATAATTTTCTGCAGATTGCAAAGGATTTGAAGTTCACCATGAACCAAGCTGTCGAGCCGATGGAAAAGGGCTTGACAAAAATAAATGAAAAATTACATAAGATCTCACAGAAGATCAATAAGCATGAAAAGAAAAGACCCAAGGATGACAGCTGCATTGTTTCAACTGCATCCTTGAAAAAATCAATTCGAGGGATAGATGATCCAGTGCTGAACGGAAGCTTTAGTGACAGTGGGACCACATCAGGTGGGAGGAGGCATCGTAGGAGATCAGGAGTTGCTTTTGTAGAAACTGGAGAGAGCAGTGATCAGGGAAGTGGTGGGTTTGAAATCAGGGGACATAGGTGGGTTACCAAAGATTTTAATAATTAGCATTAGTAATTGTGGACATTTACCACGAAATGTAATTTCATGCGTTATGCCACCTTAAGGGGTTCCAAACTTAGTATTATTTTGACATAGTTTATATGGTTAGATATAGCACTACTACATGCGTCATAATTTTTTTTTTCCCATCTGGTTTGTTGTTTAGATGCAATGATGCATACATCTTGTTCAAAGATAGCTTTAAAGGCTTGCACCTGTTTAGGGTCAGATAGCTTACGAGAATTTTGCTGAGGTTACAAATTGGTTCAGCTCTAAGAATGTTGGTGAAGTTTGAAGTGGCGGTCTTGGAATCTAAACAAGCTTTGATCAGCTATCTGAACTCCATATCAATTGCTCCTGTTTACTTTTGAGTCCCCAAAATAGCATCTTTTGAATTAACACATCTCAACCGTCTGAGTTTAAACAGAGTTAATTTGACCACAACTTATAATTCAAGAGGCTCTTTAATATTAGTATAAATCTAGTTCACGTGAATCTAAAGCAGGCCAGACGGTCTAGATGCATTAACTCGAGATTTTTTTTTTAGTTAATGCAGAGGATACGAATTCGTTATGTTATGTTCCCTCGTAATGGCAAGTGATAGATAAACTCAAATCAGAACTGTTGCTTGCGAGAGCTTATATTACAGACTTACAATCACACATCACCAAGTCAATCAAGTACCCGTGCTCAAGTGCTAAACTAACGAATATGATCCACGAGTAGAGATATAAATTTGTGTTGTGCCGTTTCATGTTATGAGTAAGTCAAATTTTCATATGGTGTTGGAATTTTATTCATGACACATTGGTTATGCAGTGATTAAACGTTTAATTATTATTCTTTGTTCAAATTTAAGTTTGTTAAAGGAAGAAAAATAAAAAATAAATATAAAAAATGTGAAAAATGTGAAAACATTGCAAATAATTAAAAAATAAAGAAATAATATCGTAAGAAAATTATTTATTTTGTTTTTTGTCATGTGTAATCACTATGCTACGCAAAGTTGTGTTATGTGCCGTTTCCATTTTTTACATCCCTACCCATGAGAAATTGATTTTGCAAGTTATCTACAAAAGAGAGATTAGACCTGGTGAGCCATACACTTTGTCAGAATTGAAGTGTAACTGATAGCTCCATTTAACGGACATAAATCTACTCTTATTATCAGGGAATAACAGGAACCTGTTACTCCAATCCTAACCGTTGATATTGGTTCATATTCATGCTTGAAAAAATTGTTTCATTGGGATTCACACAGAAAAATGTGAACAGATGGGGTCAGAATAACAGGTTCATGTTATTCCCTGAGAATAACAGCAGATTTATTTCCCCATTTAACTACCAGCAACATGTCCTAAGAACTAAAAAGAAATTATGAGAGCGCGCTCCAATGCATGCCAAATATAGCTTGTCAAAACAAAGGAATCAGCATAGATGATAGATGCAACAACATATTCAAGAAAAACAACAAGAGTAAACAGAACACAGCGTTACAAAATTACTGCTCTACTTAGTACTAGAACAATATCGAACTACAATAACATACACCCAGAATACACGAGGCAAGCAAAGGTTTTAAAATATAGGGACCGTTAATTCCTAAAGTAAATATGCAATCGCCTATTTCTGGCCAGACTTCTATACCATCAGCAACTCTTGACAGGTGGACTATTACCTCCAGCAAGTGATTGCCTAGGGGACCATTACCTCCTGACAGGTGGGGCTGCACCTCTCCCAGCAGGTGGGGCACCACGACCAGCAGCTTGTGCCTACATTTTATAAATTGAGCCCACATAATTATAGCATGATAAAGGAAGATAATTAACATAAAACAGAAAGTTTTTCCCATCCCTGCCCTTTCTTATTACAGATAAGTCCATTCTTCATGAAAAAATTAAGAAAAATAACAGCCCACTAGTTCAGCTCCAACAGCTTCAGTATAACATGTCAATGGGGGTTTACTCTAATAGGTCTTACCTCATCCATTATTATCACTAATACTGATCAGTACAGGTACATGAGCTGACCATCAAAGCAGGAAACCCATAATTGTACTTGATACAAGAGACTTAACTAGACCTCGGCACATAAAACCCCAATCAAATGTACAATTCTAAAAAATATACATGAAAGGTCAAAATAGATTATTTAATAGGAAAAATAGCAGAGTTAAAGAGAGTTATAAACTCACCCTGGCACGCATTGCAACAGCACGTCCACGTCCAACACCAAGAGCTGAGCCTTTTCCCTTTTTAAAAAGAAACAATAAATCATTACAAAGAGAGACCATGTAGGAAGATTATAAAAAAGAAGGGAAAATAGAAATGCTTTACTCTGATCCTTGCTTCTAGGCGCTTGAACATTGGGGCATTCTTCAGCATATCAGGAATTATCATAAACCTAAGAGATGTATCAAATTAAATTATCATAATTTTGATTAAAAAAACATCCCCTTAATCCCAAAAATATTGAAATTATAGCATGTGAAAAATTACCTCACTCTGCTGCCTCTGATAAAGACATGCTCAAGTTGTGACACCTTCCCATCCTACAGAGATTGAGACCAAATGATAAAAAAGGTATGAATCACAAAACAAGCAAGAGGTTCGAAGTTGCAGTGGGTCAATATGGGTCATGTCGGGTCAGACATGGCCATCCATAAACTAGAGAAATACTCGCCCTGACCAGGTCAACATATAAGGTTGGGTAATGGGTGGAGCAGGGTGCATTACCAAATTCTCAGACTTCTAGTTCGGCTATGTCCTGTATGTAAACAGCCTTTTCGTATACAAAATTTCAAGGTTTTTGAGGGGTATACGTGAAATTCCCTAACAAAAGATTGAACAAAGCACTAAATTATCTAACCAAACCAGATACATAATCGGTGGCTAGCCAGTGTGACACCTTGCCCTGAGCAAACACTTTATGCTAGGGAAGGGCAATTTCGAAATCTTCATTTCAACAGTGCTCATATAAAGTACAAGGCAATTAACAGTTCTACACTATATCTAACCAAGGTAAAAGAACCTAGAGTCAAAATAAAAGAATAGTAAAACAAAGGAAATAGAATTACCTTGGAGGTGAAGGTGATGTTTTCAAGTTGGCAATTCCAGTTGTCTTCGCACTCGATCAAGCTACCTCGGTACAGTTCGCCGGTCTTTAGCTCCACCGTTACTATGTGTCCGGCTGCCTCGTGCAACAGCTTCACTGGTATTCCCAAACTCCGACTCATCTTCTCTCCCTCTCTCCCACTTACTCGATTCGATTAGAGATTTGCTCTAAACCCTAGAGACGAAGTAGAGAGGTGACTGGTGAGAGAGCGATGCGCTCTTCCTTCGCGTTTAAACCCTAACAATAAAAGATGGAGGATCTATGGTACAGCTGTACAGGTCTGTTCTAGATTGGGCTGGATTTGGTTTTCAACTCTTGCCTATAAGGCCTAATATAAAGAATTTCGATCTTGGCTGGAGTTGTGGGCCTACTCAGCCTACTCAGGCCCAATAGTATTGTTACATCAAGAGCGCCACCATCAGAAAAGCTACGATGTAGATAATGACTGAACTGTTTGCTCTCAGGCGGCGTATTATTTTTATCCGAAATGCTGTGTGAAGTCAAAATAATTGTCATTATTTTTATTCTTTTACATTAAATCATAATTTTTTGCTTTTAGGTTAAGAGTTTTTACCTTTTCATATTATATTGGTTCAAAATAATTTTGTCAATATTTTTATCCGAAAAGCTACCTTCGCACAATTACATACCGACTAAGTGAGTTTTTTTTTGTTGAAAACCCCAGGCAAATGCATTTATAAAAAAGTTACAAATTAGTTTTTTAAAAAAGTTAGACAACGAGTGTCTGTGAAAATATACAACTAATTAAAACTAAAAATGTACAGGGACATATGTATCATGAGGACACAAATTTGATCATTCTTACTTAATTGGAGTGATAAAAGCCTAGTGATGATTTCCTCTGTACGCATATCATTTCCTAGAAGGCACTGAATCTAAATAAGACCGAAAACTAAATCGATCAGACTAGAACAGTCACTCATCAGCTGAGAATGCACTGAATCAAATCAGACTAAACTAAATCAATCAATCCAGTACAGTAACCTCTAAACATAAAGAGAAGAAGAAAGGCAGAGGAAGAGGCAAAAAGCAGCACAAAACAACACACAAACATCAAATCTAAAATTGAAAGGTATAATGTACACAAACGGAAGATTACTTACCCTTCCATCACCGAAGAGAAAAAAGCACCCATGACTAATCTATTACTTCAGTTTGATACTCAACACGATGGGATGAACTCGACTAAGTGAATTTTTGAAATAGCAAAGTGATTAGAAGATAGTGCATGGCATGTTATTAACTGTGTAACAATGGAGTAGAACATGGTGTTCTTAAGTTCACCAAGTCCCTTTTTGAACTCAACTCTAAATTATATCGGATTGACTTCAAACGATGAACCTAAATCGTTAAAGTCCTCCTATCTTATGTGCTTACATGCAAAAATTTTAAAATTTTAAATTAATTTTGTATAAAGTCAAGTGGTCAAAAGATGTCCAAAAAATGAATGCATTAAAATTAATTTATAAGCCTTCTAATTTTGACCACTTGACTCTATACTAAATTAATTTGAAACTTTTTAATTTTTACATGTAGACGTATCACTCATAAGATAAAATGATTTTAACGGTTTGAATTTATTGTTTGAAGTCAATCTGATAGATTTTAGAGTTGAGATCACAAATAGCTTGGTGAACTTAGGAACACCCTAGTTCTACTCTAAAAGAATGTATTAGTTCTTATCTGAACATAGTAGGTCAAATTCAGAGCATAAAAGGTTGGTTGTGTTACAACCTACAAGTGTAGTTTGATAGTTATATAGAATTAAAAATCATCTAATCGGTAGCTATTATATTTTGTATGTAAATAATATATTAATATGTCAATCAAATATGAGGCTTAATTGCTTGTCATTCATTATGCATTCTAATAAACTGAACTACAATATGATTCAGAAAATGTTATTAGCAACGGATGCATTTAGCATTTTGAATTTATTTCAGATTTTATCTGACCCAAAAGAGTTATAGCAAATTGTGTTTTTCACATTTTCACTTATAATATTAACAGTGTTCAGTTTTATCAAATAAATAGTACTATCATGTCAAGTATATATTAATATATGTATTGTTACACACAGCAAACTTAAAATGAAGGGAGAAATGCAACTGCCCTCTTTTCTCCTGCTCTGAATTTTTAAATTTTGTAAAAGATATACATGCAATTTTGTAGAAGATATACATGCTTACAAAATTTTGCCTCCATGAAAATAATTTTGACCCCTCTGAAAAAGTCCAAAATCCTATGATTGTATGTGTAAATTAAGTTTATCCTTTATTTTCTTCATTTTTTTCAATCAGAGTATTAATTAGGATTGACTAATGAATTTAAATCTTATTAGTTATTTAAATCTGATTCATTATTTTATTTGCCTCCTGACAAAACTTCTGAATTTGCCGTTTACACATGTATCAAGCCATGAACTAAGCAAAAACATCAACTAAAAAAATGCTCTATGTTTCTATGTTTATGAATTTGCTTGCACCAAATTTCATGCAATCAACTCGAGTAATTTAATTTATGTCAATTTTTAGTCTACTGTGTTCCAAGCTCATCTATTAATTTTTTATTGTTAGGCATGCATTATCTAGCACACTAAAAATGCAGGAACTTGTTTATATCAAATTTGATCTAATATGTATCAAGCTGGGAAATTCATATTTTCTGTTCTGCATGTACATATTTTACGTACGTTCTGTAATCATTGATTTTATTGAGGCATGGATTGATTATAGACTCTAATTATAATATACAATATGGTGAAATATAATTGGCAAATGTGTCCTTTTTTAGCATGGTGGTGAGTTTGTCGTCTATTTTTATTCGGAAAATTGCAATCGGAGATTGCCTGGTTGGTTTTAGGTGAAAATGTAATATCCAGTGTTGCACTTGTGGGAAATAATTTGGCTAAAATTTTGTTCTGTTGCAATTGGAGTTATTCGTAACTCGTTTGTGAAAGAGCAGTGTCATTGGTTTGGGAGGTTATTCATGATCCATTGGTTAGGTTAGGTAAATCATGACTGATTATTACTTCTTTACTGTGAAAGTTTATCTGCCCATATAATGTTGTGTCTAATTTGTTTAGTCATTTGATAGAAAATTAGTTTGCTGGCAAATGGAAGTATGGACCAGTTTAGAGCATTAATTGTTAAAGCATAATGCTCTATTGTTATTTTAAGTAATATTAACCGAATAATCTTTAGACTAGGAGTTTTGGGTTGACTTCTCAAAGAAATGAGTGTTGCTTTAAACAGTGCAGCGTGCTAGTAAAAGAGGGGAGGCCATTATTATAATGTCGTAAGGTGTGTTAATTTGGTAATAATCTTGTAAGGCTGATTTTGTTAAGATGAGTCTTCCTATTTAAAATGCAGTAAGTATACTGTTACCAGTCCTTGTATATTGCATGGTTCTCAAATTGAAATTTATATAATTTTTTTTTCTTCAATTGCAGAGCATCATGGAGCAAAATGGGTTTGTTCGATGAATATGACATAGAGGCAATGAGAAGGTGTTTGATGAAGTCAAGCATGATGAGAAGCAATCAGAAGGTGGGATACTTTACATGGGTAAGGGCAATGGATACTCTTCTTCTTGAAGTTTTGCGAGGGCAGAAGAGAAAATGCTTAAAAGACGACCGGATCTTTCAAGGAGAGGCTTATAGGTTTGCTACCAATGCCAATAACAAATAATACCACAAAGAAGATAGGACTGGTTGTTTAGAATGAGCTAGTTAAATGTTTGATGGATGCATAATGGTAAATCCCATATAGGAGGCATTGCTGGTAAAGAATGGTTGGTGTTGCTTCGTGCATGCATACTGATAGCTGCAACAAGTTGACCAAGAATGATCTAATAAAAAAAGAGGAGGCGTCGTCGGTGAATGACAATCTCATCAAGACATTCAATTTTGTATTTTTGCAACCAACCTTATCACTAAGATGATGTACTCAGCATTCAATTTATGTTTTTATTTAATTTTAAATAGTTCTTCATTGTAGGTGATGTACTTGGCATGTGGCATGTTGATTATTTAAATTTTGTGGCACTGGATACAATATAATTTGAGTTAAAATGAGAAATATCATTATATTGTTACTGATCATTACATCTAATCAGTTTGAGGGCATTAGTGTCATTTTTATTCAAATGAAATCAATTATTTTTATTTTGTATACTTTCCAATCAATAAATTAAGAAGAATTCAATTCTTTTCTAATTTGGTTCTGATCAACAAGTTCAATTAGAATTCTACTCTATTGAATTCTATTGAATTGAAATCAATTGAACTTCATTAAGTGGTGTGTTCCGATCAGACCCTTATAGAGAATGTTAAAAAGAACAGAGAAATATAAAGGGTACCGTAGAGATTTTTATGGATAAAAAAATCAGTAAAATTTTAACCACTACAAATTATATTTTTTTTTGCCAGAACAACAAATATGTATTTAGATTCTATGTGGCTTTCTCATATGAGAAACATAGCATAAAAAAAGAGCCATAGAAAATCCGACATGTACACATGAAGACAAAAAAAGATAGTTTTAGATCGGATGAGAAATGAAGGTTTGCTTATCCGGAATTAGATATGCCACCAACGGGGTCGCCCCGGATAAGGCACTCACACCTGTAGAGTCATTGTCATCTCTCCAAACAGTAAGTCAAATGTGTGCGTCTCGGAACAGTACACACACATTCGACTTACCGTTTGGAGAGATGACAGTTACTCTGGAGGACGTGAGTGCCTTATGGGGTTTGCCTATCCGCGTGGCTCCTTTGGTGGCATACCTAACCCCAGTGATGACCGCACAATTAATGCCAAGCTCACAATTAATGCCAAGCTCACAGAGTTGATGGGAGCGGAGCCGGATATACGCCAGAATAAAGGAAGTCCAAATTTTGCCACAAAAGACCAACCAGCGAGTTCAGTTCACCACCGGTCTACTCCAGATTGAGAGGTACTCATAAAAACTATTTATATTACATTTATTATGTGGTTTATATTATGTCGAAAAGTGAGTTACTTTGTAATGTCGATATTGCAGATACACACGGGCCTTCGTGATGGACCTATAGGGCCTTCGATATTGCAGATACACACGACCAACAGCTTGTGCCTACATTTTGTAAACTGAGCCCACATATTTATAGCATGATAAAGGAAGATAATTAACATGAAACAGAAGGTTTTTCCCATCCCTGCCCTTTTTATTACAGATAAGTCCAATTTTTATGAAGAAATTAAGAAAAATAACAGCCCACTAGTTCAGCTCCAACAGCTTCAGTGTGACATGTCAATGGGGGTTTACTCTAATAGGTCTTACCTCATCCATTACTATCGCTAACACTGATTAGTACAGGTGCATGAGCTGACCATCAAAGCAGGAAACCCATAATTGTATTTGTACTTGATTCAAGAGCCTTAACTAGACCTCGGCACATAAAACCCCAATCAAACATACAATACTAAAAAATATACATGAAAGGTCAAAATAGATAATTTAATAGGAAAAATAGCAGAGTTAAAGAGAGTTATAAACTCACCCTGGCACGCATTGCAACAGCACGTCCACGTCCAACACCAAGAGCTGAGCCTTTTCCCTTTTTAAAAAGAAATAATAAATCATTAAAAAGAGAGACCAAATAGGAAGATTATAAAAAAGAAGGGAAAATAAAGAAATGTTTTACTCTGATTCTTGCTTCTAGGCGCTTGAACATTGGGGCATTCTTCAGCGTATCAGGAATTATTATATACCTAAGAGATGTATCAGATTAAATTATCATAATTTGATTAAAAAAAACATCCCCTTAATCCTAAAATTATTGAAATTATAGCATGTCAAAAATTACCTCACTCTGCTGCCTCTGATAAAGACATGCTCAAGTTGTGACACTTCCCATCCTACAGACATAGAGACCAAATGATAAAAAAGGTATGAGTCACAAAACAAGCAAGAGGTTCGAAGTTGCTGTGGGTCAATATGGGTCAGGTCGGGTCAGACACGGCCAACCATAGACTAGAGAAATACTCGCCCTGACCAGGTCAACATATAAGGTTGGGTAATGGGTGGAGCTGGGTGCATTACCAAATTGTCAGATTTCTAGTTCGGATATGTCCTGTATGTAAGGAGCCTTTTCGAAATACATACTTTAGAGGTTTTTCAGGGGTATACATGAAATTGGGAGAGTATCATCTGCGGAGTATTCTCTGCAGAGCTTTTAATCTGGTCCGTTCGTTTTGATCGGACGGACCAGATCAGAGGGGGCCCAAATTTTGAGATCTGATCTGGTCCATCCGATCAAAACGAACGGACCAGATTAAAAGATCCGCACAGCTCCGCAGAGGATAGCATTCCCATGAAATTGCCCCTTCAATGTAATAAAAAATTGAACTAAGCACTAAATTATCTAACCAAACCAGATATATAATCGGTGGCTAGCCAGTGCGACACCTTGACCTGAGCAAACACTTTATGCTAGGGAAGGGAAATTTCGAAATCTTCATTTCAACAGTGCTCATGTAAAGTACAAGGCAATTAACAGTTCTGCACTATATCTAACCGAGGTAAAAAAAACCTAGCGACAAAATAAAAGAATAGTAAAACAAAGGAAATAGAATTGCCTTGGAGGTGAAGGTAATGTTTTCAAGTTGGCAATTCCAGTTGTCTTCGCACTCGAGCAGGCTGCCTCGGTACAGTTCGCCGGTCTTTAGCTCCACCGTTACTATGTGTCCGGCTGCCTCGTGCAACAGCTTCACTGGTATTCCCAAACTCCGACTCACCTTCTCTCCCTCTCTCCCACTTGATTCGATTAGAGATTTGCTCTAAACCCTAGAGACGAAGTAGAGAGGTGACTGGTGAGAGAAAGCGATGCGCTCTTCCTTCGCGTTTAAACCCTAACAATAAAAGATGGGAGGATCTACGGTATAGCCGTACAGGTCTGTTGTAGATTGGGCTGGATTTGGTTTTCAACCCGTGCCCACAAGGCCCAATATATAGAATTTCGATCTTGGCTGGAGTTGTGGGCCTACCCAGCTTATTCAGGCCCAATAGTATTGTTACATCAAGAGCGCCACCATCAGAAAAGCTACGATATAGATAATGACAGAATTTTTTGCTTTCAGGCAGCGTATTATTGTGTACATATGTAACTTTTTGTGTTTTCTAATTGTACGAAATATAGGTATGTAATAATATCATGTTCATTGAAATTTTGAGTTGATTCATCGTATTGCTTTTCAGCTTTAATTTGATGTATAACATTTTTAGACTTGGCCATTGCATTGCTTAGGCCAGATCATTTAAAGTTTCAAGTTCCTTTTTCTATTTCTTTGTATTAGGATTCTAGGAAAGTAGGAGAAAAATTGGGATAAATCAAGTTAATTTGCGAACTAGCATCTAAAGTTCGTCAGTGACTTAATGATTTATATAAATAACTTAGTGTTTTCATACTACTTGACGAAATTTCATATGGTAATATTATTAATCTGAAGTATTTGTACTTAATTTTATTGAAGTGTTTATGGCTTTATCAGCATTCAGCAATAATTCGGACTAAAATAATAGTACCATATTAGACAGATGTTCATATCCCACGATTTCAATATTTGAGTTATATGAAAAAGATTGGATACCATATGAAAAGAGGCAGGTCAAGTCGGAAGAGTGCTTGATTGGGCTGCAAATGAAGCCCATAGAACTAACTATAAACAGCAAGATTTACCTGACATGAAAAACATTACTGTACCCGTGTACCAGTCGGTCCCAGATCATACGAGCAGCATTATAATTGACAATGACAAATGACAACAAGGTACATGACAAAACTGTGAAAAAACAATTATCCTGTGTCAGAATTGCAATATCAGCACCAGCTGGCAGGCAAATAAGCTAGCTAGGTGCCGGTGGTATGAACAATTATCCTTTGTCAGAATTGCAATATCAGCACAAGCTGGCCTACCAGCACAGGATCTCTATGCACTGGCACTGGCACTGGCAGGCCAGTACTACATCATGCCAATGTAATGTGAGAACACAACCGTTGTCTAAAACTGTTACAGGCTCAGTACTCGGTGACATCAGTAACAGAATATGCAGTGTAACTGTCCCTAATCCCTATTATAGTTCTGATAGGTACCCTACCCGGAAGAGACGTATCTAGTATAGATTTTTATTATGGATAAGAAAGAAAAATTAGACAACGAGTGTCTGTAAAAACATACAGTTAATTAAAACTAAAAACGCACAGGGGTATATACATTATGTAGACGCAAATTTGATCATTCTTGCTTGATTGGAGTGATAGAAGCCTAGTGATGGTTTCCTCTGTACGCATGTCACAGTTGAGAAAATACTGAATCCAAATCAAACCGAGAGTTGGATTGACCGAATCAAAACAGTCACCCATCAGCTGAGAATGCACTGAATAAAACTAGACTGAAACTAAATCAACCAATCCAGAACAGTCATCTCTAAACAGAAAGAGAAGAAGAAAGACAAAGAAAGAGGCATAAAGCAACACAAAATAACACACAAACGTCAACCTAAAAAGGAAGAGGAAGGTATACCTACTGTATATAGACGGGAGATCACTTATCCTTCCATTGCCCTTCCATCACCGAAGAGGAGAAAGCACCCGCGACTGATCTGTTACTTCAGTTCGATACTCAACACAATGGGATGAGCTCGACTAAGTGAATTTTTGATATAGCAAAGTGATTAGAAGATAGTGCATGGCATGTTATTAACTGTGTACAACAATGTGTTAGTTCTTATTTGAACATAGTAGGTCAAATTCCGAGCATAAAAGGTTGGTTGTGCTATAACCTACAATTGTAGTTTTGATAGTTATTTAGAATTAAAAATGATCTAGTCGGTACCTATTATATTTTGTATGTAAATAACATATTAATATGTCAATCAAATATGTGGCTTAATTAATTGCTTGTCATTCATTATGAATTCTAATAAACTGAACTACAAGATGATTCAGAAAATGTTATTAGCAACGGATGCATTTAGCATTTTGAATTTATTTCAGATTTTACCTGACCCAAAAGAGTTATAACAAATTGTATTTTTCACATTTTCTCTTATAATATTAAAAGTGTTCAGTTTTATTGCATTTGGATGAATCAAGGAATAGTTAAGAATAGCAGCTATTTCTGGGTTCGGAATAACCGCTAACCCAACATTTCATTGGAATAGCGGAATAGCAGCTAATTCGGGCTATTTCTTTATTGAGAATAGCATTTTTTTTCATCCAAACATGTTGTGTTGAGAATAGCTCGTCAGAAATAGTAGCTATTCTTGAGTTAGTGCTATTTTTGTGTCATCCAAACGTACCCTTTTAAATAGTACTATCATGTCAAATATATATGTATTGTTACACATGGGCAAACCCAAATGAGCTAAAGTTCAGATCCATTGAAGTAACTCAAACTTTGGGTTTTAAATCGGAACCGTCTGATTTAAATCCGAGATAATATATCCAAAGTCAAGCGCACACATCCTGAGAGATGAATTTGAATTGTGAAGTAATCTCGAGCAACGGATTCGAATCGAACGGTCCCAATCTAAAACTCAAAGATTGAGCTACTTTAGGGGATCCGGACCTAGTGAGCTAGGGAGAAGGCAACTGCTCTCCTTTCCCCCTCTAGATTTTCAAATTTTGTAGAACATATAAATGTCTATAAAATTTTGCCTCCTTGAGAATAATTTTGATCGTTCAAAATTCTAATTTATTTGAAGTCTTTATAATTGTATGTTCAAATTAAGTAAGTTAATCCCTTATTTTCTTCATTTTTTCAATCACAGTACTAATTAGGATTTGCTTAGGAATTTAAATCCGATTCATTATTTCCTTTGCCTCCTAAGGAAACTTCTGAGTCTGCACTTTACACATGTATCAAGCCATGAACTAAGCAAAAACATCAACTAAAAAAATGCTCTATGTTTATGAATTTGCTTGCACCAAATTTCATGCAATCAACTTGAGTAATTTAATTTATGTCAAATTTTTTATTGTTAGGCATGCATTATCTAGCACACTAAAAATGCCAAGCTGGGAAATTCATATTTTCTGCATATACATAAATTATGTACGTTTTGTAATCATTGGTTATTTATTGAGGCCTGAATTAATTATAGACTCTAGTTATAATATACATTATAGTGAAATATAATTGGCAAATGTGTCATTTTTTTTTCTTTTTTTCTTTTTTTGCAATTTGTATCAAATTTAAATTGTTTGATGTGGTCTAAGTTTTAAACATATATAGTTCAAAATACTTCCAGGCATGGATTTTAGTATCTACGATCGCAATACGTAATATGTACATAAAACATAGAATTTGTTATTTATAGATAATGTTAAAAAGAACAGACATAATTTCAAAAGATTATGGACTGGAAAAGAAATTATCTGCTATCTAATTGTACAAATATTAAAATCAGAGATTTTAGACTGATTTGGACTGTTGATTTTAGATTGGACGATCTAAGATCAACTCTCAATGTATATATACTATTTATTTGTCTATTCTGATTGATTTTTATTAATGCAACACTAGTTTTTAAGTCTAATCCGTTGAATCAAAGAGATAACTCTTATTAGTGACAAGAATTATTCTCTATTTTATATTATCTTATTAAATATGACAACGGCTATTCTTATTATTCTTTTATCTTATTTGTTATGCAATATTTGGTAGAGAAATAAAGTGCGGAATAAAAAGATGATACGACATTTTTTTTTTCTTCACTTTAACTGTCTATCAAACATAATCAGAGTCGTAATCTATTCTTGCACGTTCTCTCTCAATCAAACGTAACATTATATTTAAAAGATACAATTTTTTCCTTTATTTTACTTTTCATCGTCTAAACATAATTTCGCAATATTATGAACTGGAAAATAAATATCTGTCCTTGTTGATTTTAATAATATAAGATTAGCTTTTCAATCAAATCCGTTGAATTTAAAATAATAGGCCAATATATATATATATATATATTTTTTTTAGGACCCTCATAATTGTTCTCTCACTCTCATCTCCTCATTATCTCTCAATTTTATTTATTCAATCTCATCCATATTTCTCATAATTTATAAGAAATTTTGCAAATCTAAAACCACGGACGTCTTCTACGTAATTTTATCTTTCAAATGAGATCCATGGTGACATACTTTCGAACTCGTCATCACGCAAATATTTATATCTCGTCATTTAAGTATTTATATCTAGTATTTTACACATATGACATTGCTGACATTTAAAAGTATTAATATCAAGTATTACAAGTATTTATACCTATGCACTGAATTATTTATATCCATGTGGTCAACTATTTTTGTTAGAGAAAAGTTGACGCATGGACGATTGGGAAAGGTTGATGAGGAGATGTGGGGTTCACGATTAGGGATAAATACTTACAAGTATAAGTATAAATACTTGCACGATGAGGTATAAATACTTATATGACGATGAGCTCGAAAGTACGTCATCATGGATCTCATTTGAAAGATAAAATTGCGTAGAATACGTTCGTGGTTTTAGATTCACAAAATTCCTCATAAATCGTGAGAAATGTGGACAGCATTGAAAAAAAAATCACTTCTAAAAACATGTATGATTATTCTCCCCATGTAGTTTGAGTGGTTCCCCCATATAATCATATCAAGTTAGATATGCAAGTATTAATATCTTAGATTGCAAATATTAATTTATTATCTCTCAAGTATTTATACTTATGAATTTAATTAAACTTAGAAGACCACAGTGTTTTGAATAAATTTAATTAAACTAGTTTGTTAAGTTTATGAAAGTTAAACATGATTGGAGATAAATACTTATAAGTATAGAAATAAATACTTACAAGTATAGGTATAAATACTTACACGATGAGGTATAAATACTTGTATGACGATGTGCCCAAAAGTATGTCATCATGGATCTCATTTGAAAATAAAATTGCGTAAAATACGTTCGTGGTTTTAGATTTGCAAAATTTCTTATAGATCGTGAGAAATGTAGACAACATTGAAAAAACAAAATACATCTTTAAAAAGGTGTATGAGGAGTTTAAGAGGGGGGGAGGGGGGTGATGGGAGAATGATTATAATTATTCATTTTTTTAACAATAAAGTCTAGGGGCTGATTGGCAAATAATTTGCTGAATCAACAACAAAAATAGATAAAGGCGTGAAGCACGAGTCCGTATCTCCCTAGATACCTGAGGTACAATTTATAAACATGGACGGCTCAAATTAATCCCATCTGGATCAAACTCATTTCAAAACCAATTGGGACCATAGTGACAAATGAATAGTTCAGGTTCGGTGAGGTGAAGTCAAAAATTCGTGATTCGGGTATAATTCGGTACAAATATATAACCAGGAAGCAAAAAAAAATTACTCAAATTTAAATTGTTATACAAAATTTATGTAATTCCTAGCCACAAAAGATCTTGATATCCACTCAAATATTCCCAACAAGGCCACGTGAGGAGAAGTTTTTTTAGTATAAAATAGCTTTGGTTTAGACAAATTTTTATGAAAAAACGCGAATAATTCGTAAAATTCACGTTTTATTCACGTTTTATTCAATCAAAGGTTCTGTCAACGTTTAATACGGTGTTCAGTTTGATAATATAAAAAAAATGAATTATTTGCGAATTAAACACAAATAAAACGCGTATTTTGTTACTATGGTTGGGATTGTGAGGGTTTGCTTTGAGATTAGTGCCACATAAAAAGAACGGTTCAAATTTATAACTTGTACGTCAGGTACCTGGGAAGATTCGGATTCGTGAAGGCGAAGCACAATGCCAAGCCAAATCCCCAGTGGCCCCCAGTTTCAGTTTTACCAACTCCCATCTCAGTGGGCCCCAGTTTCAGTATCTGAAAACTCCTACCGTACACGTGGCACCGTTCACGTGGGACGAACAGTTTCAGTATCAGAATTTTTTGCTTTCAGGCAGCGTGTTATTTTTATCCGAAATGCTGTACCTATCAGTTAAGATTTGAGGATGCAAACAAAGGAGGAATTTCACATTTTTTTTGGAATACTTCATAACAAACAAAAATTCGGATAGTTGATCGATATAGACACAGTAATTCTATCACACCTTCAATTTTGACAATTACCTTTCCCTTCAAATTTTCTGAGTGTAACAATCAGTCCCTATTTGTGAAATTAACTTAATATATTGTTTAACTTTCCAGAGATAAATGCCCTAAAAATTTCAAAAAATAAAAAATTTGGTCTTCAAGTAGATTATAGTATAGATTAAATATTTAATGGCTTAGATTTGTTGTTTGGACATCACAAAATAAAAAAATGCGGCAGCACCACCGGCAAAAATGCCGCTAGCAGTAAATTAGCCACAACCTGTGTGTGTGTGTTTTATTTATAATTTGCATTTTTATATATATGAGAACAAAATGACAAAATAAAAGTTCTACTTCCAAAAAATTTTAGAGAAATAAATATACACTATATGCAGAAGTAATTATCTTTTACGTTATAGTTTATATATGATAAAATTTTGGTACAATTTATTGTATTCTAATGTAAAATAAGTAAAAAAAACCCTTCAAAATAAAAAAAATATTAATAAATATTATGTACTTTGAAATTGAGATGGCGTTTTAAAATTAAGGAAATATATAACTTTAATGAATGTTAAATTGCAAGAGTATTTGCGTCATTTACCAACACAAGTTAACGGGTGTTAATTGAATTTATCTTATTAATCTATCAACTCTTGCAACTCTTATTAATTTACTCCTCATATAATTAATATCATGTTAACTCGAATTAAATTAATAAAATACTTTAGTTTACCTTTAATTAAGAACTTTAAAGTTAAAATTATCTACTTGATGCTGACACAGTAATGTTAATAGTGCAATTTTTATTGAAAATGTTTTGAGATTTGGTAAATATCAGGTGAAAAATATATGATTCAACGCTCATATTTAATTACGCATTCGATGCTTAAATTTTCTTTACTATGTATGTTTTCTTTTTAAAGTGATATTTTTCCTTTGTAATTATTAATTAGAGATAAACTAAGATATTTAGTAATTTAATTAGAGTTACATATGAGATTAATTACATGATGGGTAAATAGAAATAACTGTAAGAGTTTAGAGGTAAATAAGAAGGAAATGTAAGAATTAAAGGATAAATAAGATAAATTTAAGTCACTAGAGGTAAATAAGATCGTGATGGGTAGAATACATAAATTTTTTTTTTTTTCGATAGAGAGACAAAGCGATGGAAAAAATAATAGATCGTGTCATATTTAATATAAAAGGAAGAAGTTAAGGAATTAGATATATGACTCTTATTAGTGATAAAATTATTGTTTATGAGGAGTTAAGGAATTGCACAATATTGAAAGTTAAGGAATAAGATTAAGTTGCACAATATTGAAGTTTTTTCTATACCGAATTCTTATCTATCTCTGAATCAATTTCTGACTATGCTTCTGAAAATATGACACGATAAACAATAATTGTGCAACTTAATCTTATTCCTTAACTTTCAATATTGAATTTTAAAGTTAAGGAATAAGATTGTGAAAAAAAAAGACGGGTTGCACAATATTGAATTTTAAGACTTAGTTTTCAATATCAGAAATTTAATTTTAAAGATTAAGTTGTGGTTATGTTCTGATTGTTTTATTTTATTTGTTATATTATGTTTGGTAGAGAGATAACGAGTGAAGTAAGGAGATAACACGGCTTATTATTTATCTTTTTTATTTTAACTGTCAACCAAACATAGTCCGAGTCGTAAACTATCCTTTCACGTTATCTTTCAACCGGATGTATCGTTATTATTCAAAAGTACAAAATATTTCTATATTTTCACCATCCCCGTACTAAACATAATTTCAAAATATTATGGACTATAAAATAAATTATCTCCTATCTAATTATACAAATATTAAAATCAGAGATTTTTGCTAGCCACATTGGATAATGGAAAACCGGCCCCATGGTTGAATTTGAGAGGCAGATTGCATCAGGAGAGTTACTCGCCAGTGATACTTTCCAGTTACTGGTTTAATTGAAAAATAATTAATAATTGCCAAATATATAGCTTTTTTTATTTGAAATTTCTCTGTTTGTTTTTGAAAATGTTATGATGGTCTTGATCACCGTTCTGGATTCAATGAATGATAATGACTACTTTAAAATAACAAAATAAGATAAACAAACAAAATTATCACTTATATCTGTTTTTTTTCATTTTAATATTTTTTTTGTCAATTATTTGGAATTTCTAAGATCAGCCTGACACAATCAAAATGTCACAAAGAGTGTATTATATTAGTACTAAATCATCCATTATAAGGAATAAATCAACAGCTACATTTTTTTTTAAAAATAATTGCTTTACTGGTAAGGATGTCTTTTGAAAATGGGAAACATTACAAAAAAAAAATGATTCTAAATAGTATGTCCCCGTTGCAACACATAAGCACGATACTAGTAACTCTTATTAGTGATAAGAATTATTATCTATTTTATGTTATCTTATTAAATATGATGACAGTTATTCTCTTATTCTTTTATCTTATTTGTTATACGATGTTTGATAGAGAGATAAAGTGTGGAATAAAAAGATAATACGACATATTTTTTTCTTCTTCACTTTAACTGTCTACCAAACATAATCAGAGTCGTAATCTATTATTGTACGTTATCTCTTAACCAAACGTAACATTATATTTGAAAGATATAATTTTTTCCTTTACTTACTTTTCATCCTCTAAACATAATTTTGCAATATTATGGACTGAAAAAAAATTAATTTCCTCTCTAATTGTACATATTTTTTTTTATTAAAGGGCCTATGCAGATTTGGACTGTTCATTTTAGATCGGACGATCAAAGATCAATCCTCAATGAATATGTACTCTTTATATATCTGTTGTCACTGATTTTATTAATACAAGATGAGATTCTTAATCTAATCCATTGATTTAAAATAATAGGCCAACATATATTTTTTTAACAATAAAGTCTAGGGGCTGATTGGCAAATATTTCGCTGAATTAAATCCGTTCAATTGCAAGTCGTAGGAAAATAAAATATCTACTCTAACCTTTTTTTCCACAAATATATTTTTATTTATATCCACTTTTTAATATATTTTATCACAAATAGTCAAAATTATGAACTTTTATTAAAAATACCCAAGTCGTAGGAAAATAAAATATCTACTCTAACCTTTTTTTCCACTCTAACCATCACATATCTCTTCATGTATGTGTGAATAGTTCATATGTCAAGTATTTATACCTAATATTGATTCAAATATATATACGAAATGAATAATTATAAAATAATTGAGTCCTATGTATTTGTAAAATATAAAGACGAGGATTCAAATGCCTCCATTTTTTGTGTCTCTATTATGCCTCCATTTTTTAAAAACTTTAATAATTCAAAATTTAAAACTTAAAAGTCAAAATAAAACTATTAGGTGAAATATATGTTATTTTCTCTATGTGCTTATAAAAAATTATCACATTTCAATTTTGTTTTAATGTGAATCAATGAGTTCAAAAATCAACGTCTAAAAATCATCCACATTAATGCATTTTTTACAAACTCTTGATGATAATTAAAATAAAATTGAAATGCTATAATTTTTTACACGTGCATAAATAAAATGACGTAGATCATATCCAACGGTTTTATTTTGACTTTTAAGTTTTAAATTTTGAGTTATTAAAGTTTTAAAAAATGGAGATATTTGGACTCTCCTCAAATATAAATATTAATTAATAATTTTTAGTATAAAGTTAAATGAATAATGCCTACACATAGCACTGATTCAAAATTTCAATCAATTTCATTTTTTTTTTTTTGTTAATACAAGCCCGTCAATTATTAAGCAAGAAAATTCATTAAAAAGTTTGTCAAATAAAATCTGAACGCATGGCATAGAGTTGGGACAAAAGATGTCTCCACTCTTCAATCTATTGTAATGAAGAATTTCTGTTTTGAGAAAGAAACCGGTTAACCGGATTGGATTTCAAAGGACCCACGTGATTTTTTAATTTCACTTACTCACGTGATTCTAGTGAATTTTACTTATATGATTTGTTTCAGATATAACTGTGGAGGATGATTGGGGAATGGAGGATGGGGGAAATAAATTTTTATCCTGAAAGATAATACGACTTATTATTTATCTTCTTCACTGTAACTGTCTATCAAACATAATTAAGAGTCGTAAACTATCCTTTCATGTTATCTCTCAAGTCTCAACCAAATGTATCATAATTATTCAAAAGTACAAAATATTTCTATATTTTCACTATCCAGTACTAAACATAATTTCAAAATATTATGGACTAGAAAAGAAATTATCTCCTATCTAATTGTACAAATATTAAAATCAGAGAATTTAGACTGATTTGGACTGTTGATTATAGATTGGAAGATCTAAGATCAACTCTCAATGTATATATACTATTTATATGTTCTATTCTGATTGATTTTATTAATATGACACTAGTTTTTTTAATCTAATCCGTTGAATCAAAGATATAACTCTTATTAGTGATAATAATTATTCTTTATTTTATATTACCTTATTAAATATGACACCGGCTATTTATTCTTTTATCTTATTTGTTATACAATGTTTGGTAGAGATAAAGTGCGAAATAAAAAGATAATATGACATTTTTTTATTTTCTTCACTTTAACTGTCTACCAAATTTAATTAGAGTCGTAATCTATTCTTGCACGTTATCTTTCAATCAAACGTAACATTATATTTAAAAGACACAATTTTTCCTTTATTTTACTTTTCATCATCTAAACATAATTTTGTAATATTATGGACTGAAAAAAAGTTATCTCCTCTCTGATTGTACATATTTTTTTTATTAAAGGGCCTATGCAGATTTGGACTGTTCATTTTAGATCGGACGATCAAAGATCAATTCTCAACGAATATGTACTCTTTATATATCTGTCATCACTGATTTTATTAAGAGGAGGGTTCAAATGCCTCCATTTTCTGTGCCTTCATCATGCTTTTATTTTTAAAAACTTAAATAATTCAAAGTTTAAAACTTAAATGTCAAAATAAAACCGTTAGATGTAATCTATGTGCTTATAAAAAATATCACATTTTGATTTTGTTTTTATAGGAATCAATAAGTTGAAAAATCAACGTCTAGAAATTATCCACATTTATATACATTTTTACAAGCTCAAGATGACAATCAAAACAAAGCTGAAATGCAATAATTTTTTACATGTGCATAGATAAAATGATATAGTTCATATCCAACAGTTTTATTTTGAATTTTAAGATTTAAATTTTGAGTTATTAAAGTTTTTAAAAATGGAAGTATGATGGAGGCACAAAAAATGAAGGCATTTGAACCCTCCTCTTTTATTAATATAATATTAGATTTTTAATCTAATCCGTTGATTTAAAATAATAGGCCAATAAAAAAAAATATATCGCTATCGAAACGTAGGTAGGACGGGTCCCGTGCGATATCTTTTTTTATTTTTTTTTATCAAAATGTAGAGCAAACGGGGATGAGTTAGTGGCACGGGTTAAAATGACCCGTGGGACCCGTTCTACCGACATTTTGAAATTCCGTCAAAATGATACCCAATAGCGATATCTTTTTTTTTTTTTTCGATTAATAAAAGTTTCGGAAAATTTCCATCGTACACGTGGCACATAAATCTCTGGATCAAGCGTAGTAATCGGAGGAGATTGTATCTGATCCAAACAGTTCATAAGCAATCGGACGGTATATCAATAACCTGACCAGAGGTTGCTCAAATTGACTTCTCCCCAGTACTCCTATTACTCACAACTCAAAACCGTCTGATCTATTTTCAACAGTTTGGATCAAAGAAAAATCTATCACCCTTTGTAGAGGATCTGAAGTAAGAACAATCCAATCTCCGTGGGCCCACTATACGATAAGAGCGAAGAAAGCTTCACCAAAATATCACACTCACCACTGGCGCTATATTGGTTTTAGCGGGAGCCTATATTAGTCTCCAGCGGGAGCGAGGGAAGGGAAGAGGAGAAGCTCTCTCATCAGCCGAGAGTAGAGAATCCGAGATTAGATGCTGGAAGTATGCATTGCTCGGAGAAACTGAGGAAGAGAGAGATTTGGGATAAATTTGACACCGAATTTCAGTAAACAATACATGAATGGAAGTATACATTTAATCTAATCCGTTGATTTAAAATAATAGGCCAATATATATATTTTTTAACAATAAAGTCCAGGGGCTGATTGGCAAATATTTTGCTGAATTAAATCCGTTCAATTGCAAATGAACCAAATAAACTACAAAAATAGATGAGCAAAACTAGCGTGACGTGCTTATCAAGAGGAGTTGGTAAGTACAACTTTAAAAGACTATTAGATTGACTTTGAACTATGAATTCAAATTATTGAAATCTATATACTTCGTAAGTGATGCATGTACATACAAAAAATTTATAATTTCAAATTCATTTAGTACATCATCAAGTGGTCAAAATAATGTATATTTTATAAATTACTTTTTAAATTGTTTTATCTATTTATTTTTCATTATTTTTTTAACCACTTGACTATGTATTAAATAAATTTAAAATTTTAAATATTTTGCATATTTATATATCACTCACAAAATACATAAATTTTAATAATTTAAATTTATAAATTAAAATCAATCCGATAGTTTTTTAAAAATTGTTCACCAATATATTGGTGAACACATTACACTGCTCAAAATAAATAAAGACGTAAAGCACAGTGCCAAGCCAAATCCCCAGGGCCCTAGTTTCAGTACCTGAAAACTCCCGCCGTACACGTGGCACGTACATCGCTGGATCATGCGCAGTAATCGTAGGAGACTGTATCTGATCCTAACGGTTCAAAAGCAATCGGACGGTAGATAAAATAACCTGATCAGAGGCTGCTCAAATTGACTTATTCCCAGTACTCCGATTACTCACAACTCAAAGCTGTCTGATCTATTTTCCACAGTTTGGATCAAAGAAAAATCTATCACCCTTTGTAGAGGATCTGAACAAAGAACAGTTTCCGTGGAGTGCGTATCCTCTGAGATATCTCAAATTTTGCGTGACCGACGGTGCCTATTTGGGGTGACGTAGGGGTCCGTATTCTGTGTAATTTGAGATTCATGCCGAGCTTATTTAAACGGTTGAGATTTTTCACAAAGTAACGCAAAGTTTGAGATATCTCAGAGAATACTAATTCGTTTCCGTGGGCCCACTATACCAAAAGAGCGAAGAATGCTTCACCAAATATCACACTCATCAGTCATCACTGGCGCTATATTGGTTTCTAGCGGGAGCCTATATTAGAGGGAAGGGAAGAGGAGAAGCATTCATCAGCCGAGAATAGAGAATCCGAGATTAGATGCTGGAAGTATACATTGCTCAGAGAAACTGAGAAAGAGAGAGGTTTGTGATAATTTTGACACCGAATTTCAGTAAACAGTAAGAATAGGATCGAAGAAACGATGTTTTGCGGTTCATCTAATGCAGTTCTGCCTCATATCGCCATCTCAAATCGTAGGAGTCATAGAGAGGTGCGAGGTTTATTTTTCAGAAATGTCTCTCATTTTGTTTTTTTTTTTTAAATCATGGGTTGGGATCAAGCCGCCCAATGCACTTTCAAACACTTTCAAATTCATGATCTCATGTGTCTTTACCACTAGATCAAATGCAAGTTCTTCTCTTATTTTGTTTTTTATTTCTAGTGGTTTTAAATGGGGTAAGATTGGTTGATCAGATCAAGGTCTTTTATTTGTTTCTCTCCAGTAAGGGGGTTCTGGGAAAGTGACTTGGAACTTACTGGCATTAATTAGAATCATGCAAGAGTAGTTTCTGATTCACGGAGTTATTGTGATTGCAACTTTGGAAGTTGAATACAACACCGATTGAAAAAACAAATAAAGGACTAAAAGAGAAAATTAAAGAATTTAATATATATATATATATATATATATAGAGAGAGAGAGAGAGAGAGGCTTATATACAATTGATTATTCCTAGTCTTCCATATAACCAAGTCGTTTTCTGATTTTTACAGTCCAAATGATCGATCGATCCAAACTGTTAGATGTGATCTCAATATTAAAATGTGCTAGGAGACCAAATTTTATATTTTTTGAATTTTTTTTACTATTTATTAAGCCACTTTGAAAATCGTTGATCTAATGGTAGCTTCTGATTTTACTGATTGGTTAAGCCACCGTTGAATCAGCGATTTTCAAAGTGGCTTAATAAATAGTAAAAAATTTCCAAAAAATGTAAAATTTGGTCTCTTAGCACATTTTAATATGGAGATCACATCTAACGGTTTGGATTGACCATTTGGACTTTAAAAATCGGAAAACAACTTGGTTGTACGGGAGGCTAGAAACAATCGATTGTATATTAGCCCCCCTCTCTCTCTATATATATAAATATATATATAGAGTAAGGCTACGCTACTTCGTGAATTAAATGGGCTGTTTTAATTCGCGCTCATATTTCTTCGTAGCATTACTCTCTCTCTCTCTCTCTCTCTCTATATATATATATATATATTTTGTTCAAGCGCATCCAAAATTTTCCATGATTGAAAATTAATTACCCGCTGTCGAGTTTCTTGCTGGCACCAAAACCTTCCGTCTGTTGTATTAGGATGAATCATGAACTTATCAGCTTAAGTCTCTTTCATGTATTTTTGGATGCTAAACTTCTTTCTTCATTTTTTTTAAAATGATAACAATATAAAACTTTAGGTGGGATTAAGTTCAGCACAAAATAATGATTGAGGGCCATTTGTCAGAGTTTCATTCATGTTTTTTAACTGCAAATAATGTGAGCTTCTATCTGATTTGCAAAAGCAATGGTCTAATCAATAAATTGTATCTGAATTTCTTCTATATTGCAGGGTTTGAGCAGTGAAGGAACGGTGAATTTAGGTTTGTTTGGCAATAGATCCCTGAGAGTTCCTTCTCAGCATATATTTTGGCACTTAAATAGATTATCTACTTCAATTGGTCGCAAGGTAAGATATTAACATACTACATTTCAGGTGAGTTTAGGTTTGTTTGTCTTGATTTCTGCTCTTAATCCATATTATTCGGGTGATATTGCAAGGTTGAGCATGATATATCTGTTAGAACGACCCTCGAAGATACCTCAACTATGACAATTGTTGAAGAAGAAACTGAGAATCTTGGTATTGTTGAAGAAGAAACTGAGAATCTTGGTATTTTCGAAGTAGATCCTGGTCTCAAAGAGTACAAGGACCATTTTGCATATAGGTGGAATAGATATGTTGAGCAAAAATCTCTGATTGAGAAATATGAAGGAGGCCTTGATGAGTTCTCCAAAGGTTAGCTTTTTACAATACTGAGTTCAGAGAAAACCACCACTAAGAAATATAGTAATTATATGTTTATTTATGACATGAAAGATCCCTAAAATCTAGTGTGCTGACTGCTGATTACTATATTGTCTCACTGATTTTTTTTCTTATTTATTTATAAGATTTTAGTATTATGGGCAATATTTGGGTTGGATGGGCCCACTAGTATTTTTTTTTGCAACCAATGTTTCTAATTTACTTTTTGCTTTGGTAGGTTATCTGAAGTTTGGGTTCAATCGAGAAGAAGGAGCCATCATATACCGTGAATGGGCACCTGGTGCACAGTGAGTACTAAAATTCTATTTGGTAGTATATTTGCAGATTAAATATACATTATACAGATTTGCTAGCAGGAAATTAAATTGTAATCTACTTAATAAATAAACAAGAATTGAATTTTACTTTTCTGCTTTTGTTACTCTCTGGCAATGGGTTTCCTTGGTGCTTCCAAGCATTTCTTTTACAGATTGTAAGGATATTTTTGTAATAAAAATCTTTAAATAGGGAGGCCCAGGTTATTGGAGATTTCAATGGATGGGATGGGTCTAACTATCTAATGGAGAAAAACCAGTATGGAGTTTGGAGCATCAGTATTCCTGACTTGGAGGGACAACCTGCAATCCCTCATAACTCTAGGGTTAAATTTCGTTTCAAGGATTGCAACGGAGTTTGGGTCGATCGGATTCCAGCTTGGATTCGCTATGCTACTGTAGACCCAAACCAGTTTGCAGCACCGTATGATGGTGTTTACTGGGACCCACCTTTATCAGAAAGGTCAGTAAAATAGAGCTAATCAAGTTACCAGCCCATGTTTTTTTTTTTTTTTCCTTTTTTAAATTGCGTCCATATAGTTTAAACCATGACCAGCATTTGTCCTAAATTTTTATTTTGCAAATTGTACAAAAGATTCTTTATTATTAGCAAATAAGTTCATCCCATTGGATCTCATGTGATTCCTATCCATATGAGTTTACTTTGTTTAGTCTGTCAAATTCATGGTGCAACCAAGTCGATTTAGATGTTTGCTCTCAAAATGCATGAACAAGTCATGGGGAGATTTAAATGAAAAGACTAGGGCTAATTTTTTAATGTAAATTGAACCTTTTCACTCTTTGTAATTTTATACAGGTATGTATTCGAGCACCCCCAACCTCCGAAACCAGAATCACCACGAATTTATGAGGCGCATGTGGGAATGAGTGGCCAGGAATCGCGTGTAAGCACATATAGAGAATTTGCCGACAATGTTCTTCCCCGCATTAAATCAAATAATTACAATACTATCCAACTGATGGCGATAATGGAGCACTCATACTATGCCTCCTTTGGGTACCATGTAACTAATTTCTTCGCTGCAAGCAGTAGATCTGGCTCACCAGAGGATCTTAAGTACCTAATTGACAAGGCCCATGGACTAGGTCTACGGGTCCTCATGGATGTAGTCCACAGTCATGCTAGCAATAATGTAACTGATGGCCTGAATGGGTTTGATGTTGGCCAAAGTGCACAAGAATCGTACTTTCACACAGGTGAAAGGGGTTATCATAAACTCTGGGATAGCCGTTTATTCAACTATGGTAACTGGGAGGTTTTAAGGTTTTTACTATCAAATTTAAGGTACTGGTTGGAGGAGTTTAAATTTGATGGATTTCGATTTGACGGCGTAACATCTATGTTGTACCACCACCATGGTATCAATGTAGGGTTTAGCGGGAATTATGCAGAGTATTTTAGCCTTGATACAGATGTAGATGCAATTATGTATTTAATGCTCGCAAATGATTTGGTGCATCTGGTGGCGCCTGACGTGACCGTGGTGGCGGAGGATGTGTCAGGCATGCCTGCGCTTTGCAGACCTGTTTCGGAAGGTGCAGTTGGTTTTGATTACAGGTTGGCAATGGCCATACCTGATAGATGGATTGATCTTTTGAAAAACAGTAATGAATTGGATTGGTCTATGAACGAGATTGTTTCGAGCCTCACCAATAGGAGGTATACTGAGAAGTGTGTGGCTTATGCTGAAAGTCATGATCAGGTAACTGCTCTTCACATTGCTGTTAGTATTATTTTTTAAATAAAAGATGAGCTTGGCACCCATGAATTCTTCTTATATGAATTTGTCCAATATTTTCACATACTTTTTTATCTCTTATACCTTTCTTTAGTATACTTGTGATATATTTTATAACCTTGGAAATGCCTGTTGTTGATAAGTATTCTGGTTTGCTGAAGTTTTCTTTTGCCTCTATTACTATTGGTATTCTGATTGTTTGCTATATTATTTGGAAGAAGTATCTCTATAATCATAATCATTGTTACTCTACAAGCTAGTTAGTTTTGATCAATTTGTACTTGCTAATCAATATTTTAATCTGTAAGGTTCTTTTGAAAATACAACCAATCAATTAACAGGCTATAGTTGGAGATAAGACGGTGGCTTTTTTATTGATGGACAAAGAAATGTACACTGGAATGTCAGACCTGGAGCCTGCTTCACCCCTCATTGACCGTGGCATTGCACTGCAAAAGGTTTGAACTTTGAAGTCTCAGGTTGAATTGAACTATTTTTATCTTATTGATTCATTGTTGTTCATAATCTTCCAATCCCTGGTGTTTAGATGATCCATTTCATTACTATGGCATTGGGAGGCGAAGGTTACCTGAATTTCATGGGAAATGAGGTACGGTAAAAAAAAAATCTCCACTACGCTTTCTCATACGTGAGTTACGGAACTATATTCTCTCCTCTTCTTCTTGATTTTGTAATGTAATTTGGTTTACTTCATTATTTCTATTAGTTTGGGCATCCAGAGTGGATAGACTTCCCAAGAGAAGGCAACGACTGGAGCTATGACAAATGCAGACGTCAGTGGGACCTTGTTGACACTGACCATTTAAGATACAAGGTATTGTTCATGTCTGGTCGGGTCAGAACTTGTTTTGTAAAAAAATATTTTTGAGTCAAAACCAATCCATGTCAGCTTAACCTGGATTACTTTTGAGTCTACCAATGGGTTGCCTGTCCAAACTACCAAATGAGGTACTTGCAATAGTATTTGCATATATATTTGCGGGCTCCCTTTCTTAACATTTCCTAAATAAACTTTTTACATTGAGGGCTAACTGGTAGCTTAGGTGTCGTTTGTTTCGGAACACAGATAATTTATGATAACTTAGTAATGGTGTACTGAACCTAAACTAATCAACCAGCCAGCTGTCCAAAAGTCATAATCTACATTTGACCTGCTAATATGACTGTCTAAACCATGTGGGAAGAACTGCCCCGGTCCAATATTTCATCCTTTGTATAATTCATTTCAATATTTTGTATTTCTCCTCTGACAGTTCTCCCTGTATTGACACAATTTCCAATGATTATCTATCTTTTTCTGCACAAATGTTATCTGATCGATTTTGTTTTTATCTTTTTTTTTTTTTAATTATGAAAAATCAGTACATGAATGCCTTCGATAGAGAGATGAATTTACTTGATGAGAAATTCTCTTTTCTTTCGTCAACGAAGCAGATTGTGAGTAGTGCAAGTGAAGAAGATAAGGTAATTGTGGCTTGAATAAGGTCTATTGCCATTATAACCCTGAATTAAAAGGTCTTGAGTTTGTTCCCTGCTGTAAACAGTCAATTACTAGCATATACCAGCTGCATGTGCCCTGAATTTTTCTATTTAAGATGCTTAAGAGCATAGACATAAACTGCTACTGTGATCTACTTTGAAAAATAAAAAATAGAAGTAAAAGAAAAGAAAGGACAATTGCCACATGAAATTTTTACATCTTTTCTTTGCATCCATTGTTATATATAATTAACCTTTTCTTTTTTTCTTAAGGTAATCGTTTTCGAGCGTGGAGACCTAGTTTTTGTTTTCAACTTTCACCCTGAAAACACTTATGAGGGGTAATTACAATTCATTCCTCGATGGATATATACTTTTTTTTTTTTTCAATTTATTGATTAATTTTTAGAATAGTAACAATTAGTACTGAAGAGATATTTCTTTTCTTAAAACATTCAGATATAAAGTTGGGTGTGACTTACCCGGGAAATACAGAGTGGCACTAGACTCTGACGCCTTAGAATTTGGTGGAAAAGGAAGAGTAAGTTTGCATTTGGAACCTATAATTGCAATTCCATCATTACAGTAATTCTGATTGGTACATACCAATTCCCTAAATGTTCATCAGATTCATTTTGGCCCAAGTTCAGTTTAACAATATTTGCAACTAGACCTCAGCCAAGATTATATCTACACCTCAATTGTTACTTAATAATTTGCTATAGCTTCCCTCAGAATCGAATGCCATAAAGAGACCAGTTATTGAAAGAAAAAAAATTAAAGGGCTTAAATGTTATATTTATGGTACTTTAAATGATCTAACTGCAAAAAATTCACTATTACAGGTCGGTCATGATGTAGACCATTTCACAGAGCCAGAGGGCATCCCGGGCAAACCTGAAACGAACTTTAACAACCGCCCAAATTCGTTTAAGATCCTCTCGCCATCCCGTACTTGTGTGGTACTACAATTTATACCTTTAAATATGCACTTTACTCTCAACCTCATGAATAATAAAGGGAACTTACTTATGGACCCAAAATTTTTATGGATGAGAAATGAAAAAAAAATTGGGAAAGGTTTTGGTGGATTTTAAAAAATGAGAAGACATCTTCTATGACGCCATAGAGGATGGCATCCAGGAACGGAAAAAAAAAATATGCTGGATGCTGTTGAAGATGGCATCCTGGCAAAAATAAAAAAAATAAAAACATAAAAATAAAAATTCGGGACTCCATCATCAGCAACGTCCCATCCCTTCAATACACCCTGATTGGACTTCTTCATTTTTCAAAGCACACACGCGCAGCCCCACAGATCTGAGGAGAGAGAGAGATCTTTAAACAACGTTCCCATTTTTGGTTAATTTTTTTTTTTTAATTCCTACCAATAAAACATTTGGCTAATGGACTGCTCAATAATGTTTTCTTTCTATTTGTCCTGTATCAGGTTTATTACAAGGTGAATGAAGATGCTGAGACTAAAGATGAATTAAAAATCCAGGAAGTCATGCCAGTTCAGGTGGATTTAAAGGATCTGTGCCCTGAACCTTCCAAGGAGGAGTAAATAACTGGGCTGGTTTAGATAAAGCCAGATGTTGTGTTAATGTGTTTGCTTATGCTAGTTTTTTAAGTTGCTTGCTTTATATTTGGTTTCATGGGCTTGTTATCTGGTATTTGCTATTTTTTTTTTTTTTTAATAAAGCCCTTAGGCACTGGTATTTGCTACTTGCTTTATATTTGCTTTGGTAGTAGTTATGTATAGAACTATCTAAAAAATAATTAAGGTAGATGTGTTAAATTTGTATGGAGCCGTGCAGTAATTATTAAGAATAATATGCATTAAACTAGAATTATTTGGTCTTCAGATAAAGAACTGCACAATTAATGTCAAATGTTTTTTTGTGTTATAGCATACTGGTCTTGCGAACGCATATCCTCTGTATTATTTTAATCGTCTAATTTTAAATGGAGTCAATCTAGCTCCGGCTTATAACATAGGGGGCCTTTCATATTAGTGCAGGTCTAATATATACAAATTTTAAAACAAATCAAACGGGTGAGATTCATTAACTATAGCAGACTTTTAGGGGTGGATAGCTTCGAGATTTGTAATAAGCGGTTCAGATGTCATGCAATCCAGTATTCTATGAGACGTGAAAGTCTCTATGAGTTCGGATCCTCTGCATTACCTCACCGTTTGAGTTTGAATCCAGACCATTCAATTAGAATCCTCACCAATCTGGTCCAAGCATATAATACTGGAGTCCTTTAAAGCATATAATACATGGGTCCTTAAATTCTATAACGAACGGACCGGATTCTAACTTCAATTCACAATTTTTACGACATATGAAACAATATATCTCATTAACTCTCACATCTCTAAAATTAATTTTAGAGTTTTTATTAAGTCACGTCATCAATAAATTAAAAAGAATAAATAATTTGAACCAATCATTTAGTTAGAAAATTTATAAACAACTTCTTTCCTCATAGACTTTAAATAAAAAACTCTTTCATATTTCTAAAACTGAATTAAAAAACCGTAACATCAAATTAGAAACTTCCATACTATGGCAAATGTAGATGCTAAGATGTTTGCTTTTTTTTTTTTTTAATCCAAATATGAGATAGTATAGCAAAAAGAAAAAAAAAAGAATCATCTAATGGATTCCATTTCGCAAATTTCCCGACACATCGTCAGAAATCTGACTCTGATTCAATGAAGGGTAGCCACATCAGCAGGTTAGAGTACAAGATGATGTCCCCTTTCTAATTTAAACGCAACTCAATTTTAGGTCCCTTTTGAAATTGAAAAACGGAAAGAGAGACTCTATTCGGCTATTCCACTTCTCTGTGGCATTATAAGAAGCTGAAGTACTGAAAAATTTTATGTTCAGAATTAGTATTATCTTTAATATTCTTATTGTATTTTGATGCATGCTTTTGTTATTGATGCATTGTACAGACTAGGTACTGTAATTATATAAGAAAATTCACGTGTAATGTTTTGTTCAAGAAATTATAATACAAGTTTATTAATTGTCTCGCCACCTTTATTTTACTTTAATTTTGAATTCGTGTTCTATTTTCTTTTCTCTTCTTTTTTTTGCTGGTTTTTTAATGCCCTTAATTAAAAAAATAACAAATATGCTCTTAATTTTCTGGAAATTCGAAAACTGCCCCACTGTGGGGGGTGGTTCTCTCTCAGTTTTTATTTTTAAATGATGAGTAATTGAATAGTGAAATTGTTCATAAATTATTTTTAATGATTAATATTAAATTGACAATACAAAATCCTGACTAAATGACAGAATAAAACATAAATATTGTATTAGTTCAATTAAAAAAATAAAGAACATCATTCTTTCAGACAGATGTATATGAATGCTCTAACAATTATATATGGTTTTGTTGTCCGTACAATAATCTTTTATGTCTATTTGACTAATTTGCAAAAACATACAATTATTGAATTTTACGATTTCTTCTATTTTGAGATTATATAGATCTAAGAGTTGGAATTGCAAGATAATATACTTGGACTGAAGAAATCATGAAGACTTTTATCAAGAATGTGAATTGTAAAATCAGAAGTTTGGTAAAATAAGTTTGAGGCTGTTTTTTTACAGAAGTAAAACATTGGTAACGTTTATAAAACGTTGTAACATTTTAACTCGTTCAACAACACTGAAGTAAAAGCTTGATTAAAACTCAAATACAACTTAAAACGTTGTAATGTTTTAGGACTGTCTGTTTTAATGCTAAATTCAAATTGAAAACGTTGTAACGTTTTAATTAATTCTGAGCTTCAAATAATTCCTGTTTTCATCAAGATTTTACAGAACAAAACGTTGTAACATTTATGAGCTGAGCTGTCAGGAAATTGAAAACCTAAAAATCGCAAAAGAAAAACGTTGTAACGTTTTAGCCCAATTAGCTCAATTTTGAGCTGTCTCTATAAATAGTTAATTGGGCTTTCTTCTCATTTTATCTAGTCGACCCTAATCATTTCAAAAGCGATTTTCTGAAAACTTAGCCTACACCATTGTTGTGAGAGCTTAAAACTTCAAAATTCCTCAAGCAACCTCAAACCTACTGCACCAATCTCAAATTAGATTAGATTAGAGTGATTTATTAAGTGTTTCTCTTGATTATCTAGATAATTGAGACATTGTTCTCATCTCTTTGAGTTGGCCGTTTGATTTCCTGCTTGGTGTGTAAGGGCTCAACGGTTCACAAGTTGTAGTCCTTTTGTATTGGGTAATAGAAAGACGCACTACTCAAGGTTGCGAAGCCCCGGAGACGTAAACCTTTGTTTTGCCGAACTCCGTTAACATCCCGCGTGTCAAATTTTTCTAAACTCATCTATTTTATTTTCAATTGCAATTTATTTTCAGTTTTTGACTAAATTGGAGGTGCACTTAATGTAACAGGTTTTACTGAAATGAACGTGTGTGATAAAAGAAATATAATATTTTTCCACATCATCGATCCATGTCTTTCTGTTGTAATGCATATTTATCTATTTTTTGTAAGTAATTTCTCTCATTTCTAAAGCACTTGTAGGTTATATGTATTTATCTGAGACATTTCTCATAAACATGCAAAACTAGGGCAAGAGATAAAAGAAAGAGAGGCAATATCTTCACTGAGACGGTGATAAATGAGAAATAAACTTCAAATAACCATAAAATAATGCTTGAGTGTCCGATATGAAAGGCATCTTTGCATTCTCTGTTAGCATCGATTGTGTACTAATTAATATTTGTGTATATATAAAATACAAGTGAGACTAATATCCAATATGAAAATGTTTTTATAAGATTTTTTTTAAAAGCATATGTGAATAATTATATTTAAAAGATCATTAAATTAAATTACATTACTATTTAATTAGGCGAATGATTATTTATAATAATTGAATTATACTATGGCATTTATTGAATAAATATTTATTATGATTGTAAGACTAATGAACTGTGGTAACTGTCTTATATATCATTGATTTTTCTTTCTAATAATGACAGTATTGAAATATTCGTTTTGTATTAGTTCCGTTAACAAATTGTCAGGATAGTTAGAACAATATAAGCCCTAACACAACAGATACATGTTATGATATCTATCAGTGTCACCGAACTAGAAATCATAAAATTAACAAACCAAAAGTTACGAGACTTAATGGTTGTAAATATTAGGTCCCAAACGTTACCAGACTTTATGGTTTAATAGAATTTGATCCAAATTATTTATTCTGATAAGATTCTTGAAGTTCTGATAAGTGTTATTAGTGTTGAGTTTCGGATACCACTTTTGGGATTTTGCGGTAACCAAAACCCGTTTAGGCTTAAAGTGCGGAATGACTGTAGAACAAAAATTTCTACGGCAAACTTAAGCTCAGGATTAAACGGGGTATGCCATGAAACTTTCCAAGACGGTCCACCTTCAGTATTCCTTTGGCATCAAAACTCAATTTAATCATTTTACAGATCTACTCCATGATTGATTTCTAAAACTTTAATCTACTTACCAATTAAATAGATTAATATAACATATTTATACCTTGTTTCCAAATCACAGTTGGAATGCAGACCGAGCGTGTAGAGCTACATCACGGAAGGAATCAACTCGTCTCGGAGCATCAGACATCTGATGCCTCTATCGGTTATCCACCAGGATTAACCAAAGAGCGGTTTATTTCTTCTGCCAGAAATACCGTAAGCCGCGGAATTCTGCAAAAACACTATTCACAGGAAAAAGATGACAACTCGTAAACACGAATTTTTAGTTACTCAGTTTCATCAAATGAGCAAAACTGACATACCACAAAATTCGGTAAAATACTATTTATCGATCCCGTAAATATACTCCACAACAACACGCAAGATTATACGTCAACTACGTATAACTTTCTTTTCTCAACCGAAACACTATTTGGGAGAGAAACCGAGAAAGAGAGAAAATACCGATTCGATTCTGCACGAAACGATACAAGTGAATTAGTGGTTTTTCTCTCTACATGCACCCCTTTATTTATAGACTTTTGAGGAGGTTCGCAAAAGACTAAAATACCCCTCAACATATGCTTATTTACAAGATATGTCATTGAATGGATAAGGATGACATGTGGATAAGATCGATGACGTGTCATCTGGATAGAATCGATGACACGTCATGCAGATAAGCACGAATCTGAAAAGACCCGAATGCTCTCGGCCCAAACACAAATAATATTCATATAATTATTCTGAACAATTATATATATTTTTTCTGCAGTTGTTTGTTTCGGTATCAATGACGTGTCATCTGGATAGGATCGATGACATGTCATGCGGATAAGGGCGAATCTGAAAAGACTCGAATGCCCTCGGCCCGAACACAAATAATATTCGTATAATTATTCTGAATAATTATATATATTTTTCTTGCGGTTGTTGTTTCGGTAATTTATACAACGTGTCATACACGTTTATAAATTAACCAATGTTTTTGCTTGTTATTTTTACATAACATTTATAATTTAATTATAACACGTATAATTAATTATAACCATCTTACTATTGATCATAACTAATTTATAATCAATTACAATAAGATTCTCCGATTAACTCCTATATGGTGTGACCCAATAGGATCTGTGTTATGTTGGTAAATAGAGTTAAAACTGTTTTAACTTCTATAATCATGGGTGGCGTCTAGCAACACATCATGACCATCCAATTACACAGATGATGCTGTACAATACAATATCACGATCCAATAAACAATTTACTTGTATCTGTTCTTCTGTCTCATAGCTATCAGATTAGTTTCAAGGTAGATGTGTGTCATCCTTGTAAACTTAATCTTTTCTTGATCTTGAGCAGATTATCAAATATGATTACTCTTGTAATCATACTGTGCACTGATAATCTTACTCTATCAAGGGGCCCAGTGGTGCTATAGCTCGTATAAAATACGAGGAACAAATAGTACTCTTGGTAGACTATCACTTCCTCAGCTAAGCTATACATATGGGAATGCTACCATTATGACTGCTTTTTACGGACAACGGTAGATAACAATCACACATACATATTTCTCAGTGTCGATAAATACCTCATACTGTAGAACGTGACACTGAATGAAAACATAAATGACACGAACACAATTATATTTAATGTTTCATTCGGGGTCTGTCAAATACCATGTTCCTAGAACATGTGTCTATGTGATTAAAATGACATCTCGTGTCAGGTGGTTTGTAAAACTTAACTATCTTTTAATCCACATACTAACCTTATAGCGGTAATTAGTGTTCCTGCTAATTATCTTGGTCAGTGACCTTTTAAGATTAAGAGTATATATCATCTATAGTATAGAGTTTCACAATTTCAGTCATGAACTCGAAATGATCCATAAATACAATAATACTCAAGACAACAAAATGATATTAATCATTCAATTTATAAACAAAGCTTTATGATAAATTATCGTATTATTGACTTCTAGATTATTACAAACTAACAATTAGAACCGAATCGAACCGGTGGTTTAACCGAAAAAAATCGGACCCTAGTCCGATTCAGTTCTTGAATTGAATCGCTTAAGGTAATGAACCATTCATGAGTCATGACCGATTAAACTGAGCGGTTTTTATTAAATGTCGCTGATTTAAACCGACAGAAAACCGTGGTTCAAAACATATTCATCTAAATCTCCTTCTCCTGCTGATCTCTGATATCGTATATTTCTTTTCTCCTTTCTCAAATCATTCTCCAATTTTCCTGTGATTTCTTATCTTTCATTCGGTGGTGAAGATGGGAAGATGTTTTTCTAAAATCTCCTTCAAATCTCGTTTTACAGACTTCGTTTGAATCCGAATCACTAAAGAAGCTCCTAAGATGAAGAACTGTAAGTAAATTTATGAAATTTTGAGTTAATTTTATTGAATAGATCCATGCATATAAGCTGTTTGATAAAATGCTCAAACCAAAGACATTTTGACATGGGATTTCCACATAGACCGTATTGGATAATTTGCTTTTTTGGTTGTACTGTCGTATATCTGGGAGCATAGCACTAACTAATAGGATATAGTTGTAAATTTTATATTTTGCTTGTGTATATGTGTGAGGTTTAAAACTTTAAATTGTTTAACTATGCACCCTTGTTATTTACCAGTATCGGTTATGGTTCTATTGGTACTTCTAGTACTTGTGGAATGTGGTCTAAAATCTGAATTAATAAGGCTAAATTAGTATTTTAACAAAATTTGGTGTTTCCATGTTTAATATTACAGTGTTATAATTTAATAGAGAGAAACACTATTAATTGATTAATGTAAGCATGGATGAAATATCCCAATTTTAGTTATATTTGAAACATTTAATTAGATATTGCAATAATGCGTTGATTAATGATAATTAATGTTAGAATTAAGTTATATAGATACACTTCGTTAAGGCAAATGATCATTATAAAGTTCGAGTTGATTTTGATGATCTTTAATGAATTTTTGTAAGAAAATGTGTTTGGTGGAGAACAGAGTGCTCAGAAGAAGAAATTAGCAATGAAAACTTGGTGTTGATGGCTACATATCTCATACCACACTCGATGCTCAACCATCTATTAAGAGTGCTTTGCAAACAAAAGAAGAAAAAGAGAAGGTTGATTTAGCATGTCTAAGTGGATGATTAATGCTGGGGCATCTTTTCTTAAGAATCGTAACTTTTAGTCTTTAAATTTTGTTGCTGGTTTATCTTCTTAGTCATTTGAAATGTTAAACTTTCATATTTGATGTATGAGGCTTGAGGTGTGTGAGACTATTTGTAACAATTGACTTGCTTTTATTTGAAATGGTGTTTCAGTATTGTTAATTGTTTCTTATGTTATTGACGTGTTATGGTATATCTTATTGTGGTTTAGGGACCTTTGTGCAAATTTCTGAACAAAGAATGTTTATTATGTAAAATGTGGCATTCATTCTTGTAAGAACTTTGATGAAAAATTAAATAACTGGTTAGTATTCGTGGTTATTAGTTGTAATTGTATTAAAAAAAGTTAGCAATTGAACCGGTTGACTCACTGGTCCAATCATTGAACCAATGATCCGAAGTTTTACCGGGTCGATGTCCGGTCTGGTTCTAATAACATTGGTTCTGCTTTGTTTATGTAATTTTTGTTGTTCAATTGGATATTGTTATTGAGCATTTTCATTTGTCACTATGAAATGAACTATTAATTTCTCGTGCGGAGATTTCATTCTAAATATGGATTTGGTTGGAATCCAATAATCTAAGTGGCAATCAACACTGATAAATAATTTATTATTTCTTACTCATTTTTCCTTGTGAGATTTACAGGCTTATTATACGAAGATAAAGAGTGCTTCCGGATTATAACTGATAAATAATTTATTATTTCTTACTCATTTTTCCTTGTTAGATTTACATGTTTATTATACAAAGATAAAGAACACTTCCATATTATTTTATATGATATGATACGTAGAATATTTCTCTATCATCATCCACTATAAAATGCTAGATAATAATTGTAAATAAATTGAAATGTGGCAAAAATAATAGATGCTATTGGCAATGCATAAAAAAAGATTAATGTCTTGTGTTATGTATATTGAATGGTAAATAGATGAGGTAGAGTTGTCGCACCTCTGGATCGAAGGTTTGATAGGACCTCTACCAAATGGATTGTTAAAAATGTTTTTCTTCGAGAAACACTTGAAGAAGAGTTATATATGACATTACCACCCGGTCATAAATTAGAAACCAATTCTAACTTGGCTTATAGGCTTAATAAATCAATTTATGGATTGAAGCAATATCCACGGGCATGGTATAGCAAAGTTAGCTCTTATTTAGTTTCTCGAAAATTTGAAATTAGTAATGCTAATCTTTTTTTTATTTATTAAATGTGACGGCATCAATACAACTCTCATTTTGGTATACCTAGATGACATTATAATTACCGGAAATAATTACGAGCAAATTCAAAAAATTAAGAAACAACTAAAAGAAAATTTTGAATTACAAGATCTAGGATATCTTAAATATTTTTTAGGAATAGAGGTAGCCTCTTTAGATAAAAGACTTTTATTTCTCAAAGAGAATATACACTTGATTTATTAAAAGAAACCGATAAGTTATGATGTAAACTGGTGTCTATCCAGTTGACAATAAATGCAAATTAAATAGCAAAGATGGTGAACCATTAAAAGACATAAACCAATTTAAAAAACTTATAGGAAAATTAATCTAACGATTCCATGTCTAGATATTTCTTTTTCCGTAAGTTAAATTAGTAAATTCATACACTCACCAATAACACTACACTTAGAAGCCGTAAATAAAATTTTGAGATTTTAAAAAAATAATCCCGGTAAAGGTATTTAGATGAAAATAATAATTCTAATAATACATGTGGCTATTCCGATGCAGATTGGGCTGGAAGCTTCGATAGAAAATTGACAACTGGTATTTGCACATTTGTATGTGAAAATCTAGTCACATGAAAAAAACAAGAAACATAATATTGTAGCACAATCAAGCGTCGAATTCGAATATCGTGCCATGACATCAACCATAATTGAACTAACTTGGGATCAAACAACTCCTATTAGACATGGGATTTAAAATTCAAACTCTGATGAAAATGTATTGCGACAATAATTCGGCACGGCATATAACTTCTAACCCCGTGTTTCATTAGCGAATAAAACATATAGAAGTGGATTGCCACTTTATTAGAGAAAAGATTCAAGTAAAAGAAATTGAAACACCATACGTTAAAAGTAAAGATCAACTCACCAATATCTTCACTAAAGGCTTGAATCCCAGTCTATTTGAGAAAATTACAAGCAAACTAGGATTGTACAATATACGGCCATTTTTATTAATATCCCTAAAAAAAAAGAAAATTTTACAAATGCCCTTGTCCCCAATTTTTTTTTAAACATGCCTTGACCGCCTGGACCTGGGACGGCCCAAATAACCTGTGAGGCGCCCAACCTGGGGCGCCTCAAGTGTTTTTATTTTTATTTTTTAGTGAAATCTTAGTATTTGATTTGAATAATTTTGTGAAAAAGAAGTTTTCTTATTTAGAGTGTATGCCAAAAAATAAAATATTTGATATATTTACGAAGTGATGTCGTAAATTTTTATAACTTTAATTTTTTTATTTTTATTTTTTTGGTGAATTTTGATTTTATTTGTTATTTGGATATCACAAGTCTAAATATAACACTAATTAAGGACTTGAGCTTTATTATGATTTTTATAATATATGCATAATATATACATATACACATACACATACACATATACATATACATACACATCTACATACACATACACATACACACACACATACACATGCACACATACACACATACACACATATACAGATATACATATATACATATACATATACTAGTATTTTGATTTAAATAATTTTGTGAAGAAAATATTTTCTTGTTTAGAGTGTATGCCAAAAAATAAAATATTTGGATATATTTATGAAGTGATGTCGTAAATTCATATAATATGTAATAATTTTTTTTTACAAAATTGATTTTCAGTGGTTCGTATAAAAGTTATACAGATTCAATTAATTTTATGTATAAATATTTTCTTAGAATTTTGAACGAAAATGATGCACGAACACTTAAGAAATTGGAAAAAGTAATGGAAAGATAAATTTGGTTATGAGATCACACAGATTCTCAATTCTTTGTGCCAAAAGACATGACATATGTTTAAATACAAACCTCAAAACAGAAAATACATAAAAGATACATAAAAGACCCTAAAAAACTCTAAAATTATAAAGAAAGGTCCGAAAGTCCACGAAGGAAGACTCGGATCGCGAATCTGAGTCTGTGATGGGCGAAACAAATCCGGTTTTGGGCTGTGGAGTTCCTGTCAAAATTTCAGCCCGATCCGACGGACGGATCAAAAGTTACGCCCCTTTTTGTGAAGCATGCGCAGGACCATATTGCATCAGAAAATTTTAGCTAAGAATTTTTTTTTTATTATGTATGCATGTATATGTTGATGAATGTTATTTGGAGATGCAATATGTTGGAGATCTTTAACCAAGAGACATCATGTCACATGCATACTCTTTTTTTGATATGTTGGATCTAATACGCCATAGTTTGTATGAAATTTCGGTCCAAACTAGATCATAACCAAGCATTTTGGCACTGAATTTTGGACCAAATCTTGATCACATGATTACTAAGTGGTAAGGATATAACTTTTATACAAATATTGTATTGGATCCAGAGGAGTATATGTTATGTTTTATCATATGAGATTGCATGTGTACAAAAGACAATATGTATATATGTTGCATGAATTGTAATCTTCTATCTTTTTTTGTTACTAACTAATATTAAATTATAATTGTATTATGGACCAAAGCAAAAGTGTATGTGTATACTAATATTATTTGTTAGTTGGATATCACAAGTCTAAATATAACACTAATTAAGGACTCGGCCTTTATTCAAAATAGTAGTTTAGAGCTACTAAAATAGTATATGTATATATGTAGCTTTGTATATGTATATATGTATATGTGTATGTGTATATGTGTGTGTGTGTATGTTTGTGTGTGTGTGTGTGTGTGTATGTGTATATTATACACAGTGTTTTAAATAGCGCACTATAGCATTTTCTAACCAAAAAAGCTATGGCGCTATGCCCAAATAGCGCCGCTATAGCGCGCTATTCCGCACTATAGCGCCGCTATTTGAGCATAGCGCAATTTTTTTAACCCGTACGCTATTTCGCGATAAACGCTATTTAAACCATTGATTATACATATATTATAAAAGAGGAGGTATCAAATGACACCGCTTTTTGGTGATATCGGATGACACTTGTTACACTTAGGGGCACCTCTAATTGTTCAAAAACTGAAATTAAATTGCAATTGAAATTTAAATAGATGAGTTTAGAGAAATTTGACACGCGGGATGTTAACGGAGTTCGGAAAAACAAAGGCCTACGTCTCCAGGGCTTCGCAACCTTGAGTGGTGCGCCTTTCTATTACCCAATACGAAATGATTACAACTTGTGAACCGTTGAGCCCTTACAAACCAAGCGGGAAGTCAAACGGCCAACTCAAAGAGATGAGAACAAGGTCTCAATTGTCTAGAACACAAGAGAAACACTCAATTGGTTACTTTAACCTAATCTAGATCAAAATTAGTGAAGTAGGTTTGAGGTTGCTTGAGGGATTTTGAAGTTTTAAGCTCTCACAACAATGGAGTAGGCTAAGCTCTCAGAAAATCGCTTATAAAATGATTAGGGTCGACTGAGATGATGAGGAAGAGATCCCATCACTCTATTTATAGTGTCAGCTCAAAAATGAGCTGTTTGCAATAAAACGTTACCAACGTTTTATAAAACGTTACCAACGTTTTATAAAACGTTACAACGTTTTATTCAAATGTGATTTTAGGGTTTTAATCTTCTGACAGCTTAGCAAAACGTTATAACGTTTTCAAAACGTTACAACGTTTTAACCTGTACAAACTTGATCAAAATAGAAGTTATTTGAAGTTTAAATCTACTTGAAACGTTAAAACGATTTATAAACGTTACAACGTTTTATAAACGTTACAACGTTATATAAACGTTACAACGTTATATAAACGTTACCACGTTTCATTGTTGGTACAGTACAGCTAGAGTTTAGTCTGTAGCTGTTAAACGTTACAACGTTTGTATAGCGTTATGACGATTTTAAAACGTCACAACGTTTGTATAACGTTATAACGCTGTAACAATGTTTATTCTCTTGATCAGTTTATTGTTTTAGACCAGTGTAAAAACGTTACAACATTTTGAAAAACGTTCATAACGTTTTATCCCATTTTAATCAACCTCACACATACTTTACCAAGTTCCTGATTTTACATCTTATATTCTTGATAAAGGTCTTCGTGATTTCTTCAGTCCAAGCATGTTATACTGCAGTTCTTACTCTTCTTGGACCTATCATAGCTTCAAAATAGAAGAAATCGTAAAATTCAATAATTGTATGTTTTTGCAAATTAGTCAAATAGACGTAAAAGATTATTGTACGAACAACAACACTGTCCATTTTCAAAGTCCAAACAGTCGATCCAAACCGTTCAACTTGATGGATATGTTAAAATGTGTTTGCAGATCAAATTTTACATTTTTCTGAATTTTTTTTTGGGTTTATTCAGAGGGGTTCAAAAATTCAACGGTCTGAATATAGCGATTTTGTTAAATACTTAATAAATAGTAAAAAAATTCAGAAAAATGTAAAATTTGATTTCCAAGTTACTCTTAATATATCCATCATATTGAACAGTTTGGATCGACTATTTGGATTTTGAAATTTCAAAAATGGACATTGTCACCCGATGTCACCAAAAATAGCCAGTGTGTGCACAGGTTGTGTATGCAACACGTTGCGGAGAACCTTTCCAAGGCAACCGGGGGCGACAAGTGGGTTACTGATACATTTAGATGGAATTGCAGAAAGAAAAAACCGAGAAGGTTGATAGAGATGACTAGTCGTTTGTTAGGTTTATTCAGACGTGGTGGTAGATAAACTTGCTATTTTGCTTATACGAATTGATTTATTTGGTATATGTGTATGTGTATGTGTATGTATATGTACATGTGAGTTAATATTATGTGTATGTGTATGTGTATATATGTATGTGTATACATGTATGTGTATGTGTATGTGTATGTGTTTATATGTGTTTAAATGTGTATATATGTATATGTGTATGTGTATATTATACATATAGTTCACCAAAAAAATTAAAATATAAAAAATCAAAGTTATAAAAATTTACGACATCACTCTGTAAATATATCAAATATTTTATTTTTTGGCATACATATATTATGTACACATAATATTTTATTTTTTTGGCATACACATATACATAAACCCTAAATCCTAAACCCTAAACTTTTTGTTTACAAAATTATTCAAATCAAATACTAAAATTTCACTAAAAAAAAAAAAAAAACACATGAACGGGGAGGCACAGAGGAGAGAAATTTCCCGGTCAATTTTCCTTTATTGTTTTTCACTTTTGGGGAAATTTCATGTACACCCCCTCAATAATTTTGAAATTACGTATCAAAATTACTAAAAACTTCAAAAAGAAAAATAATACTAATATTTAGCTTGTAGGATTTCTTTGGTTCAGAAAATGTTGGTCATGAATTTGTTTTATGAACGGAGAGGCACAGAGGAGAGAAATTTCCCTTTATTGTTTTTTACTTTTGGGGAAATTTCATGTAGACCCCCTCAATAATTTTGAAATTACGTATTAAAGTTACTAAAAACTTCAAAAAGAGAAAAATACTAATTTTTAGCTTGTAGGATTTTTTTAGTTCACTTTACCAGAATTTTATGTCTTTTGAAATTTGCTTACTGATATTTTTTTGGAAATCATTGTTTTTCAGAAAATTATGAATCATCAAAAACAACAATTTTCTAAATTCTAAAAATTAGTAATTTTTTTTAAAAATGTAAAATTTGATTTCCCAACACAATTTAATATGAAGATCATGTTAAATAATTTGTATTGACTATTTAAACTTTAAAATCATAAAATATAAGTATATATTAAAATATGCCATTTACTTTATGAAACTATATATATAAATATATAATATAAAAATAAAAAATAAGGGTATTAAAATACTTTTATACTATCTGTATTGTATCCATGAACACCTGAATCTGCAGCTTTTGCATTAACTAATTTTCGAACTGTGCAATTAGAATTCGGATCAATCCGATCTTTCAATATTGAGTATGGCTAGTATAACATCAGTGTCATTTCAGCCTATATAACACCAACTCCAAAACCTATCGATTCGACTTCAAATGGTGAATCCAAACCGTTCAAACCGATCTACTTCATTAGTTGTGCGTTTACATCAAAATTTATAATTTTTTAAATTTATTTAGTATCAAGTCAGGCTGTCAAATGTGCGAGTTTTTAAGTTAATTTTAATACATTCATTTTTACCGCTTGATTTGATACTAAAATAACTTGAAAATATAAAAAAAATTATATGTAAACGCATCACTTATAAAGTAAATCGGTTTGAACAGTTTAAATTAGTCATTTAAAGTCTATTTAATTGATTTTGAAGTTAATATCATATTACACCGATGTTATACTAGCCAGACTCTTTAATATTAATATTAGTGCGGATTTAAATTGCCGTTGAAACTTGAAACCGTGCAATATTTGTTGGGTTTGACGCTGAAACCGGTATCCATCATTTTGAACCTGTGGACGCGTATGCATCATTTTGACTGATTGCGATACTTTCCTTGAGAGAAATACTTTACTAAACTATTATACTTCAAATCTCGTTTAAAACGCCATTCATCTTTTTTGAAACATTCTAGAAGAAGCTGCTAGCTTTTGCCATTCATCTTATTGTTGGTCTTTTGGATTTGGAAATTTCATGTACACCCCTCAATAATACTGTTTCCTGGATACCCGTGTCCTTCAAATTTAAACAGGCCCTGTATCTAGAATGACTCTTGGAATTGGGACTATATACTTCAAATCTCGTTTAACAAACGCAACTTAAAAGACACCGCTTTAGTCTCTATCTTTTGGAATTGGGACTATATACTTCAAATCTCGTTTAACAAACGCAACTTAAAAGACACCGCTTTAGTCTCTATCTTTTGGAATTGGGACTATATACTTCAAATCTCGTTTAACAAACGCAACTTAAAAGACACCGCTTTAGTCTCTATCTTTTGCCAAACATCTTATTGTTGGTCTTTTGGACTTCTGAAAATTTCATCTACACCCCTCAATAATTTTGAAATTACGTATCAAAGTTACTAAAAACTTCAAAAAGGAAAAAAAAAATACTAATTTACTAATTAATGGTAAATAATTTAGATCGATTTTTTGAACTTTAAAAAAAAAATATATATATATATATATATATATATATATATATATATATATATATATATACATAGAGAGAGAGAGAGATGGGCTATGGTGCATTGCAATGCATGAACCCCCTCATGCATTGCACTATATATCATAGATTTAAAGTCCAAACGACCGATCCGAACCGTTCATCTTGTTCTTCATATTAATATGTGCTTGGGGACCAAATTTTACATTTTTTGGAATTTTTTTATTATTTATTAAGCAATTTTTAAAGTCGCTGATCTGATGGTCTAGAAAATTTTACTGTTTTTTACTGTTCACAGCAAAACAGCAATTTTCAAAAATACTTAATAAATAGTAAAAAAATTCCAAAAAAAAATGTAAAATTTGGTTTCCAACCACATTTTAATATGGATTAAATATCTAACGGTTTGGATCGGTCATTTAGACTTTAAATATGTGATTTATAGTGCAATACATGAGGGGGTCCATGCATTGCAATGCACCATAGCTCATCTCTCTCTCTCTATATATATAGAGGTTGGCTAAGATCAAAGTGGTAGTTCCCGAGCTTTGGTACTACCAATTCGTTTTTTAATTTTCAAAGTTTAAAACATTGATCCGAACCATTTAAGTTGTTCTCTATATTAAAATGTGCTTGGAGACCAAATTTCACATTTTTCTGAATTTTTTTACTATTTATTAAGCCACTTTGAAAATCACTAATCCAACGGTGGCTTTTGATTTTACTGTTTTTTTAAGCCACCGTTGGATTAGCGATTTTCAAAGTGGCTTAATAAATAGTAAAAAAATTTAGAAAAATGTGAAATTTGGTCTCCAAGCACATTTTAATATAGAGATCAACTTGAACGGTTCGGATCAACGTTTTGAACTTTGAAAACTAAAAAACGAATTGGTAGCACCAAAGCTCAGGAACTACCACTTTGATCTTAGCCAATCTCTCTCTCTCTCTCTCTCTATATATATATATATATATATATATATAAATGTATATTAAAATATATCATGTACTTAATGAAACACTATAGTCGAACTCTCTCTTTCTATATATATATAATTTAAAGAACAAAAATAAGGATTTTTTTTAATAGAATCCATTTTAAATATTTAAATGAAACAAGCACCATTAATTTTTTTTTTTTTTTTTTATAAAATGCAGCTCTATTGATCTTAGGGATTGGTGGAGGGAGAAATAAATAGAAATAATCGATTGCAAATTCATTGAAACTAAATTTAATTTTTTTCCTCCACCGATCTATTCAAGTTAATTTTCAAACCGTACGATTAGAATTCAGATCAATCCAACTGACCCTTCAATATTAGTGTGGATTTAAATTGCAGATTTGAACTCAATATTTAGAGGTGTCAATGGGTACGATATGGATAGGGTGAAAGTATTTTCATACCCATATCTATTAAGAATTGAACTTATCATACCCTATGTTATCCGTTAAAATTGCCGGGTAACGAAATGGTAGCATGTGAATAACAAATAAATACCGATATAATAATTAGTTTTATTATATTTTACAAATAGAACATAAAAAATTATTTATTTCAGGTATATACAATCAGTTCTAACTAATTTGTTTCATAAAACAAGAGAATTAAAAAACATAATCTCTTTAGATAGATTTTATTATTTAACTAAATAATAAAACGTGCAAATAAAAATAATATATTTAATATTTTTTATAGTAAAACACTATATAACAAAAATCCATTACTAATTATTACTCAAACTATATTATATGAAATATTTTGCAAATCAATTTTCACCATTACTAATTATTACTGAAACTTATTATAAAATATTATTTTGTACAATTATCCTATAAAGTAATGGATACAAAATAGACTTTATTCATACTTTTACCCGTTTAGCTAACAAAAAAAATCCTTATCTATACTCATACCCGATAAGCAAGGGCGGATCTAGAAAAGTTTGATAGGGGTGGCTGAAAATTAAAATGTAAAATTGTAGTGAGTGCAATTTGAACTCAAGATCTCTCAACCATAAAGTAGAGTTTCAACCACTACGCTACAACTTAACATTTATCATTTATCGAGAGTGGTTAAACTATATACAAAGTTTACAAAAGATAAATTAAATTCTTATACATATAATTAAAATTTCAAAATAATAGAGATGACTTAGTCACCTTTGACTAAGCCTTAGATCCGCCCAGCTGCCCATGCTGATAAGCTAACTAAAAAGAACCTTAGCCATTATCGGATACTAATAGGATCGATAAACTGTTAAAAGGGTATCCTACAACAATCCCTGTACCCTGGCAATATTCGTTGAGTTGCTTTAATCTGTCAATGCGCTGGAAGCGCTAGACTTTACTATAAGAGAGACCGTGTTTCATCTCCATGTACCTTTTGGCGCCATTCATCTTACTGTGGTTATAAATACGAGATAGACACATGGCCATCGCTCCTAACAAAAACAACAATAGCAGCAGCTGAAACAACGAGAACTATCCGCTCAGCCCTGGTGACAGCAGCCGCACTGTTCATACCTCACCTCCTCTACCCGGCCGGAAGGCAGAGCATCCTTCTGTCAGCCCCACTCTTCTCTTCTCATGATCTCCTAATCTCTCTTAATAGTTCAATTACTTATAGTCCTTTTCCTTGTAATTAATGTACGAGTTTTTAACTTATTCTCACAGGCTTGAATCGGAGAATTGTAAGAGCATCTACATTCCTAAAACTCAAAAGGATTTCTAAATAACTATTAACTACTTTTTAGAAATTATGGTCTTTAAAGTTTCTAACTCTCACATCTCTGAAACTCATTTTAGAGTTCCTATTAAGCCACGTCAGCAACAAATTAAAAAGGAGAAGCAATTTGAGCCAATTATTTAGCCAACATAGAATTTATAAATAGTTTTTTAATAAGAAACTTTTTTGCATAGTTTCTAAATAAGAAACTCTTTCACATTTTTAAAACTGGATTAAAAACTGTCACGTCAGATTAAAAACTTTAATAGTTTCAGGGATGTAGATGCTCTAAGTATTCCCATTCTTATAATTGCAAATGCCATATGTTTTTTCGTCTGACCATCGTTTAATTATATTACATATTATGTGTTCATTGGATTTGTTTTTTTTTTATTAATTGTTATTTCTTTTTTGAAATCCTTAGTAATGACTAACAAGTTGCATTAATATAGACGTGTTTATAATTACAACAAGTTCATAAGAGAACTGTACAACTCTTAAGCACAAAAAAAGAAAACTATATCAGTGTGTTAACGCAACGTACACTTCTACGATCTGTTGCCCCTCCCACAACATTTCATCCACAAATCATTCTTCTCAGATATCAACAACGCCAACTGTCTTGGAGGCATGCAGTCTTATGTTCCTGAAAATGAACTCATTTTGTTGTTTTCTTAAAATTTGGTAGAGACTATACGTACCAAGGCGTTTTTTGTGTGTTTATTCTGGGTTTTACTGGTGGTTAATTGCACGTGAACAGTGATTTATTCTATGTTTGCTTAAGCTTAAATTTGATTCCACAATTTTATTTGGCTTAATTGAATAATTATTTGGTTTTGTCAGTAGCAAGTAGGGGTGTCAATGGGTACGATATAGGTAAAGTGGAAGCATTTTTATATCCATACCCACTAAGAATGACTTTATCCATACCATATCCTTACTCATTAAGATTTGATCTTACCCTACGCCATACTTATCTGTTAAAATTATCAGATAACGAAACGGTAGTGTGTGAATAACGAATAATACTACTATAATAATTAGTTTTATTATATTTTAGCAATAAAATATCAAAACTCATTTATTTCTCACATATGCAATAACTAATAAAAAATAAAAATAAATGTGCAATCAGTTTCAACTAAATTGTATTTTTTATAAAACAAGAGAATTCAAAAACAAAAATATATCTTCCGACAAATTTAATTATTTAATTAAAGAACAAGACATATAGATAAAACTAATATGTTTAATATTTTTCTTACAACAAAAACAATACACTAAATAACAAAAGTACTCACTAATTATTCCTCAAAACGTTATTATATTATTATATTTTATACAATTACCCTATAGGGTAACGGATACAAAATAGCTTTTACCTGTATCCTTACTCGTTTAGCTAACGAAAAAAATTCCTTACCCATATCCATATCCAATAAGCTAATGAAAAAAAAAATTACTCATACCCGCCTTATCGAATACGATACGTACCGATTGGGTAAATGACTAAAAAGGTATCATTGACACCCTAGTAGTAATCACAATACCCTAGACCCGTTACCCACATCACATGCACGTCCCTACTTTAGTTTCTTAAATTGGTACGAGTCTATTGAGGTTTATGTAATTCCAATTTCATTTCTAATTTAACAAGTTGGTGAAGAGATCGAGGTTATGGAAGAGCATCATAAAATGTTCGAGTACAATTTAACTCCAAGGTGAGCAACTCTAATTTTGTGAAAATCACTTATTCACCTTTTTTATTCCAACCTTGGTTTTCAAATGATGCCGGTATTAAAAATTACCACATGATATGATTCAAAGTTTTTTCCTTTTTTGCTTCTCTTGTAACTAGTTATGGATTTCAAAATTCTCTTAAAGTCTGCTGCTGCCAGATCAAAACATCCAACCTCGATACCAACTACAGTTCATCAACAAGGTCCAAGATCCAACCTACACAACCGACCTAGTGAGAGACGAGATTGGAGTCCCGATAAGGGTAGAAATATACGACTCCTACACTCGATCAAGAGTATCTACTGACTGCTTTCTCTCTTCTGCCAAAGTCCAACTCATGGTGGTTGATGCTGAATATTGGAAAAGCAGAGTAAATTGGAGCAGAAATGAGTTTGTTCGAAACGTGTTAAGGGAAAGGGAAGGAAAGAGGCCTATTTTGACAGGTCGTAGTCTTATAATTCAGCTTAAAAATGGGGTTGGTTCTTTTGAAAATATTGTTTTGAATGATAATTCAAGTTGGACAAAGAGCGGATTTCGGCTAGCGGTTATGGTTAAGGGTGAAAGAGAAGAGGGTTATTTCAATGAGGAAAGAGTACAAGAGGGTGTGAGCGAACGTTTTAGTGTAAAAGACCACCGAGGGAAAGGTAAAGAATGATTTTCATAGTGTACTGATCATTATTCATTATAGTGTCGTTGATAACTCACATGGTACTAGTAACATATGTTCTAAGGATCTTAGTCTATGCTCGTAGCATATTTTACCGGTACCAGCTTGTAAGGGCAGACATTAAAGTCTGAATTATATTTGACAACCAAAAATCACGAAGGTAAAGATTTTAGTGCCATTTCATAACTGTTAATAAGTCGGTATATGTTGATACTTGCTGATTTGATGTTGTTTATTCTGTAGCATCTAAAAAACCGGACTGACTGGAGCTGACACACAGCGTATGATGTATAAAGAAAATTGGAAAGGATCGTGCTTCTTGCCTCGAAAAGAAAAACATCAACAATGTGGAGAACTTTCTCAAATTGTATTACAATGATGAACCTAAACTTCGCAAGGTTGGAACACACGCCTACAGTTTTTATGTTAGACATGCAAAATTGCAAATCTCAGTTTGGTAATTATAGTTCTGGCAGTTGAACAGATTCAGTACCAATACACAATGTTACAATTCCAGTACCCACTTATAAGTACTATATTGCATTGGTACAATAAGGTGCATCAATTATACTAGTTCACATTCGCTCCAGGCATGACTAATTATATTGGTACCGGTACTGAAAGGTACATGCTAATTAAGATCTGATGCAGAAACCAGGATTCAAATTATGATCATGCTTTTTTCGTATTCATAAATTTTTCTTTCTGATTTCATGGATGTTAATACTCATTTCATCTCTTTCTCTTTCATATTTTGTAGATACTTGGTATTAAGTCACAATCTGGCAAAGAGTGGGAGTCTATGGTTGAGCATGTGATGCAGTGTGCCGGTGAATATCAGAACAAATGCACTGCCTCAAACAACAGTAGTCAGCCTCAGCAGGTACATTCATTATATCTTTATTTAATTTGCCAGATTTTACAATCGTTTATGGCCGATTATATCTTGCTTTTAATAACATTTGTTCTTTACAAAATGTTTTGTTTAATTTATAATTTCATTGTATTATTTTCAAATTGAGTTCACATATTTTGTTTGAGGTTTCAATGAATAATTAAGTGGACATTTTAAATCCAATTAAAAACCAAATTTATTTTGAATATCCAATTATGAACAACATAAATGTAATATTTGTGTTTATTCTTTCAGCATTCGAACTAATTATAATATCAACATTTGTTCCATTAACTCTTTAAGTTGTGCAGAGATGCATACCAACAAATTAATATTTTCTTTTGTTAACTCAGAATTGTTTGATTGTACCTCATCCGATGGAAGGGAACTTGTTTCTCTCTGCAAATGGTGGGCGTTGTGTTGTCGATTTGGGATCATCAAAGCCAAACCAGAGCTATATAATTGAAGGTGCTGTATTTTGCTCGTCTTTTGGTGAACCCTTTTATATGTTATCTGACTGATCTAAGTTTCTTTTGTTATTATTAATTATAGGTGATGTTTCAGCAATCAACAGGCAGCATGTTCCTATTTCAGATTTTCCTTTGATGAATTTACCAAATCAACCCATCTCAACAGGCAGAATGGTCCAATATACAGGGGAGATGCATTACGCTGGTGGTGATGGTAGCGATTACGATGGCGGTGGCAATTATGGTGGCAATTATGGAGGCAATTATGGTGGCATTGGCGGTAACAATTACGGTGGCAGTAGCAATTACGATTGTGGTGGCGGTCTCATGGATGGTGGCACTAAGTATAGTTGCGATGGCAATTATGGTGAAGGTGGCCGTGATATTGGCAGTGGCAATTACTGTGGCGGTGGCAGTGGCGGTGACAGTGGCATTGGGGGTGGCAACTATGGTGGAGATGGTGGTGGCGATTACAGTGGCATTGATGGTGGCAGTGGCATTGATGACTACCAAGCGGGCTTCAACATCCTCAATGACAGCTTCAATGCCCTCGACCTTTTGCTAACCGGGTATGACACCCAAGTTGAAGGGCTAGAGCACATGCCGAGTGAGCTCTACTTTCATGGCTGGGAGAGCCAGAACATGGAGTACAATCCTCCACGTGATGATCTCTTCCCTGAAGCATAGGCCTAGCAAGCGAGCCAGCCACCTCCCGATGACGATGATAAGTAGGAGGTTGTATCTTTCATTTTATATTTTAGTGAGTTGTTTTATATTTCATTTTTCTTTTTCTTTGACTTGATTGTCTGTAGCAAGTTGGTGCAACATTCAAGCTTGGGGGAGGAAAAAATCACATTGTACCCATTTAGGCATTTAGGTTATGCTTATTTATCGAGTCGCTAGCAGTTTTTTCTAGTTCCGACTAGAATCAATGTGAATTTTAGAAGGACGAACTAGGTTTTTTATCTAGCAAGTATTGCATTTAGAAAATTGTTGCATTTAGGTTATGTAGAGTAAAAGCATACTAGAGGGTAAATTAGGAAGTTAAATTACAAGTTGGAAATGAAGAAACTTGTTTATCATGAATGTTTGTTTCTCTTTACTCAATTCAATCTCCTTAAATTATTTCGACACTTGAACAAATTTATAGGGATAAGAAAGACTAAGGTTAACAACACATTTTTGAGTAAAAAATAAAATTTTGGAAATTGATTTATTTAAAATATTGTACATGAGGATTTTTATAAAATGAAAAATATTTCAAATTGCACTCTCTTTAAACTTTGACTCCGATAATTTGGCAAAATCTAAGGATAATTTCTAATTACGGGTATTTAGAGATTGTGTGTATTAAAAGTAAACATGATTTGTATTTTACATTTTTGTACATTTATTTACTCTTTTAGAAAATAGAAAAACACAAAAAAAATGAATAAAAAGGGAAAGATAGAAAAAATGAGTACGGGTGTCTATACAAGAATGGTTGTCAATAGGCTCGATAGATCTCCCCTCCACCCGACTTGATGGTGGCATTGACGTCAGTAACACTTACGGTGGGGGTGGCAATTACGGTGGCAGTGGCGGTGGTAATGGCAATTACAGTGGCGGTGGTAGTGGCATTGATAGTGCCATCTACGGTGGCGACGGCAATTATGGTGGCAGTGGCAATTACGGTGGTGGTTACGGTAGCATTGACGATGGAAGTGGTAGTTACGGTGGTGGTAATTATGGTGGCAATTACGGTGACAATGTCAATTACGGTGGCGGTGTCAGTTGCAATTATAGTGGCGGTGGCGATAGCAGTGACAATTACGATGACAATGGCAATTATGGTGGCAGTGACAATTACAGTAACAATGGTGATGGCAGTGGTAGTGGCAATGGCGGAAGCCAGTTTGACATGTCTTTCATTGGAAGAAAGATGGGCATGGCAGTGGTTGATTTGGAAGGTCTTTCACTGGAAGTAAGTTTGTCAGGAGGATAATCAAAAAATGATTATTGACCTTCCAAATCAGCCAGTGATCTTCCAAGAGAACATGCATGTGGGAGCATATTGGAGCTAGCTAGCATGTTGGAGTTTTTAATTAACGAGTAGTTTATTTTCTTGTGATTTGTGATTTTTTTCTTGTAGTTTTTAAAGAAATGGTTGTCATCTGGGACCATGAATTATGTTTCTATTTAATTCAATTGAGTTTCTAAACTCTTTTGTCTTTTCTCCGACTTTGCTGTTATTTACATTCGCTCAGAACCATTGACGGAACTACAAAATATCTACAAAATAGATATTGGAAGGCTGAATAATCAAAAGCTGAACTAGCTAGAAGATATATGTTGAGAGGCTGAGTAATTAATAAAGTGTAATTTCATTTTACAAAGAAGGCTAAAAGATATTAATACATATAAAAGTTACAAATTTTAACAAATTAAATTATAAAAAAATTTTCAAATTATATAGGTGCTTAGCATTCTTTTTCTTTCACTATGTTCCGTTCCTGCTTAGAAGCACGAAATATGTTATGCTCATAATATTTCATCTTTAAGCATTGATTTTGGTTTTAACGATTGCTAAGATAATTTGTAGTTAACCGATCCCTTCTTTTTATACATTTTATATATTTTTTTAATTCTTGTGACTTTTCTGGAGAGCAATTCTCCTTTTTGAAGCATATTGGAACATCTCCTACTGTATGTTCTCTTTTTTGGAGAGCAATTCTCAAATACTATGTGGTTGTCAATTTGGGTCTTAATAAGCAAATAGAAAGTGGAAGACTACTGTCTTTTGATTAGATAGATGGTTCAATAAACATGCTTTACAATATCAATTTTCCAATCTATTTTCAATTGTGATTAGTAGGTTTATATCTGTTGTGCAGATGTTTTTGTCCTTTCAAATTTACAATTCTTTTAGAAGACAAATAACTGGGATATATCTAGTGGAATGGATGAAATTACAACAACAATTTCAATATTTCAAGATAATTTTGAAGATAGGTTGATTTGCAGGTAATCTAAAGATGATACCTTTACAGCTTATTTTTTTTATAAATGGTTAGAATTTGGAAAAATTATATACTACTATTTGAAAATATCATATTTCACTGAAAATAAAAAAATTTCTATGGTTAGTGAGAAGAGATAAGATACTCACTAAAATTAATCTTTCAACTAAATGGTGGCCTTGGGATGTGACTTGTGTTTTATGTGATGAACTTGAAAGTACAGATCACTTATTTGTTCACTGTTCATATATTAGGTTAATTTGGAACCGGATTGCATATTATAATATTTTTTTTATTGTAATTCATTGAATGAATTATAGCTTACTGATGCAACCATATCACTCAAAGACAGATTGTTAGTGGAACTAATAAGAGGTGTCTTATAGATAATTTGGTTGGAAAGAAATATAATTTGTTCACTATGTTCTTTTTGGTGTCAATCTAAGAATGATAATTTTTTTTAAAAAATTGAATCTTATACTTCCATTTGATGTGGTTAAAATAATTGGTAGCAAAATTATCGTGGAATAGTGAAATTATAAGATTCAATTTTAAGATTGACACCAAAAAGAACATAGTGAAATTATCATTCTTAGATTGACACCAAAAATAATTTCACTATGTTCATACGAATTCTCACTGTTCTCACTATTCCTACAAAAACATGGAATAGCAAATGAACTCTCTCAAAGCCTCAATCCCTACAGTAGCTATTCTAAATGTTCAATCCAAACAACTTCCGAATAGCTTTGAGTTAGCGCTATTCTTAAATAATAGCTGTTCTCGCTATTCTTAATCTACTATTCTCAACAGTAGCTATTCTTATTATTTTCTAGTGCATCCAAACGCATCCTAAGAGAAAAAAAAAAAAAAGTACAATAGGTTTGATATAACTTTTATACCATCACACGCGTTCTGTATAATTATTTAGTTTTATTATCACTGTTAGTAATTTCTCTTTTGCAAACACCACAACGTCATTGGTAGGAGAAAAGGTGTATATAACTTCTAAATCAACCTACTCTTCCTGTATATTTTGTGAAGTTTTATTATCATTGTTCTTGTTTCTTGGTCGCTCTCTCTGCATATGCTAAGGTAATTATCTCATTCCTATTTACGGACATACTCCAAGAAATGTAAAATTGGGTATTTTATTGTTCTTATCCTTTGGCATGGGGCAGGCTGGCACCGGTACAAAACCTGAAATCCTGAGTGCCTGATACATTCTTTTTGCTACTGGTACAAAACCTGAAATCCCGAGTGCACAATGTACTATTTTTAGTAGTATGAAAACAGTAAGTTATGGATAAATGACCTGGAATCTCAAATTAGGAATTTTGCATTCAAAGGGTGTGATTAGGGGTGTACAATGGGCGGGTCGATAATATTTTATTAATATTTGAATTCAACTCAATTACACCGGGTTAAAAAAATTATTTAATTGACCCACTTATAACCCAACCCAACCCAACCCATATATTTTTTTTTTATATACAGGTTATTACGGGTTATGCGGGTTAGACGGGTTAAACGGGTTAAAATTTTGATCAAAAATCTATTATATATTTAGGTACAAATAAAAGTGATAAACATAAATAAAATAGAAATAATTTAGTATATAATATCCATAATTTCATAAAATTGACGGTGCCAAAAGTTTATCCATCATTCCTGTAATAATAAGAGCTCGGGGGGGTCAAAACGGAGCAAGCCATCAAGCTAAATACCAAGGTATTTTAAAGCAAATTAATCAAATAATAACCTCCAATTAGATAATCAACTGGTAGGCAGAAAGATGAAATACCTTCTTCAAGGCCAGAGCAAGACGCTTGTTCTCTAGCTTAGGCATTGCATCGAACACATGTCGTGCACACCTAAAAGCTCGCCTCTGATTGGGTAAAAAATAAAGGGTGCTTTAAATATTTTCGGAGTAGAAATAAAGGGGCTTTTAATTATTGGGTATGGGCCGTAGATTTGAGACCGGGTCCGGGTATAAACGGGTTATTAAGAGCAAATTTATGATCCGATCCAGAGTAACGGGTTTGTCAAAATCCAACCCGTACTCGATCCAGTAACATCTCAATCCGGTAAAATACGGGTCGGGTCGGATGGGTCAGACAGGTCGGGTGGGTCGACAATATTTTTGTACACCCCTAGGTGTGATCCTATTTCTTTGTTACCAGTTTTGGATAGTATGTAAAACAGGTTTACAGACTTAGTCATCACTATATTTAAATAAGAAAAGGCATGCCATGGCTCTTCTGTCAGTACTAACTCCCAGTTTTGATACCTTGAATTTCAGGATAATAAAATAGGTGTGATCTGGCTTCAAATTTGATACATAGGATTGACTGACGGAGAATCATAAGATTCTCAAAATTATTTTTCTCCTTACATATTGGTATGTTTATTAAATGAGACCTGTGTTTTTTTTATCAAAAGTTAAATAAAATAAAACAAGACCTGTGTTTAACTGTTTGAGTATAATAGTATATTATGTTCAACGTGTAATTTATTTGTGGGTTTGCTACTAAGATTTGGGCTTCTGAATCATAATGGAACGATGGCAGTAAAAGCAATTTCCTAATTACATGATTCCAATAATTATTCTTGCTGGTATTCCAATTGATGATAGTTAATACCTTATGCACGGAACACTTATTAGAATTTTTTTCTTTTTTTACCAGGCCCCTATTATTTGATTTTTACTTGAAATTAAATCTGAATCGTATCAATTTGATTCTTCATTTATGCTCAGCTGTCAGAGTGGGAGTCGATTAAGATTCATATTGATGTAAATTGTACATCTAAGGGACATGCATCATTTTTATTTCCATAGAACAACCTAGCTTTTAAACATTTTACATGTTGCATATTTTGTAGGTTGCTTCTAAAATTTAGGGATCTGAACAACCTAGCTTTTAAGTATTGTCATGTCTTGCATATTTTGTGGATTCCTACTAAAAATGTAGCCTTCTGAGTTCTGAACAACCTAGCTTTTAAACATTTGTTCCTAAGGTGAAGGTGTATTTAAATAGAAGTATTAAGATATTTTGTTTCTTTTTCTAAGGTGAAGGTGATGGATTCAATATTTGTTCCTATTTTCTTGTATCATGGGGGTAGTGTAGTTGAAGGACCCAGTGGCTACAGTTATGATGGTCCTCGACCTTGTGTTGTCCATACCAACCACAATATAACTTTTGATCAATTAAAAAGTAAAATTTTCTCTACAACGGAATGGCCGATTTTTTTTAAAATACCCATGTAATCAATAAAATTATTAAAAATAACCAGGCTATCATGAAAATTATAAAACTACCCTCCCCGCGCATATTATCCGCGCCCCGGAATTTTAATTTCCCCCCGCGGATATTATCCGCGACCCGAACGTTAAATTCCAGATGCGCTGCACGAATCCTGAAGTCAATGTGCGGCGCCGAATTAAAGGCTGGGGGCGCGGAAATTATCCGCGGGCGGGCCTTTAAATTAGAATATTCACGGATCTTGAAGCAGCCTCCTTTCTTCTCCAAAACAGAACCGCCTGTCCCGTTTTCTGCTGTCACCAGAGCAGTGAAACCGGCATTGCTCCGCCAAATCGGACCCGCCCCACCCCTTCTTGCTCCGCCCCGATATTGGTATGCCCTGCCCCTCCTTGGTCTGCCCTGCCCTGCCCCGCTCCATCTCTCCCATCTCGTTGATTGTTCCTTTTCCCACCTCTTTGTGAAAGGCGAGGAAAGAGCCGTCGGGCGTTACCTTCGACTGCCATAACCGGTGTAGCATCTCCACAACTCCACTACTCAAGAAGGGTAAGTAATTTTATATCAATTTTGAGTTAATTTGATTGAATTGTTAATGCACGTAAAATGTTCGATGAAATGCATGTAAGATGTTTGATAGATTATTTGTGATATGTCAATGTGAAATTGTTAGTATATTTAGCCCAACTCAAGAACGGTACGTAATTTTATGTCAATTTCGTGTTAATTTGATTGAATTGTTAATGCACGTAAGATGTTCGATGAAATGCCTGTAAGATGTTTGATAGCTTATTAGTGATATGTCAATGCCAAATTGTTAGTATATTTAGCCAATTTTTGTCATATGTCAAATGTCCGACGAAAGACGTAATGTAATTTTATAGGAATTATTTGTATTAATTGAAGTGATGTATATAATTATTTCTTTTTTTACAATATGATTGTTCAAATGACATGAGTGGAAGAATGTTCATTTATGTGTTATTCATTTTGAATGGATTCACACAAATAATAAGAAAATAATAATTAAAAAAATAGGAATAAAATATAAAGATGTGTATTTCTTTACCCCATGTTTGGTTATGGCCTAAAGCTAAGGAGGCCTAAATTGGTTATTTCAACTTAGGCCGGTCAAAATTATTTATGTTTGGTTGAGGCGTAAAGTTAAACCATAGCTTAAATTATTCCTTGTTCGGCTAGAGTTGATGGAGGACTAAAGTTTTAAAAGTCCAAATTGGTTAATTATTTATAATAAGATACTAATTATATAATACTAATATATTAATAATAATTGTTAATAATTAGTAATTATTAATTGTTAATAATTAATAATTATCAATTATCAATAATTATTAATTACTAATTATTAATTATTAATAATTATTAATAATAAGATAATAAATATATGATAATAATATATTGATAACAACTATAATATATTAACAGTATAACATATTAATTATATAATTACATATTAATAATAATTATGAATAATAAGATACTAATTATATAATATTAATAGATTATTATATTATTATACTATTATTATAATTATTTAATATATTAACAATATAGGGTATTAATTATATATTAATAATTAGATACTAATTATATAATATTAATACATTATAATATTATCATACTAATTATTTAATATATTAACAATATGACATATTAATTATATAGTTATATATCGTTAATAAGATACTAATTACACAAAATTTGTCAATGAATTTGTATCCTTCTTTTTTTATTTGAGAGTGCATATCGAGTACCATACAAAAATATCCCTTCTTTAAAAAAATAAAAATGTCTTAATTATAATTTTTGTATAATAAATGAAAGTTTTCTTATTGGTTTCAATGATTTTAACGTAGGATGGCGGCTAGGGGACGTGGACGGCCTAGGAGAGTACCACCATCGGACCCTGATCTTGAGCCAATTCCCGATAACAGCACCGAACATTTCAGTCCTCTATTGTGGATGACTCACGCAGAGCACCGAGTTTCACTGGCATCTATTGAGGTACTTGATTACTTTTTTAATTTTAAATTTTGTCGAGTTCTCGTATTTTCAGTTTTTTATGTTGTTTGCTTTTTTTCAACGCAGAGTGAGGAGATTGTAGAGGCTAGGAGTCGGCATCCTAGTATACAGTACTATCCGGCGATGGACCGGTATCTGCAAAATTTGGGATTGCACCATTTGGTCGATATTATGGAGACGGAGACTAAGGCCATGAATGCGTCCCTCATGGCGGCACTAGTGGAGCGATGGCGCCCTGAGACTCAGACGTTCCACCTACCGTTCGGAGAGATGACAGTGACTCTCCAAGACGTTAGTGTCCTATGGGGTCTGCCCATCCAGGGTGAGCCCGTTGGTGGCATATCTGACCCCCCTGAGCAGGATGACGACATGATCAATAACAGACTCGCAGAGCTGTTGGGAGCTCAAAGAGATATACGGGATAATAATGGGAAGTCCAGATACGCTATCAGGAAGACGAAGCTGCGAGCTCTGTTTGCGGGAGGTCTGGAACAATATTTATGAACAGTAATTAAACAGTACATATGAACAGTGATTGAACAGTATTTAAACAGTATATGTGAACAGTATTTAAACAGTATATGTGAACAGTATTTAAACAGTATATGTGAACAGTATTTAAACATTACATATGAACAGTGATTGAACAGTATATGTGTACAGTATTTAAACAGTATATGTGAACAGTATTTATGTACAGTATTTAAACAGTATAGGAACAGTATTTAAACAGTATAGGAACAGTATATGAACAGTACATACGTATACGCACATGTATATGACCAGTGCATGAAAAGAAAATACATACACCTAAATAGTAAATACGTATATGTATGTGAAGAGTGCATACCTGATTTACCAGCTGAACAATACGTCTCCTTCTTTTTCCTTCTCTCCCTCTCTTCTTCTTCTTCCTCTCTTTCTCCTCTCTTTCTCTCTCCCTTCACTGACTTCTGCTGATCTTTTATAACAAAAAATTGTGCCAAAAAAAAATAAAAATAATAAATGGGTCAGATCGCCGATAATATCTGCGGGGCCGAATATTTAATCCGGCCCGCGGATAATTTCCGCGCCCCCACCCTTTAATTCGGCGCCGCAGATTGACTTCAAGATTCGTGCAGCGCATCTGGAATTTATAGGCCGGGTCGCGGATAATATGCGCGGGGGGGAATTAATATTCCGGGGCGCGGATAATATGCGCGGGGAGGGTAGTTTTATAATTTTCTGGATACCCTGGGTATTTTTAATAATTTTATTGATTAGATGGGTATTTTTAAAAAAATCGGACGGAATGGGCAGAGGAGATAACAAATGTAGAATTCAGTGCTAGATGGCAAGCTGCCAAAGGAGGTAACACCCATTTTATGCTAATCCGAATTGTTGACAATTCCTCTCTTAAGAGTGTAATTACAAACACAGTCCAAGGAAAGATAGAGTAGTCTGTCACTGAACTTTATCTCGAATCCAGTTCAAAACAACCTGATAATGCTGCTAATGCTGTTGAATTTGTTGAAGACACGCGTGCCAGCTCATCATCCACAGGATCAGGTGCTGATCTGTCTCATTTGTCGGTGGTTTGACCGGTGTGTCCTCTACTGACTATGCAAATGACACATAGATCTCAAGCACATTTTGAGGGGGAGAAATTGGAAGATATGTTGATACGCCAACATAAACTTCTCAAGTGGGATGATCGATACAAGCAGTATATCCAAGACACTGGTCTATATGGTATTATCCAGATTGGAAGCATCAAAGTAGATAATTCTCTTATCTCATCTCTTGTCGAGTGGTGGAGGCCGGAAACCCAACTTTCTATTTACCAGTAGGAGAGATGACGGTAACTTTAGAAGATGTGGCAATTCTGGTAGGGTTACCAGTGAATGGGGAACCCATTACTTATAATCTCGATCAAAATTGGGACCGATGGGTTAATGATTGTTTAGGGGTGCCGCCCGATGAGAAAGCATGGGCCAACAAATCTGCCTTATCCCTTAGATGGTTGCGTGATAAATTTGGATCTCTTCCGGTTGGTGTGTGCGAAGACACTACTCGGTGCTATGTTCGAGCTTACCTGTTGGTTTTATTTGGGTCAGTGCTATTTACTGATCTTTCTGGAGATTCAGTTCTTTGTTTGTACCTGCCACTAATTGCTGATCTTGGTCGTGTTCGGTCATGTAGTTGGGCTTCTGGAGTTCTTGCCTTCCTTTATAAGGAGTTATATCGAGCTTGTAAGAGGAACTCTAAGCAAATGGCTGGCCCGGTTTTCCTGTTGCAGATGTGGGCCTGGGAGCGGTTGCGTATAGGTAGTCCAAAAGTAGAAAAATTGATTCCAATTGACAATGCCACCGCTAGGCTATAAATGGTCAGCTCGTCATACTTGGAAAAAAAAGTAGGAATCATTCTCTGAGCTATTACAGAAATAAGATAGATATGCTAAGGGATGAAAACGTGGCATGGACACCATATTCACACGACACGGGCAGTGTACAGCAGCAGGTCCTGCCCCCTATTTGCATGATAGATTCAGGCTTATGGATGATCACAACTCCTTTATTGCATTTTTCGATCATTGAGACTTACCATCCAGAAAGGGTCATGCGCCAATTCGGCCGATTTCAGACTGTGCCGCCGCTAACACACTCTACTATTGACTCGCTTCATTCAGTTGAAAGGCGGGCTCGCCCAAGGGAAAACTGGACAGCTTATTACAATAAGTACGTTAATGAATGGTCTAGAAGAAATGATACAATTATACATTAGGAAAGGGCATATGATTCGACCTTGTACAAGACAGTGTACATGAAGTGGTACGAAAATGCCACTATTGTTTGCTTCTCTAGACATCTTACTCCATCGACAAATCAGAACAGTACACGGTCAGTTGAGCCAAAGTCTGGTTCTTCAAGCCGAGCTTTTAGTACAAGCATTAAATTTGATAAGTAAACACAAAAAAAGAAACATAATATTTTGTAGTTTTTTAAGCTAGAGATAATCTGATCAACTTTTGCATTAGTATATTAAAAAAAGATTATTTAATGGCATTTGGGTGGTGGGGGTAATTGATGAAATTCACATGATTACCAATATGTGAAAAAACAATTAATTCAATTTTGGATGATACTGAGAACCGTGCTTAGCTCACGATACCAGCAGAGCCACAGAAGAAATAAATATCCGTATGAATATGTTTGTTTTTGAAATAAAAATAATAATTGTGAGATATACGAAACAAATTGGGATTCATAAGTAATTATTATGAGGAGAGTTCAAATGCATTATGATTTTGTGCTCTAATTATACTCTACATTCTTATCTTCGTTTTTAAAGTCCAAATAGTTGATCGGTACCGCTCAATATGATCTTTGCAATAAAATATGCTTGGAGATCAAATTTTTATTTACTATTTTTTTAGATATGTACAAAATCATTGTTTTTAGGATATTCTAGACCATAAAAAAAAAAAGTGATATTGTATCTATCTAAGAAAATAGTTAAAGTTTCAAAAAAAATGATCTCCTAGCCTATTTTATTGTGATAATTATTTTGAGCGGTTCAGATCGACTACTTGAACTTTAAAAATAAAAATAAAAATGTGAAATATAATAGGAACACAAAACTACGATGCATTTGAAACCTCCTTTTATTACATTACCAAATTAAGTATTACAAGTTATTTTGCTAAAAAAATTAATTAATTCGACAATATGAGTTGCACTATAAAGAAGTATAGTGACTGTAAATCACATTATTATAAAAAAAAGGACATTTTTTTAAGAAAATAATAGTCTTATTCATGTATTCAAACATATCGCATGCATATCCGTACTACATAATAAGCTAATAGTCTACTATAATATTTCTTCACGAGAAGGATTTAAATAGCTTTATTATATCTTTATTTTTAGAAATAAAATAACTTAATTTTAAAATCTATTTGTTAAAACAAAAGAATTAGATATGATCAATATCATTCCTCTATGCACACGTAAACAATCATGATATTTTAATTTTATTTTAATTAGTATCAAGAGCTTCTAAAAAAAATACACCTATGTAAACAAATTATAGATATTGATTTATACAAAATCAAAATCGAAAAAGTTATATTTTTTTATGTGCATCGAGAGAAAAAGATATAGTTCACATATAATAGTTTTATTTTGACATATAAATTTTAGAATATTCGTTATTAGAAAATTTAAAAGTGAAAACATGATAAAAACACAAAATGAAGTCATTTGAACCCTCCTCTTTCATCATTTTATTGTATAAGATTAAATATACTGAAGTTCATTTAATAAAAAAAAAAATCAAAATAAAGCTACCCCATGAACTAAGAAATCAAAGGACATATTGTAAGACGCAGAAAAAAATAATTTAAAACAACAAAGAAAAGTGCATACAATATTAATATAAAGAGATAAGGTGGAAAAATGTTTTTTTTTAGAGAGATTTAACTTAAAAACTGGATCCTCAAAATAACCATGATATAAATCAGCTAGAGGTATCAAAAGCATCATTTATTTGTTTACCAAATCCATATCGTCTGATAAGCCGGATACGTGTAAGAATTCTTTTTCATAAATTTATCGAGTATTGGTACGAGTATTTTTTTTTATTATCTAAACATGTAAGGATAAAATCTATTTAGTACCTGTTATCCGATCGTATTATAAAAAAAACTATATATTATATATATTAACAAGCATTGAAAAGATTTCTTTAATTAATTTACTTACTTTTAACATGATTAGGATTTTTTTTCAATAAAATACTATACATGTATAAAATGAATATATATATTTTAATATTTAATTTAATAAATAATAGAAATAATTATATATTAGTATTATCCATTATTTAATGCTATCGTTTTGTTATTTGATAATCATAACAAATAAAAGTAAAATACTACTAAAATAATTTGTAGTGAATTAAAATAAAATACAGATAAAAACAATTTATACCATATAAAAATATAAAAATATTTTCACCTAACCATTACCATACCCATTAACATCCCTAACCTTAACGGTTTAACCTGAACTGTTTGTAAAACATTAAACAACTCTATGGGACTAGGTGAAATTTGGAATTCATCTCACCTGAGGTAACAGAAATTTCAGTTCAGATCTGGACCGTCCGATCTGCTTTGGCATGAATGTTAAAGAGAGCCCTTGAATTCCTCCTCGGATCGGATTGATCCAGATTCTGATTAGACGGTCCAGATTGAAACTCAAATATTCTGTTACCTCAGAGAATAGGGACTCGAAAATTTGTTGGTCTGTTCTCTTCTCAACAAGATTTATGCGAAAAGGCCCCCATTAAAATGAATTCACATCCCCTCACGTTACGGTACTGAGTACAATTGAATCAGACGGTCCAAATTGTTCTATTTAACTTGGAACGAATCTCAAAGCACAAATCATCCCAAACCCGATCGGATGAGAGTAAATCTGAGCCGTTTGCTTCAATTGTGTTGAGTCAGGTACCTGAGAGGATACGGATCCCATTAAAATAGGGAGGCAACCGATGCATCAATTCTTCTTCCCTGATCTGTAACTCCTCTCTCGATCTCCCATCAGATCTCGCTCCCATGGCGCTCAATCTCCGTCAGAAGCAAACAAGTAAGTCTCACCAACTTCTCCTTCAAGTACCACTAAGTCGAGATTGCTTGGAACCATTCTCTCATCGGTTTTGAACCTTTGGCTTCGTCTCAGTATGGTAGTTCGTCATAGATATATTGCATTCTATAAGCTGTGTCTTTAGTCAATTTACTTTCCTTTAGAGAGGTTTTTACGATCCAATGAATTAGTTTAATTTGTTGTCTCAATTTATTGGAGGGATCTGAGTTATTCGATCAAAACCAGAACCCTGATTCGCACTAAATCTGGCAAAAATGACAAAATCTGCTCATGCATTTTTTTCTTATCCAATTTTTATGCTTTCTGATCTTGTCCTGCACGTGAGAATACCAATTAACCAATGATTTGCAAGCTAATTTCATTAACCAATTAATTTTCAGGTCTAATTATGAGAATACCAATTACAACTTACTTATAAAGATAATACATTACAAGAAACTAACTAACCAATGATTTGCAAGCTAATTTCATTAACCAATTAATTTTCAGGTCTAATTGTGAGAATGCTAAACCTAAACCAAGCCTCTTCAACAGCCTCTTCACTCTCCCCAACAGAGAATGAAGAAGAAATTTACAAAATTCTAATCATGGATTCCTTCTGCCGCTCCATTCTCTCCCCCTTAATTCGTGTGAATGATTTGCGCAAACATGGTGTAACTCTCTACCTCCCAATTGAGAAGCCACGTCAGCCTGTACCCGGTGTACCTGCTGTTTACTTCATTCGTGCCACTTCAGAGAACATTGACCTCGTGGCAAAAGATGCTTCTGCTCCTTTGTATGATTCCCTGCATTTAAACTTCTCCTCCTCCCTTCCAAGACCCCTACTTGACCACCTCGCATCAAAAACAGTTCAGACCGACTCTGCTGCACGGATCTCAAAGCTGTATGATCAATACCTGGAATTTATTTCCCTTGAGGAGTCACTATTTTCTCTAGGCCAGGCTGATACATACCTCCAGCTGAACGACCCCAAAGCCGGTGACCAGGAAATCGAGGCGATAATAGAGAAAATTGTATCAGGTATTTTTTGTGTACTCGCCACTCTGGGTGTTGTACCAGTGATCCGGTGTGCTAGAGGTGGACCCGCTGAAATGGTTGCCTCAGCATTAGATAGTCGACTCCGTGACCATTTGATTGCAAAACCTAATTTGTTCACTGAAAGTGGCCTGGCAACCTCGTTTCAAAGACCAGTATTGTGCCTTTTTGACCGCAACTTTGAACTTTCGGTTGGTATACAACATGACTGGAGCTACCGGCCACTTGTACATGACCTGCTCGGCTTGAAACTCAACCGGGTCAACATGCCACCAGGCAATGCAATGAAATCCTATGAATTGGATGACTCAGATCCATTTTGGGCGGCCAATAGCTGGTCACCTTTTCCCAAAGTGGCAGAAGAGATAGAATCGCAACTAAAAGCATACAAACAGGATGTAGATGAGGTGAATAGAAGAACTGGTGGCCAGAGTGGGGTTGAATTCGAGGGCACAGATTTGATCGGCAACACCAAGCATTTAATGAACGCTGTCAATTCCCTTCCCGAGTTAACTGAGAGAAAAAATATTATAGATAAGCACACAAATATTGCGACAGTTTTATTGGGTCAGATAAAAGAGAGGTCGCTTGATGGCTTTTGTGATTGCGAAAGTGACATGTTGGCAAAAGGGAGTGTTGACAGGAGTGTTTTGTTGTCTCTTTTGAAAGGGAAGGGAACAAAAGAGGATAAACTGAGGTTGGCTATAACTTACCTCCTGTCATTTGAGTCTCCAATCCCATCCGAACTGGAGATGATTGAAACTGCTTTGAAAGAGTCGGAGGTGGATATAAGTGCATACCAGTATGTCAAGAGAATTAAGTCATTAAATGCATCTTTTGCAAGTTCTTCAAGCGTGGCTAGCCGAAGCAACATAGTTGACTGGGCTGAGAAGTTGTATGGCCAGTCAATCAGTGCTGTGACAGCTGGCATGAAGAATCTCTTGTCAGCTGGCCGCCAGCTGGCATTAACACGCACAGTTGATGATTTGATGGAGGCAAGACCAGGTACAGAGGTGGATTCTTATCTCCTATTTGACCCACGAGCGCCCAGAGCAGGTGCTGGTGCGCAGTTCAGAGGTCCGTTTAGAGATGCTATTGTGTTTATGATAGGTGGTGGAAATTATGTGGAATATAGGAGTTTGATGGAGCTGGCACAGAGCTCGCAAACAACCAAGCATGTGGTGTATGGCACAACCGAGATTTTAAATGGAAGGGAATTCATTGATCAGTTGGCTGCCTTGGGGAAAAAGATGGGTTTTGGTGGTGCCACCACGGTGAATCCAGGGCAATAAGGAGAGCTGGTCAGTTGTGCTTTTGTTTTTTGGTAGAACTATACATGGTTTTATGTGTGTTCATGCGGGGCTAAACAGTTGATTATGAGACTTTGTTTATGAGCAGATTTTTAGAAGATAGTCTCTTTGCTTGGAGATTTATGTGATATTGGTCGGGATGCTCGTGTATTCATCTTACTTGTCAATTTTTATAGCAATTTTCCTTGTAGCTTGTTCTGTTGTTTTATTTTGTAACCATTCGAGCTTTTTCTATGCTGGTTTTAACAGATGATATTATTTGAATTCCGTACTAGCATTTCTTGGCTGTCGAACTTAAATGTTCGGCCGTCAATGGAACGAATGCATGCGGGGAAAATGCTCGAGGTACCTTAGATTATTCCATTTGATCATAAGAAACATTTAGAGAGACTTCTGGTGTACTGTAGTTTTCAGATGATAATTATTAATTTTTTAAATGAAATTTGTAATGGTGAGGTTGGAATTCAATGAAGAGCTAAGTAGGTAGCAATTAAATTTATATTGTACAGTTTTCTCTGTTTAAAAAAGGGACATACACCTGCTTTTTCTTTTCTTTTTTCACAAAAGTACGTATTGCACAGTAACACAACCAGAAAGGAGTAGGAGGAAAAATACCGTTCAGACAAAACCTGAATATAGATAAAATAATAATTTTCGAAATAGTTGTAGAAATAGCCTAATGTGGTGCTATTTGGATTAATAAAAATATTGTTTGAATTGTTCATTAGGAATAATGATTTTTTGTAACTCCTCTTGTGAGTGAGATAGTGGAGATCTAAGGGAAAGATAGACAACTGCAGTTTTAAACAAACTATCAGGATGTAAATATGACAGAAGCATTGTCAACTTCGTTAAATATGAAATGTGTTGGTAAAAATACAAGAAAAAAAAATATTTCTTTTTCTATCTTTACACTCGGAAATAACTGCTATTCCATCCGGCATAAGAAACATCAAATTAGTTTAGATACCCATAATTATTTTAAACAGTAGTTATTTTCGTAACAATGCAATTTCTAGCAATTCAGACACACCAAGATCTGAGTGCTGAAAATTGAGATTTGGAAGCCCATTTCTTAAATAAATTGAGGAATAAAAGCGAATGACTGTCACAAGTAACCATCACTGTTATGCAACTTCTTTAATTTAAAGGATTAGAAAAAAAGAAAACCGTGTTCGAGGCCACATCGAAACATAAAAGGGTCAAGCACGTTTAGTTGCTGACCCGAATTGTTAAAATCCTCTAAGACTTTTATAAGCATGCGGGTCACCGACTATAGGGTCCCACAGCCATAATTTTCCTCCAACAAGGTAGCTGTCAAATGTCAATTCATTAACTAGCCACAAAAAATGGCAAGTCCTAGCATGCATCAGAGAATCCGAACTTTGAATTAGATTACCAGGTATGTATCCTCTGAGATATCTCAACTTTTGCGTGACCGACGTGTTCGATGCCTATTCGGTAATAGCGCAGGGGACTGTATTATTTGTGCTTCGAGAATCATGCAGAACGTATTTAAACGGTTGGGATTTTTCATAAAGTCACGCAAAGTTTGAGATATCTCAGAGGATACAAATTCGTATACCACATAGATGAGAGAAGAATAGGTCCGATGTCCATCGAATGTACTTTGGTTTAATAGATTAATTAATGTCCGATCTGATTTAAGATGCGTGCACTTTGCTTTAAAAGTCGTGCGCATCTGTGTCAATTTTAATGTGCACATATCATTAATCAGATCGAATGGTCTTAGAGCTCTTTACTCAAAAGTAGGTCCAATTCTCATTGAACCTACTCTGTTGCTCACATAGAAAAGGTTCTCAAACTCGAATTCACATCCTCTGAGATATCTCATATTTTGCGTGACTTTTTGGAAAATCTCAACCGCTCCAATACGTTCTGCGTGAATCTCAAAGCTCAAATAATACTGACCCCATACGTGACCCCGAATAGACACCGGACACGTCGGTCACTCAAAATATGAGATATCTTAGAGGATATGCACACCTGAAACTCTCTGTTCTCATCTCCGACCCAATCTTTTTTTGTGTGTGTGACAGTTGAAGCCCTTAGGCATATTTTATTGAATTAACTTTAATACTGTTACATTTTTCTAAATTGAGTAGTAAAAATCTCCTCCTATCACTATCAGAGGGACGACTTTTCCTTGAAACTAAAAAAACAAATAGACTGAAAGTAAAAGCTATTGGAGATAAATTAATAGACCCGCTCCGTTCCTTCTTGCGAATTTCTGTGAGTTTAGGGGATCTGTCGGTAACTTTCTAATTTTGTCCTCCGACCCAATCTCTCCGTGTCGAAGAAAACCCAAAACAACACGCTCGCTCTGTCGCTCATTCCTTTTTCTCCTGCCTCTCGCCGTACCGATTCCAACCTACAATCCACCTCTCAAAATCCGATGGCGCCGCCTCCTACTCTTCCGACGGGCTCCACCCAGGCGGCGCAGTACGCCGCACAGTTCCTCAACCAAGCCCTGTCTCAGCGCGGCCCCTCCTCTCTCCCCTATTCCGAAGACGTCAAATGGTTGATTCGCAACCATCTCGTTTCCCTCGTCGAGACTTTTCCATCTCTCCACCCCAAATCGTCTCTCTTCACACACAACGATGGTCGCAGCGCCACCCTCCTCCAGGCTGACGGCACCTTTCCCATCGTCTTCTCCGGCGTCGTGTATAATATCCCGTGCGTGATCTGGCTCCCAGAGCCGTACCCCCGCTCCCCTCCCCTCGTCTATCTGAATCCGACCAGAGACATGGTGATCAAACCTAATCATCCCCACGTGGATCGGTCGGGACTCGTACACGTGCCCTACCTCAGGTCGTGGATATTTCCATCGGCGAATTTAGTCGATCTAGTGCGGTCAGTTTCGCATTTGTTTGGGCTTGATCCTCCTCTTTTCACTCGGCAGGCACCAAGCCCTAGCCAGACCCCTACTCCAAACCCTAGTGTTCGGCCTGTTGTGTCTCAACCTGTTACTTCTGCTGCTTCTCCTAGTAATTCATATGGGGGACGGATGTTCCCGCCACCTCCACAGCCAACACCACCTGTGGCTGCAGAGGATCCTGCAGAGGTATTCCGGAGGAATGCAATTGGGAAGCTTGTAGGCATGGTGCATGAAGACATATCAGCACTGCGGCGTGCCAGAGAGGCAGAGATGGATGGGCTTTGCTCTGTACAAGCTGAGCTGAAAAGGAGAGAAGAAGAGCTTTCTAGGGGCTTACAAGAGATGACCGAAGAGAAAGAGACACTTGAGCAACAGCTCCAGATGGTTTTGATGAACACTGATGTAATTGAGGGATGGGTTAGAGAGAATGAAATGAAGAGAAGAAGAGAAATTGACATTGATGATGTATTTGTACCGGCTGATGATTTGTCAAAGCAGATGGTGGAGTGCACAGCTGCTGACCTGGCTGCTGAGGATACAGTATATGCACTCGATAAGGCGGTACAAGATGGTGCAATTCCCTTTGACACTTATTTGAAGGGTGTCAGAATGCTTTCTCGGGAGCAATTCTTCCACAGGGCATTGTCAGCTCGGGTGAGGGCCGCACAGGTCCAGGCCCAGGTCGCCAGCATGGCAGCACGGGCCCCACAGTATGTGTGATAGCTGAATTGGAGGTTAGTTTGGTTGGTATTATTTGCTATTTTTGTAAAACCTCCGTTATGATGATGATGCGATTTCTGTGGGTATACAGGTGTGTTTTTTAGTTGATAGTTTTTTATGTGCTGTGTTAATAAGAAGTTTATAATTTTGATTGATTTGTCTCATGTATCGGTTCAGTTTTTTGCATGATCTAATATAGGAATTTTTTACTCTGCCTCATTCTATTTATGTTTATCTCATAAAATCAGTATTATGTGTTATGTAGATAGTTTATGCTAATAATGAATGCTGCAATTGCATTTAGCATTTATTCAATGGTAATTTTAGGAGGAAAATCTTTATCCTTATATTTTTATTATTTGTAACATTATATGTACATCTCAGGCGACAGGCAATTTGTGCAGCTTTTTTCATTGATGCATGTTTCTAGAATTAACAATTGTTATGTGGAAAGCTCAATTTGGAACTTTTTCTTAATTAATTATGGTGGGATGTTGTTGGAAGGGCATTAGACATTAGAATACCAGTGGAACTGTTAGCTCAATTGATTTCAACTGTTGATATAGTTAACGCAGGATGAATTTTTGTTTGTCCGAAATTTTTGGGTGTTCATTGTTGTAAGTCTGTTTGAGATTGTTTGTTAGTTATTTCAGGCTCAATGGATCCTTTATTTTATCCACAAAGAAAATAAACATAGTTCAATTTTGTGCTGAACTGGTATTGTAGTTTGGTGAGTCTGAAATTAACCATCCAATTGTACCTATAGGTGTAAATTGTAACCAATTACTTGAATTAGAAGCAAAGTCAACTAAATTGCATTGGTAGATTTTTCTTCCAATAGTTTATAGGAATATATTTTTTTTTTCTTAAATATATTTTGAGCTGTATATATGAATATCTTAGTTGTTATTGCATAAAGATTAAAGAATCATATTAGATAATCTTTATCTGGTAACTAACTTGCTGATTTTACTATTATACATCCTGTAGTGGTGGATATCATGGATATGAGTCATTCAATTTTAGTAGGATAGGATTTTTTATGGAAGTGCCAGGCAGTAATTTATTGTACTGTTTAAAGAGGGTGTAATGTTCCCTCCTATAGTCTTACTTCAATGGGTTGTGTCCATTTGAACAATACATTGTACTTGCAAGCCCATGCATAATGAGAATATTCCAGTCTGATAAAAAATCTGTAAGCATTTACTGTACTTAATTTTAATGATGCAAAGAAATAATCTGAGAGACCAAATTTCTGTTGTAGGTTATTTCATTTGGGTTGCTTTTTGCTCTATATTGTTCATATCAGTTGATCAGATGCAGTGTATTCTTTTTTAATTTTTTGTGAACTTGCAGAATTTTGAGGGCACTTCTTGGTGTGAACCATTTTTCAAGGGCATGATTGCAACTTGTCAGAAGCAAATTTTAGTTGCCAAATGTTTCATGTTACAGCTTAGAAGCAACTACATCTGGTTAGTTGTTACTGACGCATCAGTATGTTTCTGCCTTAGTAGTTAGCATTCTATTAGAACGGAATTTTATTTTGATCAGAAACTGAGTTGGGCGTTGACGCCCTGTTCCATTCAATCAAAACAATCTCTCGGCTGTTTCATTTTCCTCTCATAATATTTTCGTTGCAAATTTTGTAATACATACCAAGAGTTATTCAGTCAGTAAGAACAACGAATCATTTTAGAGCATAGTTTTTAATTTTTATCACTGCTGAAAGGACGCCTAAGAAAAATCAAATGTTATTTTAAAAACCAAAATAGTGCGACCAATGCTTGGTGCTGATAAAAATCTTGTCATGTGCCTTCGTTATAAAAATCTTGTTTTCACTTATTTTAGTTGGGACCAAATATATTCATAATTTATGGTTTTTACTTCAAGTATGTCATTGTTTCGTCCCAAGAACTTTTTACTGGTAGTCACAGATAATCACAGTAAGAAAAGGTCAGCATAGATGAATAGTTTATTACGAATGAGTTGAAACCTTGATTTTGTACATTGCAGATAGATTTCTGAGAAACAGAAGAGCGATTTGGTCAATGGAATATTTTATTTGTAACTAATCAATTGGATATTTTTAATAATTACTGCTGGTCTTTCCTCAATAATTTCTGAAGTCATCTCCGTCAACACGGAGAATTGGGCTCCACTTATTTAGTAATTGCACGAACCAAGTTAACATTATTAATAATACTATCACAATTAAGTGCCAACTCTAGAACTAATTTGGCTGACATTGCATTTATAATTTTACACCGTTTTAAAAGTACTCAACAAACAAAAAAATTTATTGCAAGCATGTCATAGTTTAGGATCATTAATTTTTGAAAATTTTGAAAAAAAAAATTAAAAAATAGAGCCACATGCTAAATATTATGAAAGCACAGCGGCTTCTATGAATCTGTCGAAGGCCAAGTGCCAAAAAATCACTCCAAACTCTAGCTTTGATTAGCATTATTAATATTCCTATATGTTCACACAAAATAAAAAAATTCAAATATTTTCTCCAGGAGGAAGCTCCTGAAGTTTTGGAGTAGCACCAAGAACTCTCTCCATGTCAAAACGCACTTCTATGTTGCGAATGCTATAACCAACTACCATTAACCAATATAGCAAATTTGCCAACTCAGGCGCACTTGATTCAGCCCTGGTTGTCTGAAAAAAGATTGACATAATTACGTTAGACCAGCAGCAAAGGACAAGGAAAAATTACCAACAAAACAGGATCAGCTGTCAAAATGATCCAAGGATTACTATAAAGGATATAACCTTCATTTTTGTTGGATCTGAGACTGCCAAAAGACGTCTTATGAATGCATTCATGGCAAACACAACATCCTCTCCAGCACTACTAGTCAGTTCCTACAATAACAAAAAAAAATTATTACAAATTTTAATTTCTTCCATCATTTGATGTCTAATTGCTGTCAAGCATAAAAAGAGAATAGCACGTGTTCCTGTTAGCAACACAAGTTAACCCCAGTTATTAATAAAGACAGAACAACCACAACCAAAACAAAATGAAATTTTAAATTAGATAGGTACTCGGACCTGTATGTTACTGACTGAAAATACTGCCACTGTTATGAATTTTAATTCAGTTTCTTTCTATTTTAATCGTTATTGAAAAAATTTAAAACGAGAAAACCTTCAAATTTTGAGGTTCAAGGGATTTCAAGTAATCCAAGATCGGATTGGACCCACTTGTAGACTTCCTTGCCACCTGGCGGTTCAATTCCTCAATTTCAGCCTCAAGTAGTTCAATATATTTTTTTGCTTCAATTTTTTCAGGACCTGTAACATTATTCCACCTAATAACTTCTCCTGTTACTTTCTTTTGTGTCCCAGGTGCATAATCTGGAGGGTCCTACAGTAAGAAAAATCATCTATACAGTTAAAGTAACTTATAACAGGGTAAGCTAAAAGCTATTCAATAAGATTGGAAGTTAAATAACACATTACAAAATTCCTGACTAGGTCCTGTAACAGTTGAGACTAGTAAGAACCACTGTACAAGACTGGTTTCAGCCACTCAGGTTTAACTGATCTTCACCTTGCTTTCTTTCTTTAGTTCCATCTGGTTCTAAGTCTTAATCCTATTCATGTCCAGTTGAGCTTAATGATATACTGGTACACTAATCCATGTTAAAAATTGCCATCCACAAACAAATTGATTTAAAAAAATATTTACTGCCACAGGAAAACATTTTAATTTGATACAACAACATAGAGATAGAAGTACCTTCTTCTCTGTTAATTCGGGAAGAGCAATCTGCTCCAAGCTCTGTTGCAACTCAATTCGATGCTGTGCATTTCTGAACATGTATCCAGTCATCAGAACACTGTACATAAGTTGTGCCAGATTCTCTGCAACCTTTACCAATTATAAGAAAATTTCAAAAAGCAAACAAATATGTAGATACATATTAACATAAAATCAAACAAGGGTTCAGAAATTACCGTGGTAACAGTAACAGCAAAAAATTGGGGAGGAAGTGTGCCGATCATGTTTGTCACAGTCTGGCGCATTGCATCAACAACCTGAATTTGTGCCAAAATAGAAAAAAAAAAATGAGATTATATTTGAATTTGGAGTAAAATCACAAGGTTTATCTCAGGTAGCACAGATAAAGGATATGTTAACCCACCTGAGGTGGTGCCCTCTTTAGAAATAGCTCCAAAAACTCGGGTTGCACATTTTTGACATATTCCAAAAGAATCTCTCTTCTGCTCCTTGGCTAACAAAAGAAAAGTAATGCTTCAGAAAATAAAACGTCTTCCTATTTGCATCTAATTGACCTCATCTACCTTCTAGATATAATGCACCATGGTTTATCTCAAGTGGATTGTTTAGTCTAAATCTCTCTTCAAAATTGACCAAACTAATGCCCAATAAAAATCCCACTCAACCCTACAGACCAAGAAAACAGTTTCTTAATATATATCCACAAACCCAGAACTAATTTGTTGGTGGCTATTCACAAAAATGATAGCAAGGACCAAAATGGGAAGCACCAAAACAACATTTTTACTAATCCGAATAACATCATTTTCACACTAATTTTTTCTCTATTCTCATTACTATTCCCAAATTTCACTATTCTAACTATTCTAGCTCCCATCCGAATGTACCCTAAAAATGATAGCAAGGACCAAAATGGGAAACACCAAAACAACTCGGGCAAAATGTTATACTCGAATAACATTTTACACACCTAATTTACTCCTCTTTTGTTACCTGTTCACTGTTAAACTGAGGTTTTCTCATCAAGTAAGAAGAAGACAGAGAAAAAATAGACCATATTATACCATATTGCCACTGGATGGTGACTGGGAATCAGCGTTGGAGGCGGTTCCATTCGGATCCGAGGCTTCGGCCCGAACAATCCTCAACCTACACCTACCATTAACGCTCTTCTTCCCCAACGAGAGGGCGAGCGGCGCAGATGCCAAGCGCGAGAAGTTGAGAAATGGCGAGCGGGAAGGTGCACCCGGCACCGAGAGCAGCTTCACTGAAAATATAGACGACATGAAGAAGAAAAAAAAAAAATAGAACTCAATCTCACTATTGCTCTTTCTCAAAGAAATCGCCGTTGAAGGAAAATGCTTCAACGGGAGTTTGGGTGTCTCCGAATTCGCATCCTCTGAGATATCTCCTATTTTGCGTGACTTTATGGAAACTCTCAACCGTTGCAATACGTTCTGCGCGAATCTCAAAGCTCAAATAATACTGGCCCCCTACGTCACCCTCGAATAGGAACCGGACACGTCGGCCACGCCAAAAATGAGATATCTCAGAGAATTCGCACTTGGTATCTCCGGCCTCCGGCTTTATCCTTTAATTTGGATTTCTTTATGCGGAAAATGGGCCGGAGCCGAACCCGGGCTGAGTCTAAGAGAATTGAACCAGTTCGGCCCGAATTTAGGTTTTTAGTTCTTTTAGGCCTTTTGTAACTTCTGAGAGTTGTGTTGGGCCTGACTTGAGCGTTATCATATTTTTCATTTTCTTATTTTCATTACAACTCCAATTTAGAGAGAACAAAAATATATTTTTAAGAAGTTACATAACGTTAAAAAAAGTAATCTCCATTAGTCTTATCCTCCAATTAATAAAATAAATTATTTCTACACTTCATTAACATAATAAACAGTGGCGTAGACAGAATTTGAATCAGAGGTAGGTAGAAATTGGGTTCGTTTTTTTTTTTGATGAACAGATTCGGATTCGAATCGCCTCCATAATTCTCTTCCAGCCTCCGCCTGCATATCAAATTGCATCTCTGCCTACTAAACCCTAAACTCCTATATATATATATATATATATATATATATTCAGGGTAAACAACCACCTACCCCTGCAGCACTGTAGTTCCGCCACTAATAACAAAAAATATTGGATTTAAACACTTCATTCACATAACAATGGATCTGGAATATTTAGCACTTCCCATTTAAGAAAAAGAAAACATAAGAGGTCTGCTAAAGTTTGTAACTTGAGAAATGAGAACAAGAATCATTGAAAATGATTCATAAAAGCTTGTTATATTTTCCTTCCATTATTTAATTCTTTTCTTTAAATAAACATGATATCAACAAATATTTGAAAATAAAACCAACTTAATGAGTTAGTGTTACTTCCAAGCCATGTAGCCAATTAATCTAACTACAAATCACCAACAATTACTCTTCTTTATTTCTAAAGATAAATGCTCTCAAAATTAGGTCTCTTCGTAAGTGACTAGCCAGAGGTTTGGACATCAGACCATATTTGATTCGATGTCCGATCAGAACCATCCGATTATAATCTTAAATTTGTTTGTGCAAATTTTGATACTGATAAAATGGCTTTGATCGGACATCGGACGGTCTCCGATTTCATCGGTCAGAGTTTAACACAGAATTTTGATCATCATTTCGTGGAGGCCCTCAGAGTCATAATTATAAGGTTTTACTTCTTTCAGAGTCTTTTGTAAAGACTTGAAAAAATTGAGAAAGAATGAAGAAAGAAATTAAGTTAGTTGCAATTCATCCAAAAATATCCTTGTCTGCCACTAGAAAGACTTCTATCTTTCTAGAGAGATTTCACCATGATTCGTGCCAGAATATGATCCTGGTGAAAGCACCATTTAGGCAAAAGATTGGTCAAAATTGATCCTGGAAAAATATTATTCTCCCAGTGGACTGAGAACCAATGAACAAATGTTGTTATATGTTCTTAAAAAAATGGTATCTTTTGTTTTCTTCTTCTCTTAAACATGATCAAATAAAATTAATCAGCTATGTGGTCTGGTGAAAATATCAAAATTTTCAAATTTTGTACTGTTGCAGTCTAAGTCAAGTGAAATGGCGAAAATTCATGAGTTATGTGGCCCCCAGTAAAATTCATCAGTTATGTGGTCTTTATGCCCGAAAATTTTACAAATTCCCTCAACAATATAAAGATAAATCAAAAGACTACTGATTTTTGAGAATTCTATATCTATCCGAGCCGCAACGTGAAATGGCGAGTTTCAAGACTGGAGGTCGCTATTTGTCATTGCGGCCCAGCAAAAACCAAAAACCAAAAATTATTATGGTGAATTTTATTGATTTGTTTAATAATTTTAAAAAATTGAAAAAAAAAACTAATAATTGAAATATGTTAGAAAGAACATCAAACAAAATATATAAAATATGTTATAATTTTAGATGTACTAGAAGGGCTCTAAAATATTTTTCAGGCAGGATTTTTCTCGGCCGTAAAAAAAATTAAACTATTTCTTAGTGTGTTAGTGGAAAAAAAAATAAAAATGCTTTAGATCTGAATTATTGATCCCGGTTCAAAAGTCACTTCTAGATAAATAAATATTATCGAGATCTTTATAGTACATTCAAATTGTAAGATACTTCATCTATTTAAAAAAAATGATTTGACATCTCGTAAAGTGGCATGGCTTACAGTCAGGAAAAATTATGCCTGAAAAATGTTTCGGAGTCCTTCTAGTACATTTAAATTATAAGATATTTTATCTATTTTGTTTGATGTTCTTTCTAACATATTCAAATTATTAGTTGTTCTTCCTATTTCAAAAATTATTAAAAAAATATATTAAAATTAACTGTAACAATTTTTGGTTTTTGGTTTTTGCAGAGTTGCAATAACAAATGGCAACTCTCAAAGAATGCATCCGCTATTTCATGTTACGACTCGGATAAATATGGAATTCTCACATATCAGTGATCTTTTGATTTTTTTTATTGAGGGTATTTTTAAAAATTTCGGTTTTTATGCAGCAGAAAATGTACATAGAAATTATGAATTTTGAACCAGTCAAGGAAGAGAGAGGATAACGGCAAGTGGGTTGAATACCACACAATAGTATTATGGCACTTATAGAGTGGGGACATGGCATGCCAAAATATGCGACAAATAACTATAATCTATGGTCTATTTTAGTAACAACAAATTGGTGTATATTGGATAGTCTTATAAGCAATTGCAATTTGAAATTTTCATAATAAGCAAGCTATACCAAAATTTCAAAGATATATATATTTGAACTAGGCACCAACATGACAATGATGGGCTGCATGTTATTATTATTATTATTTTTTTACTGAAGTACATTGACAAATAATGAGTGTCACCATACATTATGATTTATGATCAAGGTTCTAAATAGCGATTAACGCATCATAGCAGAAATGCTAAAATAAAAAGCTTTCGCAAATAGCGTAGTTATAGCGAAATCTATTCTACATGGCTTTTTTTGTTTAAAAAAATATATTCTATATTTCTACTAATTATAAATATTATCTGAAGTCTGATAAAGCAATAAATAACACAAAATTGATCAAGAAACTATAATATTCATATTGAACTAGTGTAAAGTTCAAATTACTACTCAAAATATCTCTAATAATATCATAAATTACATTGATAAATAATGAGTGTCACCATACATTCTGATACATTAAACAAGGGATACAAATTTAAATAAGAGAGAACATGAGCTAGCATGTTTGTGAAAGAATTAAATTTTAATATATTTTTTTAATAATTTTGAAAATAGAAAGAACAAATAATAATTTGAATTTGTTAGAAAAAACATCAAACAAAATAGATAAAATATCTTATAATTTATATGTACTAGAAGGACTCCAAAACATTTTTCAGGCATAATTTTTCCTGGCTATAAAAAGAAATTAAACTATTTCTTGGTGTTACTGAAAAATAATAAAAATGTTTTGGATCTGAATTATTGATCCCAGTTCAAAAGTCACTTCTAGATAAATAAATAAATTATCAAGATCTTTCTAGTACATTCAAATTGTAAGATACTTCATCTATTTAAAAAAAATGATTTGACATGTCGTAATAATGGCAACTTATTTATTCGAAAATAGATGGAGTATTTTACAATTTGAATGTACTAGAAAGACTATAGTAATTTCTTTATTTACTAGAAGTTACTTTTGAATCAGGATCAAAAATTCAGATCTGAAGCATTTTTATTATTTTCCAGTAATACACCAAGAAATAGTTTAATTTCTTTTTACAGCCAGGAAAAATTATGCCTAAAAAATGTTTCGGAGTCCTTCTAGTACATCTAAATTATAAAATATTTTATCTATTTTGTTTGATGTTTTTTCTAACAAATTCAAATTATTATTTGTTCTTTCTATTTTCAAAATTATTAAAAAAATATATTAAAATTAACTGTAACAATTTTTGGTTTTTGCAGGGCTGCAATAACAAATGGCAACTCTCAAAAAATGCATCCGCTATTTCATGTTACGACTTAGATAAATATGGAATTCTCATGTATCAGTGGTCTTTTGATTTTTTTTATTGTGGGTATTTTAAAAAATTTCGGTTTTTATGCAGCAGAAACTGTACATAGAAATTAAGAATTTTGAACCAGTCAAGGAAGAGAGAGAGAGGATAACGGCAAGTGGGTTGAATACCACAAAATATGCGACAAATAACTATAATCTATGGTCTATTTTAGTAACAACAAATTGGTGTATATTGATTGAATAGTCTTATAAGCAATTGCAGTCTGAAAGTTTCATAATAAGCAAGCTATACCAAAATTTCAAAGTATGAACCAAGCACCAACATGGCAATTAATGGGCTAGCATGCATGTTATTATTTTATTTTTTTTATTGAATTACATTGATAAATAATGAGTGTCACCATACATTGGAGTCTGGCTAGTATGACCATACATTGGAGTCTGGCTAGTATGACATTGGTGTCATATGACACCAACTCTAAAATTGATTGGATAGACTTCAAACGACTAATCTAAACCGTTAAAACCAATTTACTTTATGAGTGATGCATTTACATGCAAATATTTTATATTTTATAGTTATTTTAGTATCAAATCAAGCGGTAAAAAATGTTGAAAAATGAATGCATTAAAATTAACTTAAAAACTCACACATTTATCCACTTAACTAGATACTAAATAAATTCAAAAAATTATAATTTTTGCATGTAAACGCACAACTAATGAAATAAATGAGTTTGAACGGTTTGGATTTACCGTTTGAAGTCGATTTGATAGGTTTTGGAGTTGGTATTATATAGGTTGAAATGACACTAATGTCATAGCCAAATTCTACATTCTGATACATTAAACAATGGATACAAAAGGGTGTGTTTGGATGAATCAAGGAATAGCAGCTATTCATGGGTTCAAAATAGTTGCTAACCCAATATTTCATAGGAATAGCGGAATAGCAGTTAACCAGAGCTATTCCTTTGTTGAGAATAGCTCGCTAGAAATAACAGCTATTTCTGAATTAGCTATATTCCTGTGTCATCCAAACGTATTTTGTTTGTGTAGCTTTCGGTGTAACTTTTGCAGAATTAACATATTGACCCAATTATGAAGACCAACTTTTCAATTGAGTTGAAATTTGAAAAATCAGCTCTGAGCATTATATCTGTTCAATATTAATGTCCGTTCCTTTAATTTTCTAACAAAAAGCGGAATATTCATTGAGCATACATATGGTCATATACTAAGCTAAAATATTGCAAACTTTACCAACTAAATTTAATATTTCAACCTTTTAGATATCCTTTTGTTGAGTAAAATTGCAATCATTGTTCAAGAATCTTTTAAACCATTAACATTATATAATTAAGTGTCATTCTCATTTAGTTAGATAGGGGTGTAAACGGAGCGGATTCTCATTTTGTTATATATATAAGTGCAAGTGTCATTCTCATTTATACCTTAGTATATATTCAATGTTTAAACTTGCATAATCAGATATCTATATATAGTTCGTATCATAGTGTTTAACATGATTTATGAATTTAACTTGCACTATTTAGTGTTTAAACTTGCTTATATATATAAGTATTTATAGCTATTGTTGTAGTGTTTATTATATTTTTGAGCATATTTTTTTTTTGTAAAAATCTACTAATAACTGCAAGTCTTAAATATTGTTGTAGTGTTCTTGAACTCACCGAGGTGTTGAGTGAGCTCAACTCCAAAATATATTATATCAGTTTCAGACAATAAATTCAAGTCGTTGAAATCCATTTACTTCACAAGTGATGAATTTACATGAAAATATTTTTAAGTTTTCGAATTATTTTAGTACGTCAAGCGGTCGAAATTAGAAGGTTTATAAATTAATTTTAATGCATTTATTTTTTGAACATTTTTTTTATCACTTAATTTTATACAAAATTAATTCAAAATTCTAAAATTTTTACATGTTAAATTCATCACTCATGAAGTAAATTAGTTTCAATAGTTTGAATTTATTATTTTAAAATCAATTTAATAAATTTTGGAGTTAAGCTCATCAGACACCTTGATAAACTTATGAACACCCTAGTTCTACCCTAGTTACAGACATAAAAGTCTCCTTATAACAATAAGAAATAAAGGGTGCGTACATAAATTAGAGTCCGCATCGTCTGCATTAACTCAAAAGAGCATCTTTTTAGTTAATACTTAACACACATCTTTTGAGCCCATTCAGCTTCGGCCTAAAACACAGAGAATCTTTAATATTAGTGCGGATTTAATTTGCACGAATCTTAAAGCTGATCGCACGGTCTAAATGCATTAACTCAAAATATTCTTTTTTGAGTTAATGCAGAGGATACAAATTTTAGAAATTATGGGGGAAGATGCTTGCTAAAAATGAAGGATGAAAGTGGAACCGAATCCTCTGTCCCTCTGGGGGTAGGAATTTCCTGTCCCCAGAGTCACTGTGTGTGGATTTGAGATGGGCCCCCAGTTCGAAATTTAACAGTGACCGGCTCCCTTTAACAGTGACTGGCCCCACACGCAGTGACTGAGAGGACAGGAAATTCCTACACCTAGGGGGGCAAAGAATTCGATGTCTGAAAGGGTGACGACTGACGAGAAGCAAAAAAAGGAAGACAAAAGATGAAATTTGGTAGGTATGAATGAAAATTTTCAACTGTTAGTCTATCCCTATTGTTTTCAATAAGGCGATGTCGTACTTAATTTTTTTTTGTTAGTATAACAGATACAAATTAATACATATTAAAAACAATTTCAATAACTTATTGAATAATATATAAATAAAAAAAATTATATATGACAATTTAGTATAAAATTGTAACGAGTTATTTCGTACTTGTCACCCTACATAAATCTGTGATCCTACACAAATTAATACACATAAAATTATATATGATAATTTTTATTTGTATAAATGACTATAAATTTTATCACTGTGATGAGATTGATTAATTATACAACATTTTATATACTTCTTTTAGGGCCTGTTCAGCTGTTCACTGTGTGCGTGGAAAAAAAAATTCACTCAGATTTCGTGAAAATCAGCCCACGCGCACAGTATTTCGAACATCAAAAAATTTCCATTTCTATATCCATTCCCGTTCTCTTTAGACGGCCGAACAGGTCCTTAATTAGTAATGTATGACAAGATTGATTTATACAAAGAACTAAAGTAGAATAAATTGAGTTGACAACTTTGGACTTTGTCTATTACTTCGAAATATAAAAAAGTCTTCTTCCAAAAAAATATATAAAAAAAGTTTTAGATGAAGCAATCAAAATGATTTTATCCTTACACTAATTAAATTTTAGTTAATTATTATTAGGACTGCATACTTATTTAGACTACATACTATATTCAAGTCAAATCAAACAATACAAAACACTGGTCGAAATATGCACACTGTATAAAAATAGGAGACAACAATATACTTGGTCAGAAGTCAGAACTAATATTTTTCAATGGTTTTTTCTTGCTGGTATACATTTTCTCAAAAGAGTTGGCATTCTTTCTTGCCAATTGACAAAATCATAAAAAAAACAGAAATGTTAAATCTGAGATTTGCTGTTTGAGATTTAATCTCAGTCAGTTTGAAATTCGGGCTAGCACAGTTAGCCATGGCTAAGAAGAAGAAGGGAGGCTATTTTAATCATTAATTATTTGGAGTGTCAAAATTACAAATTAATGAAGTTTGGATTGGTATTTTTACAATTTCAAATTTTGGAATGACATTTTTACAATTTGAAAGTTTTGGAGTGGCAAATAACCAATTTTCCGTAAATTTTATTCTAATTATTATTAAGAGATTATAAAAATATACTAATGTAGAAAATTTCTGCATGTTAAATCAAATCTAACCGTTTTATTTTAACATATAAATTTTAAATTTTTTATTAAGTTTTTTTAAAATAAAAACATTTAAACCCTACTCTTTATTTTATCCTATTGTCATAATTATAAAATTAATACATTATCAATAGCCTCACTCTTTCCTAAATCCTAAAAACTACATATTACACACTTAATTCGTTACCAAAAGTTGAGACGACCTATCAGTCATCTATTTAGTTACTATCAGGGTGGATCTACGATTTTCGTCAGAGGAGACAAAAAAATATCGAATCGGATTTAAATAACTAATCGTATTTAAACCCATTAATTAATTGAATATTCGATAAAAAATAATACTTTGACTTATACTTTTCAATACTCTAACTTATAAAATCTTATTCTTTAACTTATAATTCTAATTACGAATTATAATTCAAGAATTTTTTGATAGCTGCTATCCAGTTTTTCAAAAAATTCAAAAACTTATTTTTGATTTTAACCAAAAATTTAACTTGAATTACGAATCAAACGTTCTAGAGAGAGATAAAAATTTTTTTAAGGAAAAGTAAAATCGATCGGAACCATTAAATAAGTTACTATGTTTTTTTTAAGAGGTCTTTTACCATTGATAGTACCCCTCTAGCTAGCTATATCCTGTGGTCATGTCTAAATTCATCTCGGGATTTCATGACGAGATCATATCATCTTCTCGTCGCTTTCAAAGACTCCAAATTAGGCATACTGGAATTAATGGCACACTAACGGCCACTAGAGCAACACAGCAAGTCTAAGCATCAGACTTTTTATAGTTTGATTGCGTCAAAAGTTAGTTCGTTTCGATTAGTATTATCGTTGAAGAATTCAACGCGTTTGCGAGAGAAAAGTAAGGCGCTTCAAGTTCTGCCTCGAATTGGAGAAACAAACAAAAGACCGTGACTTCTTCAGTGCGCTATAGCTATTGTTTGGATAGGTACAATTGACATCCTCTGATCCTCTCCGTGCAGATCAAAACAAGAGCTAGAGGATAGCTTTGAGATTCGTGTTGAGCAGATCATGCAATTCAGTTCGTACATTTTAGATGTATTCAAATCAACGGTGGTCAGATCGACGCGTGGGGAGGAGATTTGTTGTTTTTCTTATTTATTTATTTTAATAAATTGAATCAATGGCGGTTGAAGCGTACATTGTACCTACGGCCTGTGGTAGACTGTTTGCTCGTTTCTTTCTCCTTCAGACTTCAGTGCACGAGTTTTCAAGGGTAAAAATCAGGGGGCGTAGTCACGAGTAACTAGAAATTGGATTTTTCTTTTCTTTTTTTCTAAACGGATTTGGATTCAAATCATTTTTATAATTATCTTTCCGTCTCCGTCCGTCTATCAAATTGCATCTCCAGTTTTCAAATTGATTGTAATTTCTAAATGACTAATTGATACCAAAATTACTAAGACAATTAGTTGTTATTTCTAAAAAAATGGTATCAATTACAAATGTCCAACTATATATTTTATCTATATAATTGTCATACACGATTTTTGTTACAATTCTATAACCGTCATCAAAAATTTTATTAACCTTCTAAATTTTAATCAATCAGACAAAAAATAAGACGAAAAAAAAAATTTAATTTATTTTTCTTTATTAGTCATCCAAACATAAAAAAATTAAATATGTTAATCTTTCTTTCTATTTCATTTCATTCTCCATTCTCCATTCTCCACCTCCCATTCCTTTACTCTTCATCCAAACAGGTTGTCGACGAACTGCAGGTTGCCACATAAACAAAAGAGAGGTGTATAAAGAGACACTTGTTGGGGACAATAAAAGAAAAATAAGTATTGGTTCTTACTTGTCTAAGTATCAATCATTAATAAATAAGTGTAATTTCTCACGTCTTTAGAAAGAACTTTTCAAAGCATTTATTACTGAGGAGGGTTGTAATAGCTCCATTTTAAATCTTTATAGTGCTTTAATTTTTAGAACTAAAATAACTTAAAAATTTAAATTTAAATTAATATCATAATAAAACAGTTAGATATAATCTATAATATTTTTTGCATGTACACATAAAATATTATGATATTTCAATTTTGTTTTAATTAGTATTAAGAACTTGCAAAAATACACTAATGTGGATAAATTATGGACATTGATTTTTCAACTTATTTATTCATATAAAAATAAAATCAAAAAGTAATTTTTTTCTATACATGTAGAGAAAATAATATATATTACTTCTAATATTTTTTATTTAAAATATAAGTTTTGAAAATTTCATTATTAGAAAATTAAGAAATAATAACACAATCAAGATACAAAAAATAGAAATATTTGAACTCTCCTTTTTATCATTAGCATACAAGCATCGACTCCTAACAACACACCAATCAAACTTAATTCAGATCCCCCTAAGGTAACCCAATTTTTGAGTTTTGATCCAAACTGTTCAATCTGCTCTCACACATAATATTAAAGAGGCCTCGAGCATTCCACTACGATTGGACTGGCCCGAATTTTTGATCGGATGGTCTAGATCAGAACTAAAAAATTAGATTACTTTAGAGGATACGAATTCAACCAAACTTGTATAAATTAAGCAAGCATTGTGAACTAAATTAAATCAATTTTTTGTTTTTGTTTGATTTCTTCAGTCAAAATGAAATATTCAGATTTCTTATGTAAAATATGATTGTGGTGCCAGCCTTTTTTTTTTATCACAATAATAATATGACTTTTACGAATATAAATGATAATTTCAATAAAATATATATTTTTTTCCAATTACGGAACACTATGTACTGGTGTAAAATATGACTTTTACGAATATAAATGATAATTACAATATTTTTTTTATTTCCAAATACGAAACACTATGTAGGGGAGAATGTACAAATTGCCCTTCATTTTCAAACCAACAAACAAAATACCCCTCTTCATAAATTATTAACAAAATGCCATTGTGGGCTCCACTTTTTCTTCCCTTTTCTCTCCCTCTCACTTCTCCTCATTTACTCTCCATCATTTTTATTTAAAATGGAGGGTTATGCAACATACCAACAAATATAAACACATTTTCTTGTTGATAGGTTTGGTAATATTATTGTAGTTTCCTATGAACTATAAACTATGGCTCTTTGACAAGGTAAAAGACATATTTTTTTTATTAATTTATTAACATAAATCATGATAGCAAACTTTAATGTCCTATTCAGTGTAGAAAACATGTCCCACATGAAATAATGTTAAATTTTTTATCTTAAGGGGCGGTATTAATAAACATTTCTAAATTTGTTTGGTCGGTTATTTTGATGTCTTAAATTTCTTACATAAGTTAAGATGATCTAAAACCAGATCTACAATTCACAATTCAGCTAGTTAATTATTTGATTGGACAAAATATTGAATTTTGTAATCATTTGAAAGATGAAGAGGGTTCAAATATTTTCAATTTTTGTGCTTTCATTATTTTTAAAATTTATGCAGTACAATAAAACCGTTAAATATAATCTATATTATTTTCTCTATATGTCAATAAAATTATCATTTTCCGATTATAGTTTTACATGAATTAATAAATTGAAAAATCAACATTCATAATTTATTCACATTGATGTATTTTTGCAAGCTCTGAATTCTAATCAAAATAAAATTGAAATTTTGTAATATTATGTGTGCATAGAGAAAATGATAGAGATCATATATAACTTTTTTTTATATTTAAGTTTTAAACTTGAAGTTATTGTAATTTTTAAAATGAAGACAAAAAAATTGAAGACACTTGAACCATAGGGCCACCATTGCATTATGCTTTTATATTTAATTTCATAAAAAATAATACTGGTGTAGTATAATGAAATCTGTTCCTGCTTTGTACGCAAGCTTGAAAAATGATATAACAAAAATAATAAACTAATCTTGATGCGATCAAGTACAAAATATTTGCGACAAAAATAATAAACTAATTTAACACATCATGAAACAATCTCAATGCAATTTAATTAGAAAAAAAAAATTAATAAATATCTGCTACATCCTACAAACTTTATGGATAAAGTACAAAATATTAAGAAAATAATATTCGCTACAGACTTCGTGAATCTAGGCGAAAATATTAATAACATAATTATAAATAATTTGATTACAATTTTTAAATTGAAAGCAATTTAATGACCAACATTAAATAATAAACCAATCTTGATGGATTTTATATTTTATGATCTGTTGTATAATCCTCCATTTGAAATAAAAAAAACTACATAAAGAGATTGGTTTATTAAATAAAACACGACAAATTATGTAACAAGGAAATGTGTTTATATTTGTTGGTATGTTGCATAACCCTCCATTTTAAATAAAAAAATGATAGAGAGTAAATGAGGAGAAGTGAGAGAGAGAGAAAAGGGAAGAGAAAGTGGAGCCCACAAGGACATTTTGTTAATAATTTATGAAGATGGATATTTTGTTTGTTGGTTTAAAAATGAAGAGCAATTTATACATTCTTCCACTATGTAGTGGTGTAAAATATGAAACCAAATTATCTTGGGACATTTTGAGTAATAGTAGCAGCCCCAAAAGAGAAAGAAACCCAGTGCATTTATTGGATTTTTTTGATAAACCATAATTAAAAAAATGATTTTTACTAATGCAGCATGATTGCTTTTTTTTTTTTCAAAAACCACAAAGACCGGAGAGCTCCTCCGGTCTCACTTTTTTCCTTTCCTCAAGACCGGAGGAGCCATCCGGTCTCAAAATTTTTTTTTTTTTTTAAACTTTTTTCACTTTTTTTTCGTGCGGCGATCTGTGTAGCATCTCTATTTTTATGTATATATAATATATGTATATGTGTATGTGTATGTATATCTATATATAATATATGTGTATGTGTATATATATGTATATATATGTATATATAATATAATATAATATATGTATATAAGTATATAAGTATATATGTATATATGTATATATAATATATGTGTGTATATATTAAAATCGCTATATCCAGACTGTTGAATTTTGTACTCATTTTAAAAAATAGTAAAAAAATTTCAGAAAATATAAAATTTTATCTACATGCATATTTTAGCATAAAAATTATGTTGAACGGTTCGGATCGACAATTTGAACTTTGAAAGGAAAGATATAAAATATGAAATATGAAAAATAAAAAAATACTACACAGATAGCCGCACAGAAAAAAAAATGAAAAAGTAAAAAAAAAAAAAAAAAATGAGACCGGACCAAGGCTCCGGTCTTGATTAAAATATTCGAATTCACATCCTATGAGATATCTCATATTTTGTGTGACTTATTTGGAAAATCTTAACCATTCAAATACATTCTGCACGAATCTCAAAGCTCTAATAATACTGGGCCCTGCACTATCCCCCAATAAGCACCAGACGCATCAGTCACACAAAATATGAGATATCTTAGAGGATACGCAAAATATGAGATATCTCAGAGGGTACGCCGGCATCATATTCAGACCAAAGGGAGAGACCGAACCGGCCATCCGGTCTCGATTTATTTTAAATTTTAGATCTTCTGTAACACCTCCGAATTAAATCGTTAAAATTATGGGAGACCGGAGGGCTACTCCGGTCTTGAGAAAAGGCAAAATTTGAGACTGGAGGGCTCCTCCGGTCCTTCTGGTTTTTGAAAAAAAAAAACAATCATGCTGGATCAGTAAAAAACATTTTCTTAATTATGGTTTATCAAAAAAATCCGCATTTATTTTGAAAGCACTAGGAGTCTGTGTCAAGTGTCAAGTGTCAACGGCTCAACGCTTCAGAAAACAACACATGGATCTGGTTTAATTGAAAACCTCGGAATTACGTGTTCACATTTTAAATATCATAATGTAGCATTTGGCTTCTCCTATATTTCAAAAATTCACAATTTTATTCAATTTATTATTTTCTTTAATTAAAATTAATTTTAAATTTATAAAAATTTCATTTTATTAAAAAAAAGTATGTAACATGCCTGAGCAAAACATACAATCTTCTAATTGACATGTCTATGAGAGCAAATGAATAATTGCTCTACCAATGAGACACACAAAGTACCTAAATGCCATTGTGTATGCATCACATACAGAAAAAAGAACTATTTGTCCTCATAAACTAACCAATTAGAATACTAAATATTTTTATTACACATGGTTGCATATTTTTTATTTTTTAAATGAAAGGTAAAATGAGAACTTTATAAATTTAAAATGTGTTATTTTAGAAAAGACAATAAATTGAATAAATTTGTGAATTTTTAAAATTTAGAACGATAGGTATGATATTATAAAATTTAAAAGGAAAAAAAAAAGTAATTTAGAGATTTTGGAAGAGTATACATGAAATTGTCCCTTAATTAGTTATTAAATGTTGTTCACTTTCTTGGGCAAAAGTAGTTGGGAACTTGGGATGTCAATTACCGCGCGCAGATCAATTTTGCAAGAAAATTTTGCGGCAGTAAAAAGTCCACTGTAGAGTTAACTGTCCCCATTATAACTACTACAACTTCACATTTAATTTTATTATTTAATATCAAATATTTAAATAACGTTTATAGTGTCATAGCGGAATAGCTAAAAAAATGACGTTATATATGCCCATATAATATTGATAGTGCTATAACTCTTATGGTCTGAAATCACTATAACACACTATTTAGAACCTTGTTTAATATATATCATACATTTTTTTTATTATTTACTATACTTGCCTTTTTTTTCCGTGTTAATGAAAGTGTGGGAGTTAATTCACTATAAAAGTAGTATTAAATAATATGAATTTTAGATAGCATTTTTAAAGAAGAAACAAGTTAGGTTATTGTAAAAAAAAAAAATTGTATTTTTTTTGTTGTTGGAATATTAGCTAATAGTTAATTTATTATTTCGAATTATTTTACTTTATTTTTATTTTTATTTTTGAAGATGACGCTACTTAACCAGTGTTGAAAAAAACAGTTGTTTAGGCTGATTAGTCATTGGCAGCGATCAAATCGTCACGGATTTTCTCAACTAATTAACAGATTATTTCTAATTATAATTGATTATTCTTGATTATTTCTAATTAATTATTTGACGGTATCCTATCCATCCGACTAGTGAAAACCGTTATTTACAACACTGATGTATACTGCGTAAGTAGTCCAGTTCATTGACTTTACAAGCGCAACAACTAAAATGACAGAAAGGCTTTAACATTTATAGCACAAATGAAAATGTCAAATGGCATGCATACTGTGAGCCCAATAAATTAAATGCAGGCGCCGCCAAAACAATTGTTTATTATAGAATAAGTTAAGATCATTAAATTACTATGCTGAACAAAATCAACACTAATCTGTGGCATACTGTGAGCTCAACAATTGTTTATCATGCACTGAACAAAGTATATAATACTTGGTCAAAGAAGACATATATTAAAATAATTATTTCTTTTCTTCTTTTATATATTTTTCAGTATATATGAATATGATCATATATAAGTAATAATAATTTCAGATATTAATTGTTTGTAGCCAACTAAATTGACTTGCTGATATGGGTGCAAGCGGATCGGATAGTGGTAAAATTATATCTGTATTTGTTTTTATTTTTCAAATACGGATACAGATTGGATATTAAACAGATATGGATACGGATCGGAAATTAGCCAGATACGGATGCAAATTTCCGCTTTTATAATAGTAAATAACATAAATTTTTTCATAATATATATTAAACTATATATTATACATCTACTATTCAGATACGGATAATTAAAATTTAAAACCACAACCGTATCCGTATCTGCATAGATATTCGGATATCGGATATCCGTATCAAATTTTTGAATACGGTTGGATAATATCTGATCCGTTTGCACCCTTACTTGCTGAGGTTATTGCTTGCATCATCATTTGCAGTAATACAAAGTCAAAAAGAAATTTGATCTGAAGCCGAACTTATATACCTACTAAATCCGGTTCTGCTATAATATTTTAATATTCTATTATAACCATTTAATAGATATTAGCTAGATCGTTTAAAGATTTATCCAAATATATATTTATTAATAACTCGATCGTTTAAGGGTTTATCCCAATAGATATTAACTTGATCGTTTTAAATATTGTCAAAAGTAACTTGTCATTTTAAAATCTAATGTAAGAAAATGATCTATTCAGTTTCCTGTTTAATCATATATTTAGTCCACACTAGATATATTCTCCCAAGAATAAAAAGAAAAATCAAAAAGAGAAAAAGAAATGCCACGGTGTCCGATATATATATAAAATGGTACTCAATAAAAGTCCAACACAAGAAATTCAAAGTAATCGGAACTTATATGTGGGCCCAACTTCCCTCATCCCCGTTCTATAAAACCATCATTCCGTCTCTCTCTCTCTTCACACCACATCAGGAGCTACTTAACAGCGAGATTATTTTCGTTACAATAACATTGTACAACGAAAAAGGAAACTAAAGAGAAGAGAAAAGAAAGCGAGAAAGTGTACCGTAGCTACTGTCTAGCTAGATCTAGTACAACAATAAATTGAGAGAAATGGAGAAAGGATGCGCAGAGATGGAGTTGCCAGGGTTCAGATTTCACCCGACAGAAGAGGAATTGCTGGATTTCTACTTGAAGCGAATGGTGCAAGGGAAGAAACTCCAGTTTGATATCATCCCAACCGTTCATCTCTATCGCCATGACCCCTGGGAGCTCCCTGGTAAATTTACTCTTTCTTCATTTAGTGCGCCATTTTTTTTATTCTCGATATATATATGCACTAATTTTGAAAGATTGTATTTTCTCATGATACAAACATGAACGGGAAGAACATAATTTCTCATGACGCTATAGCTAACTATATATATATTGCATTACTCTGACAACACACAGGTTTGGCAAGGATAGGGGAGAGAGAATGGTACTTCTTTGTGCCAAGGGACCGAAAGCAGGCTAATGGTGGCCGGCCCAGCCGTACCACAGAGCATGGATTTTGGAAGGCGACTGGGTCCGACCGACCCGTCAGGAGTGTAGTCGACCCAAAACGACTCATAGGTCTAAAAAAGACGCTTGTCTACTACGAGGGTCGTGCGCCTCGTGGCACCAAGACAGACTGGGTCATGAACGAGTACCGCTTGCCGGAGTCCAATTCCTCATCAGGATCACCTCCAAAGGTAACTAATAGATCAAGAATTATGTATGTTTATGTGGGCTAATTTGATTGCCACAGAGAATCATGAACTAAGGCAAGACATTTTTGAGAGATGAACTGGAGATGTCCAGTTTAAGTTGGACTAGATTAGGGAATAATTGGAATTTGGGTCCATTCCTATAGTCAACATTTGCTTGACTTTGTGAAGATTAGTCATATTGAAAGAGACAAGATAAAGAAATTTGGTTCCACGCCAAGAATTAAGACTGGTAGTAATAGTATGTCAGTATGATAATATCTTAATTTGTTGATAAAAAATAATTCATCCTGCACAGAATTTCTCATAGAAGTCAAATTAACTTTGGAATTGAAAAATAAACCAAAACTTTCTCACAGCAAAAAAGAGAGTATAAACTATAAAGTAATATAACTTCCATGGCAATAGCTCTGAAGGTACTTTTGAATGAAACAAGAAATAGAGCAAGAATATAAGAATAGAGCTAATTTTAAATTTGAGAATTAATTTAATATTTGATTGAATTAGTAGAATAGTGAGTTAACTCATATAAGACAAACAAAGAATAGTGGATTACTACTATTTTTGCTCCATTCAAACATCGAATAGTTTAAAAAAATAGTGGTATTCTCAGGTTAGTGCTATTTTTGTTCCATCAAAATAACATCACATTGAATTTTTGCACTTATAACGTAAATTTTGTAATATTGCAAAACCAGGAACAACTAGTTGTAACATCATTGACTAAATAATTAATTATTGGTTGTTCAATATGCAGGAAGATATAGTGTTATGCAAGGTTTACCGAAAGGCTGTCTCACTCAAAGAACTAGAACAGAGAGTTGCCATGGAGGAAACAAAACATTCGAACAACTCTGATTCACCGGTAGATTCATTTTCTTCCTCTGATCATGATCCCGTTCAAAATTGGATGTTTGTGGAAGATGCTATAAGTGTACTTCCAGAAGAAACCGAACAAAAGAAAATCGAAGAAGAGGTGGTGAAACTAGAGGAAGAGACAGTTGCACTGCCACTAGCCAAAGAGCTCAACTTGCCAGAACTCGAGTTGCCAAAATTTAATGAACTCGAGTGGATGCAAGATCCCTTCCTGACACAATTGAGGAGTCCTTGGATGGATCAATGGTCTCCTTACTATTCTGGGGTGTTAAACTTTTAGAAGATTAGTAGGATCTTTTACTGGCCCACAAACTTTGATAACAGTCAATCTATATCCATGCAGAGCGTGTAAATAAACATCTGATGTTTTTTTAATAGACTGTTATGAAAGATTGTGGTGATTAAAGCGGAAGGCATACTGGTACAGACAGCTCTAGCGTTCAGGATAAGATCCTTGTCTCTAATATGCAAGCTGTGTGGTAAACTGTCATGCATTCGACATTTCTCTGTGATTTTGCAGGGGCAATGTGGATTGTTTCCCCCTTGAGCCTAAGATCCGATCGATCAACTAACTTAAGGCTTCAAAGAACAATTACTGTAACAGGATGTGCTTTCTAAAAAAAATGAATGGAGAATTTCTAAGTGCTTACTGTAACAGGAAAATAGTAGAATCAGGATTGTACATGGACTTGCAAATTAGGGTAGAAAACATTGTTCGAATAGGAACGGTTTTTCAATACCGCCGTTTAGAATTGAGGAAGTATAGCAAGGGGCCTACAGTGTGTAATCACCAAAAAAAAAAACAAACAAACCGTGAATATTTTTTTTTGAAGGTCAGGAAAACCTGACATTTCTATTAGATTAAAAAAAGTTATATACAGAACTCATTCTAATACTTACTATATTACAGTATTATTTATTTACCCGAACTCTCTATAACTCCCTGTCCTAATATATCAGCCTACTTCCGCCCCATTTACTGATAGCCAATGAGACACCTCTTGCCTGGCTTCCTGAGCTAGGTGTTCGACCCGTCTAAGCTTTGGGTGCCTCTGACATGGTCTCTTGCCTGGCTTCTATTTCTTTCCTTCTATAGGTTCCAGCATCCTGCTGCCCACGTCGCATCCCATTCTGCTTTGGGTGCCTCTGACATGGTCTCTCTTGGAGTCCACCAGAACAGATGAAGCTCCTCGGTTTGATTTGGCGTTTGGAGTTGGGGCACCAGTATGTAGCCGCCATAATCTGTTTGCAAAAGGGCAGTTATAAGCAGATGTCCTGTTGTTTCCATCTCCGTGTTAGCGCATAGATGGCAACCTACTGGCACACTACATCCCTTTATCCAAAGTTTCTGTTGGGTGAGTAGTTTATCCTGAGATGCCACCCAAAGGAAAACCCTGATTTTTGTCAGGATTTTTATTTTCCACAGCGCCAAATTATGCGATATTGAGATCCTGGTATCCATGAACCGCTTCTATGCTGATGAGGATGAGAAGGCTCCACTGTCTGTCCATTTCCATTGCGGTTGTTGTCATGCCACTTCTGACTCTTCTTGCAGACTTATTATAGACACCTTGTAAAACCCTGCTAACTCAGTTAGTGATAAAAGGAAGGAGTACCTTGGATTAATGTTGAAATGCGCGTGGTTGTTGATGCCATATAGCGCATTCAGTGTCTGCGCCTACATCCCGGAGTTGTCACTATCCAGGTTCCACAGCCATTTAGTCAGTAAGGCCTAATTCTGTGTCTCTAGATCTAGAATTCTCATTCCTCCATTTCTTGTCAGTGCACATACTCTATCCCAGGCGACCAAACAGTTAATTCCTCTACAGATTTGGTTACCTTTCCAAAGAAATTGTCTCTTGGCGGCTCTGTCTCTGTGTTTTATAATCCCTTTTGGAATTTTAATGGTCTGCATGTAGTGTAATGGTAAGGTCGTGCCATGACCAGCGTGAACCTACCCCCGTATAACTGTGAATATTTTAGATCTATAATTTGGTGTCTAAACGACTGATAAGGTTCTTGAATTTACTATCACTATTATCAAATGTGAATTTCATCAAAAAATTTCAAAATGATTAAATATTGAGATTAGCTAACCATTCGAGATTAAAAAAAAAAATGATGCTCCAAACTCATCCATTATTAAAGGTTCGAACACGTCTCATTGTACCAATTAAGATTAATTATTTAATCAAATTAATTTCCTTCTAATGATTTTTTTTCTAAATCATCTATACCATAATTATTATTGTACTCGGACTTAACTAATATTTGTTAAGAACTTAAGATACGGGACAACAATTTAATTTTTAAGAGGTGAAGGGCATGCGAGGGAAGAGATTGATAAATATATTGACAGAGCTATTTAGACTTTACCCAGCATACGATCAATTGAACAAAACGAATGAACATATAATTAGTGCGCTGCGTGAAGTTTAAATAACTCTGCTAATATCTTTATCCGGAAGAGAGGAGGAAACGCAGAGGGATGAGAAAAACAAATTATCATATTTTTTATTCTCTTCTTAGATTGATCATGTTTTCTTTCCTTATACTATAATCTAGAAGGTGGGATAATGCAAACTTTAAGAGGTTAAAATAATAATATTCTTTAATTAACCTTATCTTTCCATTAAAAATTCAACTAAAAAAAATTATTTTTAGAATTCTTTCCCTCTCTATTTTTTTTTTCTCTACCACCTATCAAAATAATTAAGGTATAAAGATATTTTGGATTCAATCTCTTCATTCACACAATATTGGATTATATATCCATTTCAGAAAAAAAAAAAAGGAAACAGAAAAGGTTAGCCAAAAGTTTTGTACTTTGAGAAGCAGAAATATTGAAAATGTTTATGAAAATTGTTTTTTTTTTCATTATTTAATTTGCGTACGTTTTCCTTTCTTTAAGTAAATTAAACATGATATCAATAATTATTTAAAAAAAACCAGCTTAATGTAACTTACAAGCCATGTACCCAATCAATCTATCTAATTATTACAAATCGCCAACAATTACTCTTCTTTATTTGTCATGAAAAATGCCCTCAAAATTAGGTCTCTTCTTTATTTCTCAAGAGAAATGCCCTTAGGTCTCTTGTTCAGAGAACAGGGGCATGCAGTCCGATGGACATGAAATCAAATTTGATTTGATGTACAATTAGAGTTATTTGATTCTCAGCCAACTCGTGCGCATGTCATTCATAAGAAAAATATAATTTTCCGTACAAAGCTTAATCCGGATTAAATATCTCTTACCGGACATCAGACACCTCCCTCTCCCAGCCTCCATTCTATTGGTCAATATATTACCAACAATTACTCTTCTTTATTTCTAAAGATAAATGCTCTCAAAATTAGGTCTCTTTGTAAGGGAGTAGCCAGAGGTAAGGTTTGATGGGCATCAGACCATATTTGATTCGATGTCCGGTCAGAGCTATTCTATCATTATCTTAAAGTTGTTTGCGCAAATTTTGATGCTGATCGGACGATTTTGACTGGACATCGGACCGTCTCCAATTCCATTGGTCAAAGTATAACACATAATTTTGGTCACTGTTAATTTCGTGGAGGCCCTCAGAGTCACAATTATTAAGGTTTACTTCTTTCAGAGTCTTTTGTATAGACTTGAACAAATTAAGAAAGAAAGTTGGTTGCAATTCATTCCAAAACATCCTTGTCTGCCACTAGAAAGTCTTCTCTTTCTACACAGATACACCGTAAAGTGAAAGCACTATTTAGGAAAAAACACAGTAAAAGAAAACAGAGGTTGACTCATCAAAATTGACCCGGAAAAATAATATTCTCACAATGGACTGACAACCATATAAAAAAAGAACAATTATATTACTCCCCCCCATTCCATCCCCCCACCATCCCCCCACTCTATCTCTTTCCAAATTAGTTTAATCTCATTTTAATTTCATTCACATTTCTCATAATTTATGAGAAATTTTGCGAATCTAAAATCACGAATATTTTTTACGTAATTTTCTCTTTCAAACGAGATCCATGATGACATACTTTTGGATAAGTCGTTACAGAAGTATTTATCTTTCATCGTGCAAGTATTTATACCTATACAAACATATGAAAGTATTACTATCAATTAATATAAGTATTTATACTGATATATGAAAGTATTAATATCAAGTATTATAAGTATTTATACTGACATATGAAAGTATTAATTCATGTATTATAAGTATTTATATTGACATATGAAAGTATTAATATCAAGTATTATAAGTATTATATGCAAAAAAATACTTTCAAGTATAGATATAAATACTTGTATGATGAGAGATAAATACTTCTGTAACGACTTGCTCGAAAGTATGTCATCATGGATCTCATTTGAAAGATAAAATTACGTAGAAAACGTTAGTGGTTTTAGATTCGCAAAATTTCTCATAGATTATGAGAAATGTGGACGAGATTGAAATGAGATAAAAAAAAACCTACCTCTAAAAACGTGCATGGTCCCCCATGTGATTTGATATTCCCCCCACCCTCCATGAAAAAAACTTGCATGGTCCCTTAAATACTTTCGTGCTTAGAGATAAATACTTTCGTTCTTAGAGATAAATACTTCTGTACGTAAGTATTAATACCTTATGAAAAAAAAATGACAGCTGGAGTTTTTTGGCATTTTGTGCGGGGTTAATTGCGGGGTGGGAGGTGCGGGGTTAATTATCAGCCTCCATAAAAAAAATATAAAAAAAACTTGCTACATGTTCTTTAAAAAAAAAGGTAATTTTTTTTTTCTTTTTTTGTGGTCTTCTAAATAGGATAAATAAAACTCATCAGTTAATGTGGTCTTGTGGTTATCAATTTTTTTTTTTTTTTTTAAAGTGTGGTCTTGTGGGAATATCAAAACTCAAGAACGTGAGGAGAGATCAAGTTATAACATTTTTTGAGTTACAACAAGCATTATTTACATTTTTAAAGTCCAAATCGTTGATCCAAACCGTTAGATGTGATCTTTACAATAAAATGTGCTTGGAGACCAAATTTTATATTTTTTGGAATTTTTTTACTATTTATTAAGATGGGTACAAAATTCAATGGTATGACTTTGACTAGTTTTTGTACCCACCTTAATAAATAGTAAAAAAATTCCAAAAAATGTAAAATTTGGTCTCCAAGCACATTTTATTGTAGAAATCACATCTAACGGTTTGGATCGACGATTTGGACTTTAAATATGTAAATAATGTTTGTTGTAACTCAAAAAATGTTGTAACTTGATTCCTCCTCCAATAACATATTTTATATTTGGATCCATGGATATTTCAAATTTTGTACTGTTGCACTCTAAGTCAAGTGAGATAGAAATTATGAATTTTGAACCAGTCAAGGAAGAGAGAGAGGATAACGGCAAGTGGGTTGAACACCAGAAAATAGTATTATGGCACTTATAGAGTGGGGCCATGGCATGTTAAGATTAGTAACAACAAATTAGTGTATACTGGATAGTCTTATAAGCAATTGTAGTTTGAAAGTTTCATAATAAGCAAGCTATACCAAAATTTCTAAGTATGAATTTTTTTTTATAGTTGGCGGTGAAAAGTCAACAACAGATATATTGATAAGAAAAATATAATAATTACACAAATGAGAGTTTAGAATTTTAAAATACCAAAATCGGCTCTCACATAACTATTGAATGCATGCCCTCCATCTATTAATCTCCAAGCATGTTTTAATATGAATATCTTATTTAACGGTTCAGATCAACTGTTTGGACTTTGAAAATGCAAAAATGACATAATAGGCATATGATGTTGAAGTACTTGTGGAAGTGTATAATTAACTGATTTCATAAAAAATTTGTATATATAAAGGGTCCAAAATTTTCTTCCACTCCGAGTTTAAAAAATCTTCAGAACTAGCCCTGCCTCCACAGCCCCCATGCACCAACATAACAATTAATGGGCTAGCATGTATGTTATTTTATTTTAATGAATTACATTGATAAATAATGAGTGTCACCATACATTCTGATACATTAAACAAGGTATAAAAAATTATATAAGAAAGAACATGAGCTAGCATGTTTTGTGAAATAATTAAATTCTGTCTGTGTAGATTTCGGTGTAACTCTTGCAGAATTAACTTATTGGTCCAATTGGAAGACCAAATTTTCAACTGAGTTGAATTTTGAAAAATCAGCTCTGAGCAAGATTTTCTTAGAAAAGCGGAATATTCATTGAGCATATAGTCATATACAAATTAAGCTATAAATATTGCAAACTTTATCAACTAAATTTAATATTTTAACCTTTTGAAGCCTTTTGTTGAGTAAAATTGCAATCATTGTCCATGAAATCTTTTAAACCCTTAACATTATATAAGTGTCATTCTCATTCAGCTAGGTTGATCAATTAATATCTGCAATTTTTTTTGGACATTAAAAAATAATTTGTCGGAAACAAGATTGATTATCTATTTTATCTCAATAAATGGATGAGACCGAACTGATGGCTCGATCCCATTGTAAAGATGCTAATAAGGCATAACCAAGGTTCTAAATAGCGTTTATCGCGTCATAGCGGGAAGCCCAAAAAAAAAAAAGCTATAGTGAAAGCTATGCTACATAGCGTTTTTTTTATTTTTATAAAAATTATATCATATATTTGTACTAAATATCAACATTATCTAAGTCTCATAGAATAATAAATAACATCAAATTGATTAAAAAATTATAGTATTCATATTGAACCAATACAAAGTCCAAATTGCAACTCAAAATATCAATAGCATTACTAATATCAAACTACCATATAGTAAGTATCATTTTGTTACTTCAAGAAATATCTTAATATATTTAATTTGAGCATTTATTTAAAGCCTATATAAATTAAAAAAAAAGAAAAAAAAAACAGCTCATGTTGCATAGCGCGTTGTAGCTTCCTTATTTGATCTCATTTAATAATTAATAATTTTTTTATCAAAATAATAATTAATAATTTAATATAAAGCTTAGTATGTCAATTATAAAAAAAAATCACGGTTAAAATCCAATCTGAGCCTTTATTTAAAGCCCATATAAATTGAAAAAAAAAACAGCATGTTGCATAGCGGGTGCTATTTGCGCTACATGCTATGCGCTATAGCGGACCGCTATTACCGCTATAGCGTTTGTAACTCAAATAGCGTGTTTTAATTGTATAGCTTAGCGTTTTGAGTCCAAAAATACTATAGCGCGCTATTTAGAACACTGGGTATAACTAATGACTCAATCCCACTATTTTTCACAATTCACCACACAATGACCACATGCACAGTGTAAAAAATAAATATGACTGGACCATTGATTTGGTCTTATTGACCTCTCTCTAATAAGAGCTCCCTTGAAGAGAGAAATGAAAGAGAGAAGAGGATCCGAAAAGTTTTTGAACTTTATTTAATGAAAACATGTAATTTACGAAATATTAACAATTACTAATTCAGTCTTAGTAGATATCTCAATGAGACCGAATTATTGATTCGATCTCATTTAATGGATTGAAAAAAAAAGTAATCAATTTTGTTTCTCATGATTTAATTTTTTAATTTCCAAAAATCAAGAATTGCAATATCTATGATAGTGGTGAGCTCATGGCAACAAATCTTCCTGTCTTCCCCCCACCAGAGACAACATCAATCCAGGTAGGAGTGTCAATGGTATCTTTTTAGCCATTTATCTGAACTGTATTGTATTCGATAAGACTGATATGGGTAAGATTTTTTTGTCAGCTTATTAGGTAGGAGTGTCAATGATACCTTTTTAGTTGTTTATCTGAATTGTATTGTATTCGATAAGACTGATATGAGTAAGATTTTTTTGTTAGCTTATTAGGTATGAATATGGATAATTTTTTTTTTCGTTAACTAAATGAGTAAGAGTATGGATAATTAGTATTTCATATCCGTTGTCTGTAGGTAATTATAAAATCTAAATTATATTTAATTCAATTTTCAACCCACCTAAATATATATTCGTGTATTTAAATTTTTTTCTTTATAAAAAACAATTTAGTTGGAATTGATTGCACATTTATTTTTATTTTTTTATTAGAATGTAATTACATACATGTAAAATGAATGAATTTTTTATACTTAATTTGTAAATATAATAAAATAAATTATTATATTAATATTATCTATAATTCACCCGCTATTGTTTCATTACCCAATAATATAAAGTTATGAATATATAATATATAGAATAAAACAAAGTTAATTTTTAATGAGTATGATTAGAATATAAATAAAATTAATTTTAATAAGTATAGGTATAAAAATATCTCCAATCAATTCGTACCGTACTTATCAATACCCCTAAATCCGAACCCGTATCCTCTCAGGTATTGCACAATTATTGCAGAGGATCACTTACTTTACGACTTGAGATTAAATTTCAATCGGCTTGAGATTCGAGTCACTGTAGGGAGCTGTATTTTTAGGCTTTGAGATTCGTGCCAAGTTAAAAAGTACGGTTCAGATTTAGTAATTGTAAAAGATTCCCTTATCAGGTATTGGAGAGGATGTGAATTCCCTAAATCCAGGGAAGCCCCTCAAGCGCTATTGGGTTGTCGAAACATATTGGAGGGATGATTAAATAAATTTACGGACTCGGCCGACAGGGACACTTTGTCACGTGTCCCTTTCCAAGTTCCCTGGTCCTGTTCGAAAATTCTGTTTGTCAAACTGCTTTTATATTTATTGTAAAACATGGATTTTTGCAGTTCAGAAAGAGACATTAAGGTTTATGATTTTAAGTTTTTAACAGATCAGTTTTATCTTCATGCAGTGCATGTACCTTATGCAATGTTATTTTAAATCTATATTCCACGTACAACAATTTATGTAGTTTATTAATTAGTAATTTATGACAAGATTGATTTGTTAACACTTTATTCATTTAGTAATTTATAAATTTTTTATATAATGAGATCGATAATTATAATTTGTCAATTTTTTTTATATATACAATATGTGTTTAAATTAACTATGTTATATTAATTAGCTAGATACTTAAATTGTATGAGCTATCAATTTATTCAAAAATAATCCATTAATTATTCATTTGTTATCCATTAATATTAGCAGATAAGGATACATACAAGACTTACTCATCCTGGTAAATTATTAATAAGGCTAATTATAGACAAATAAGGATATATATATATGAGTGGGGTTAAAATGCACCCTCTTTTTTGTGCTCCAAACGTGCACCCTCCTCTCGTTTCTTCATTTTTAAAGTTCAAATAATTGATTTGAATCTACCAACGTGTTCTACATATTAAAATGTGCTTGGAGACCAAATTTTACATTTTTTGGAAATTTTTTACTATTTTTTCAGAATTTTTTATTAAACTCAACAATAATAAAAATTTCAGCACAGTGATGATTTTCAAAAATTCTGAAAAAATAGTAAAAAATTTCCAAAAAATGTAAAATTTGGTCTCCAAGCACATTTTAATATGTAGAACACGTTGGTAGATTCAAATTAACTATTTGAATTTTAAAAATGAAGAAACGAGAGGAGGGTGCACGTTTGGAGCACAAAAAAGAGGGTGCATTTTAACCCCACTCTATATATATATATATATAAACCGGAGATTTTGTCCAAAGGGTTTTGGACAAAATCTAATCCAAAGTAAGTTATAAACCATTCAATCTATGTTAAAATTTACATAGATGGTTTAGATTTATAGTGCCATTTAAAATTATTATGTTTTAAATATGTTGGCACAAATCTTAAAGCAAATCAAATGGTAAGGCCCGGCTTTGAATGAGATTATGTCCAAAGCTCTTTGGACAAAATCCAATCCCTTTCAAGTGCCAAATTAAGTATAAATTTGTAATTGGATAAATTGTTAATCTTTAATATATTCAGGTATGAGCTAACTGATGTAAAAGTATCGAAATATGAATAAGGCTATCATGATTTGCAAATTAAAGTAGATGTTTTAATTTGCGCTCATATATCTAGTTTCAAAGTTCAAAACGTCGATTCGAACCGTCTAAGTTGATATCCATATTAAATTGTGCTTGGAGAAGAAATTTTATATTTTTTGAAAATTTTTTACTATTATTTTAGAATTTTTCAAAATTAGTGTTTTACAGAATATACTGGACCATAAAAAAAAGTGATTTTGAAAAATTCTAAAAAAAATAGTAAAAAATTTCAAAAAATATAAATTTTTGTCTCCAAACACAATTTAATATGGATATCAAACTTGAATATTTTGGATTGACATTTTGAACTTTAAAAGTAGAAATATAAGTACAAATTAAAACATCCACTTTAATTTGCAAAACATAATCTATACCTTCCCAAGTCCTCGTCAAAATTACCATTCACTTCTTTTCTTTCAACTTTCTAAAGAAAACTAAATAAACAAGTGTACATTATGCATTAGTCAAATGTGCATTGAAATAATACTTAAATATTAACTTTAGGAGGTTTAATTCAAAAATGAGTTCAAAAAAAAAAAATCTGCTAATAGGTATTATAATATATTTGGACTTGGTCAAAATTATGTAAAATTATGTAACAGCTGTTAAACAATTCTATGTTAACTAAAATAGATAATGAAGCATTGACGCATGTACACAAGTGTGTTATAATATGTGAAAAAAATATGAGAAAATGTTTAGAGAGTAAATTTAGGGGAGTGATTAACATGATTGAAAAATATCAATATTTTTAGTTATTACAGGTATCTATTTGCAAATTACAGCGAAAAGAGTATCAAGTATATTAGTATTATGCAGATGTCATTCTATATACAAATAACTAATGTTTTAAATAGCGATTATCGCGACATAGTGGAAAAGCTTAAAAAAAACCATTATGAATAGCGTAGCTACAGCAAAAGCTTTCTTACATAATTTTTTTTTTTTAAATTTATGTATTTTTTATACTTCTACTAATTATCAACATTATTTAAAGTCTCATAGAATAATAAATAACAAAAATTGATTAACGAATTAGAATATTCATATTGAATCAGAACAAAATTAAAATTGCTATTGAAAATATCACTAATAATATCATAAACTATCTATCTTTTTTCTATTCAAAATAACTTAAGCATTTTGGTATAAACTATAATTTTTTATTAAAAAAAACCTATAATAATAATTTATAATTTTCTATTTAAAAACAAAATCAATCTGGATCTTCAAAAAAATTGATCTTTAAAATAATTTTAAATTTGGGCCTTTAAATAAAAGTCGATGTAGCTTAGTGCAGATGTAGCTTAGTGCAGATGGTGGACTGCTATTATCGTTATAGCAGTCATAGCTGAAATAGCACATTTTTATCTCATAGCTTAGTGTTTAAGGTATAAAAACACTATAGTACTGCTATTGCCTCGCTATAGTGCGCACTATTTAGAACTCTGCAAATAACTAAAGTAAAATAATTGAATTGATCTGACAACTTTGGACTTCGTTTATTATTAATTACTTCAAAACTTATAAAAAGATTTAGACGAGGCAATCAAAATGATTTTATCCTTACACTAAATTCTAATTAATTATTATTACTGCGTACTTATTTAGACTACATACTAAATACAAGTCAAATCAAATAAAAACAAAACACTGGTCGAAATATGCACACTGTATAAAAATAGATAACAAGGATAAGAATATATACTTGGTCAGAACTAATATTTTTCAATGGTTCTTTCGTGCTGGTATATATTTTCTCAAAAGAGTTGGGATTCTTTAATAATAAATATATTGACAAATTTTAATAGTATATATTTCAAATCAATCACGAAAATTAAAAAATCTAAAAAATAATAATAGAGATGTTGAACATATAGATTGAACATGTATATAATTTAAGGGTTATTATGGAGAACAATTTGGGTCCGATGGCCATTGGACCCAAACTGGTTCTAATGGGTTCGCTCACCATCATATCTGCTTTAAGATTCGCACCATCACTTTTGTGTTTGCTTTAAAATTTGTGCGCACGAATCCTAAAGCAGATCCGATGGTGAGCGAACCCATTGAAACCAGTTTGGGTCCAATGGCCATCGAACCCAAACTGTTCTCGTTATTATGATATTTCATCAAAAACTGACTGTCACAAATTTGAGGTTATTTCATTAATGGTAAAACTTTTATCATTTTTATATGGATGAATTGATGATAAAGTTAATAGATCATATTCAAAAAATAAAATTCCAAAACTATAAATTATTGTAGAGAAGAGTTTAGATGTCTTCACTTTTGGGACCTCTAGTATGTCTTTATTTTTACAACTTTAATAATGTATAAAATACTAAAAATTTAGAACTTAAATATCAAAATAAAATCATTAGACATGATATTTTCTCTATGAACATGTAAAATATTATTATATTTAAACTTGGTTTTGATTATTATTAAGAGTTTGCAAAATACATAGTGGATATTTTCTTAACATTAATTTTTTAACTTAATGATTTTGTATGTGAATATAGAAAAAATAGAATAAATAAAATTTAATAATCTTATTTTAACATACAAATTTTAGAATTTTGATATTACAAATTTTAAAATTAAAAACATAATAAAAACACAGAAAAATGAAAACATTTAAACCCTACTCATTATTTTATTTAATTGCCATAAATATAAAATTAATACATTATCAATAATTTTCACCCTTTCGAAAATCCTAGTAGGACTATATATTATACAGTTAATTCGTTACCAAAAGTTGAGACGACTCATTAATCATTAGTCTTCTCTTTGATTGAGGCTATGTTACTATGTATAGTGTATATTGTGGATTGGTCCATGAATTAATATTTTAGTTTGCAAAATTTAGATAGTCAATTTGAACTATTCAATATGAATCTTTGAAAATGTACTTGCAAGTCAAAATTTATATTTTATAGAATTTTCTTAGATACATAGACTTGAATTAAAAAAATTTAGACCATTAATAAAAACTAGTGATTTTCTATTTATCTAAAGTGGTTAAATTTTTTTAAAAGAATTAAATTGTTTGTAAGTAAATTTTCATATGAAAATTATGTTAAACAATTAGATTGATTATTTAAATTTAAAAAAATAAAAATATTAGTCCATTGTAGGGTTGCAAATGAATCGAACTTTTTCAGTTTGAGTTTGAGTTTGAATTGAACTTTTCCACTGTTAATTTGTTACGATTTTTCTATAATAAGTTACTACTATATTAACAATTTCGAGCTCTGATATAAATTTGGTTCCTGCATTATTAAAGATTCATGGTTGAATCCATTAGTTGCATTATTTGAGATTTGAACCTAAATAATTTGCGAATTAATTTCGAAAGAATTATATCCAGTTTGAGTTTGATTTGAACCAAATTGGTTTGATTTGTTTCAGAACGAACTAATATCAAATCAAATTAATTGTGAACTTTTTTCAAATCAAACTCAAATCTAATCACGAACTACGAACTTTTTGTGCAGACCTAATCCATTGTACGGATCAATCCGTCTATCCATAGCACCATAGTCTCACTCCTCTTTTGTTACTATTTTTTAAGAGGTGTTCTACCATTGATACCACTCTACCAAAGTTAACATTCTAGCTAGTATATATATCCTGTGGCCATGTCTAAATTCATCTCTGGATTTCATGACCAGATGACCTGAAAAGTCTATATAATTTTGTCGTCGCTTTTGAAGACTCCAAAGGCACACTAACGGCCACTAGAGCAACACAGCAGGTCTGTGCACCAGACTGATAGTTTGATCGCGTCAAAAGTTTTTTTTTTTGAAATTAGTTGACAGTGGCTGTCAAACTGAATTATTACATCCTACTAAAATAAAGGCATTTAAATAACAGATTTTAGCACAGTTTTTCCCATAGCCTACTCTCTTGGAATATTTTATCTGCTAGTACTTCGGGAGGAACCAGTTCTCCTCTGAAGATGAGGTTGTTCCTCTGCCTCCAGATCCACCAACAAGTACAGAGCAACGTGTACAGCCAAATTTCTCTTGCCATCCTATTGGTGGGACTGAACTCAGACCAAGAGTAATCCACTATCTGTCTTGCCGAGTTAATACCCGGTACTGTCCCTTGTACCAACCTTGCTGTCAGTAACCGGGTCCGTAGCCTCTGATCCAAATATCTCCATACCCGCTTGGCATACTGACAGTGAAACAGACAAAAGTTAGTCCGTAGCCTCTGATCGCGTCAAAAGTTAGTTCGTTACAATTAGTACTATCGTTCTATCGTTGAAGAATTCAACGCGTTTGCGAGAGAAAAATAAGGCGCGCGCTTCTTCCTTGAATTGGAGAAACAAACAAAAAGACCATGACTTCTTCACTGCTAGAGTGCTAGCATTTTATAGTTCGGAACTTAATTTGGATAGGTACAATTGACATCCTCTGATCCTCTCCGTGCAGATCAAAACAAGAGCGGACAGCTTTGAGATTCGTGTTGAGCAGATCATGGAATTAAGCTCGTACATTTTAGTTGTATGCAAATCAATGGCTGTCAGACGCGTGCGGAGGAGATTTGTTTAATTATTTTCTTATTCATGAAAGATGATAAAAAATAGCTTAAAATATTGACAATTTTTATTTTTATTTTTAATCCTTGTTTTATCATCTTTCATAAATCATAGAAAAATAGTAAAAACAATTCTAAAAATAGTAAAAATTGGTATTCTACAAGTTCAATATATAATCAATTTATCGAGCTACTTAGTTCGAAGTTTCGAGTTCAGTTTTTTGAAATTTGGCTCGGTCGCACTTTGGCCGAAGTGCTATCGAAAGACAAAAGTATATTAACCCATTTCTCATTCTCTCTCTATCTATATATATATAGGATTTGGCTAATATGCTATGGGTAGGTAAGAGGCCTCCCGTGCTACGGCTCAATATTTTACTTTTCAAAATCCTAATGGTCAATCCGAACCGTTCATCTTGTTCTCCATATTAATATGTATTTGGAGACCAAATTTTACATTTTTTGGAAATTTTTTACTATTTTTTTTAGATTTATTGAATATCGCTGTTTTTTATGCTCCAGATTTGTCTGAAAAATAGCGATTTTCAATAAATCTAAAAAAATAGTAAAATTTTTCCAAAAAATGTAAAATTTGGTCTCCAAGCATATATTGATATGGAGAACAAGATAAACAGTTCGGATTGACCGTTAGAATTGTGAAAAGTCGAATATTGAGCCGTAGCACGAGAGGCCTCTTAGCTACCCGTAGCATCGTAGCCAAGTCCTATATATATATATATATATATATATGAAATTTGGTTTCCAAATATACTTTAGTATGAATGTTATGTTAAATAGTTTAGATCAACTGTTTGGATTTTAAAACCTCCTATATATAGCTAATTGTTATAATAGCATGTAAGAAGTGAATTAAAATTAAAAAGTTATGAGAGGCCTTCTTCATTCTGTCTATTTTTGGAAAATGAGCTTTTTATTAATACCAGGATACTTTTGAACTTCGTCTGAAGAATAGAAGTTTGTATTGAAGATAAATTACTCCTCATTGATTATAAGAACTTTTCATATTTTATTTTGGTTCAATATAAAACAAATTGAATTAAACCGAGATTCTGGCAACATAACCTATCATGTTAGTTGTTAACTTGTGGTTCTATATTAAAATCTATTTCGTTTAATTAAGTGATAAGCCACAAGGTTGGTTTTAAGAGGTCTTGTATTCAAAACTTCATTGGCATAATATGATGAGCCTTCTCTGTTCTCTCTCAATTAAAAAAATAAATAAATAATTGTGGGCCTAAATTAGCTCTCTGTTTCACAAGTTTAGTAAAGGAGTTATCTTAAGAAAAATAGGAAAAAAAGAAAATTATTTGGTTGGTTTAAATTGGCTAGTAATTAATGTGCTTGTCGACAGACTGTAGGTTGCCACATAAACAAAAGAGAGGTGTATAAAGAGACACTTGTTGGGGACAATAAAAGAAAAATAAGTATTGGTTCTTACTTGTCAAAGTATCAATCATTAATAAATTAATAAATAAGTGTCATTTCTTAAGTCTTTAGAAAGAATTTTCAAAGTATTTATCCTCCTCAAATGTCTTTATATTTTGTGTCTCTATTATGCTTTTAATTTAGAACTAAAATAATTTAATTTAAAATTTAAATGTCAAAATAAAATAATTAGATATGATCTATATCATTTCCTCTATGCACACAGAAAAAATCATGATATTTTAATTTTGTTATAATTAATATCAAGGGCTTGCCCAAAAAAAAAATGATGTGGATAAATTATGGACGTTGATTCTTTAACTTATCAATTTAAATCATAATTGAAAAGTGATAATTTTTCATGTATGTGTGGATAAAATAATATAAATCACATCTAACGATTTTGTTTTGACATAAATTTTAGAACTCTTGTTATTAGAAAATACAAAAATGAAGGCACCATAGAAGCAAGATAAAAGAGACATTTGAACTTCTCTTTATCATTACCATACAAGTGTCAACTTCTAACTTGAAATATAGTAAGAAATGAACAACATGCCAGCCAAACTTGTATAAATTAAGCAAAAATTGTGAACTAAATTCAGTCAAAATGAAAATATACAGAGTCCTCATGTAAAAAAAAAATGTGTTGACAGGAATTTTTATCACAATAATAATATGGTTTTTAAGATTTTAATGATAATTACAATAAAAGATCTAAAATATGTAACACTATCTAGTGGTGTAAAATATGAAACGAAATTATCTTGGGACATTTTGGGCAATTGTAGCAGCCCCCAAAGGAAAAGATGCCCGGTGCATTTATTTTGAAAGCAGCATTTATGAGTCCGTGTCAACGCTTTAGAAAACAACACATCGATCTGTTTTGATTAAGGAATAATATGGGAAGCCGACTGTATATTTAATTATTAACATCGTTAACATGCCAATCTTACACAGGATATATATATAATTTTATCCCGTTAACACTCGAATCTTACCCATGATATATAATTAAGTCGTGCAATTTTACGTATACCCTTCAAAAAGGTAAAATGTGAAATGAATATGGGATAATATATAATAACTTTTAGAAGCAATAAAGTTAAAATTGATTGTAAATAATTTTGAATATGGATAATTGTGGATACGGATACGGATATTCATTTTCATGAAATTATCCGTATTTATATCCGTATCCATCATTTTTTTCACCATATGCAAATTAAAATTATCCATATTTGTATCCGCAATTATCCGTATTCGTTTAATTCAGATTCGAATAACAGAGTAGATCATCTGTATCCGTTGACACCCCTAACAAAAGCGTATGTATAAATGCTTCTGTGTATGTATCATATGTAGAGAAATGAACCCATTGATCTTCACAAACCAGCTAAATTAGAAGACTAAATGTTTATCTTATACAAGCTTAAATATTTTTTAAATAAAAAATAAAATGAGAACTTTATATATATTTAAAATGTGTTTTTATAGAAAAGGTAATAAATTGAATAAATTTGCGTATTTTTTAAGTTTAAAAGAATAAATATGAAATTATGAATTTTAGAAGCACAAATATGTAATTTAGAAATTGTTGAAGAGTATACATGAAATTCACCCATAATTAGGTATTAAATGTTGTTCATTTTCTTCGGCAAAAGTAGGTGGGATGTCAATTACTGGTGATCAATTTTCTGCTGCTACTATCATTAATACACTTATTGCGAGAAAAATTTGTGGCATGAAAAGTCCATTTTAGAGTTGTAAGTCCACATTATAATTCCTAATCTGGTTAGTACATTTAATCTTGTTCGTCAAATGTACTATTATACATTTTTTTATTGGTATTTATTATCTTTGCCTTTTTCACATGTCTTTTAGGTACATAGATTTTGCGAGCCACAATGTTTAGTAAAAGTTACATAGAACTAATTAGAGGTGAAAACGGAGCAGATAAGGAGCGGATATGAGACAGATATAGATACAGATCCGGATTAGATTAGATATTTATGAAAATAATATTAACAAAATATTAAAATTCATAATATTTATCTAACTATAATGATGAATAACATAATTTTTTCATAATATATATTAAAATATATAATATATATCAACAATTCGGATACATGTAATTGAAACGTAAAACTATATCAATATACTTATCTACACAGATATTCAGATCTAAAGTTTCAAATACGGATCGAATGCAGATCATATATTATAATGTTTTCACCCCTAAGAACTTAATTCACTTCACTAGTAAAAGTTGTATTCAATAATAAGTAGGGTTAAAATGTATTATTGATTTTGTGTCCTAACCATACTTTATATTTTTATTTCTATTTTCAAAGTTTAAACAATCGATTCAAACCGCTCAATGTGATATCTATATTAAAATGTGCTTGGAGACCAAAATTTTTTTTTTTTTTTGGAAAATGTTTACTATTTATTTAGACCCTTAACGGCATCAAATATCAAACGCCGTATGTAGGATCGCCATCGGTTCATTACAAAGTAGATCCGATGGTGTTTTACATTAAATGGCTTATTTAACGAATGAAAAACTATTACTCCCATCGGTCCCTAATTTTTCAACAGATGGCGTTGGTGCTTAACGCCATTGGTTTCCACCGATGGCCTATGTTTGTGGATTTCCTATCGGAGCGATATGCATTGGATTGGACTCCGATGACGGAACGCGATTCTAGCCGATATAAATTTTTTTTTGTAGTAGTGTGTATAAACATTTTCTTACATTGAACTATAAATCACCAGATTTAAAGTCTAAATAACCGATCCAAACTATTTATCTTGTTCTCCATATTAATATGTGTTTGGAGATCAAATTTTGTATTTTTTTGAAAAAATTTTACTATTTTTTTAGATTTATTGAAAAATGTTGTTTTTTCAGAAAATATGGACCATAAAAAAATAATAATTTTCAACAAATCTAAAAAAAATAATAAAAAAATCCTAAAAATGACAGAGAGGCTTTAACTCTGTACACATACATACTGTGTACGTAGTCCGGTTCATTGACTTTACAAGCGCAACAACTAAAATGACAGAGAGAGGCTTTAACATTTATAGCACAAACGAAAATGTCAAATGGAATATTGTGAGCCCAATAAATGATTACTTATTGCAGGTGCCGCCAAAACAATTGTTTATTATAGAATAAGTTAAGATCATTAATTAAATTACTAAGCTGTACTAAATCAGCACTAATCTGTGGGAGGGTGATGTGTACCTTCTAGCTGTCCGAAATTTTGAAATATACCATACTCTCAAAAATAATAAACTAAACAATTATAATTTTTAAAAAATTCAAATTTTGATACAGCTGCATCTCTTAAATGCGGCCACATTTTTTTGGGCTGCATCTAGAGGATGCGGCCACTCTTTTTTTTTTTTTTTTTTTTTCTGTTCAGATTGAATTGCCGCATAAAAAAGAAAGGTGGCCGCATTTTCTAGATGCAATCCGCAGAAAAGTGGCCGTATTTATAAAATACGGCCGTGTCAAAATTCAAAATTTTCAGAAAACGTAGTGGTTTGATTTATCTTTTTAAGGATATGGTATATTTCAAAATTTCGGTCCGTTTCTTATCATGTACTGAACAAATTAAATATATAATATTTGGTCAAAGAAGACATATATTAGAATTAACCAATTCATTTTTTATATATATCTAAGTACATATTTATACGATAATTTATATAAGTAATAATTTCAGATATTAATTGTTTGTAGCCAACTAAATTGACTTGCTGAGGTGTGTGATTGCATCATCATTCACAGCAATAAAAACTCAAAAGAAAATTTGATCTAAAGCGGATTAAACCACAACAATATACTTTTAGGTATGTTTGGGTGTGTTAAGAATATGAGTTATTTTAGAACAGGACTATTCGGAATAGTAATGTACATTAAATAATATTTTTGTTATTCGAAATATTTAAAATAACTGTTATTCTCTATTAATTCTTTATAAATATTATAATAGCTACTATTTGAAAAGTGTGAAGAGAGACCCCACTTGCTTACAAATGTTTATTTTTAACAATTTTTAATAGAGTAACATATCTATAAATAATCGAACCAAAGTGTTGTATTGTGTGTTTAACTGAACCAAAGTGTTGTAAGGTATTTTAATCCGCAATTTTATTCATAAGAAAAAAATAAATAAAAATATTAAAAATAAGAAGCACTGTGGAGAAATTTTAAAAACAAGAAGGTAGTATCGTGCCATGGTGTCCCACAGGAATACCATGCCAAATTTCGGTTCTACGAAAAAAAAAAACCCAAAAAATAATTATGGGACGCCATGCGCTACCCCTCTCTAAATCTGAAAAAAAAAAATTATTAGTGGGATGGCATGCGCTACCTCCTCTCCAAAAAGAAAAAAACAAAAATTTTCCAGAATTTTTTTCTTGCGGTTATTTGAGATTTTGTTTCAAGTATCCAATGGAGAAGCCTAAGAGAGGTGTGTAAACGTTACTTACAATAGTTTACCATCAAAGGAAGCATTTTTTGATAATCTAATAATGCTAATATAGAGAGAGGAAAATTTAACAAAATAAAGACTATTATTCTATCATGAAATCGCAGGAATTTCATCATGGAGTTAATTATTAGAAAATTTCTTGGAGAGGGGCTAGCGCATGGCGTCCCAGTATTCTACTAATAATCTTTTTTTTTTCAGATTTGGAGAGTGGTAGCACATGGCATTCTATAGTTATTTTTTGGATTTTTTTTTCTTCTCCGTAGATCCGAAGCTTGGCATGGCGTCTCTGCAAGACACCATGGCACGATACTGTTTTCTTGTTTTTAAATTTTTTTCGCAACGCTTCTTATTTTTAATATTTTTATTTATTTTTTCTTATGAATAAAAATTGTGGTATTTTAATGCACCAAATGAAAATGTTTAAATTGGTTTTGGTGTTTAAATGTTTGGCTCTTTAATTCTTACTATTTCACTTAACATATATAATACTTATTCAAAATTGTTTCATCTCCTTACTTCATTGCTATCAAATACCAACAATTGAAAAGTAATTAATTATCTACTTCGCTTTGACCTTACTTAATTGTGAGCAACCATGTGAATGTATTAATTGTGAGAAGGATATACACACACAGTAGCAAAGTTAAAAATATTTATTCAATAATATAAAATAATACAACTTGTCACTTTTGTTATCAACTTGAGACTGTGGATCATCTATTTGTAACTTGTCCATGTATCTCATCTATTTGGTGTTGGATAGCTTCTTATAATGATTTTATTTTTAATTGTACCTCAATTGATAATTTATGAGACTTCAATAAAGAATTAAATACCACTTAGACATACATTACTTCTAAAATTGATTAAGGCTACTATACTATGGTTTTTATGGTTAATTAGAAATAAAATTTCTCTTTGTAACAGTCTAGTTATTTACGACAATGATCCACATTAGATTCTCCAAACAATTAAAAAAAAAGTGCCACAGTGTCTCATATTATTATTTTTTAAAATAATTACATGAATCTCCCCACTTCCATCCCCCATCTCTTAAACAGATTTTAGAGGTGGATTTTTTTTTTTCAATATCGTCTACATTTCTCACGGTCTATAAGGAATTTTGCGAATCTAAAACTATGAACGTATTCTACGTAATTTTATTTTTCAAATGTTATCTATGATGACATACTTTCGGGCTCATCATCACACAAATATTTATATCTCATCGTGCAAGTATTTATCCCCAATTGTAGATCCCGCATCTCTGCATCTCCCTATCATCCCCACATCTCTTAAACAGATTTTAACTTCCATAAATTAACTTAACTAACTAGTGTAATTAAATTTATTCAAAACACTGTGGTCTTTCAAGTTTAATTAAATTCATAGATATAAATACTTTGAAGATAATAAATTAATACTTGCATGTCTAACTTGATATGACTATAGGGGGATCACTCAAACTACATGGGAAGAAAAATCATATACGTTGTTAGAGGTGGATTCTTTTTTTCAATGTCGTTCACATTTCTCACGATCTATGAGGAAATTTGCGAATCTAAAACTACGAATGTATTCTACGCAATTTTATCTGTCAAATGAGATCCATGATAACATACTTTTGAACTCATCTTCACACAAGTATTTATATCTCATCGTACTTATACCTATACTTGTAAGTATTTATCTCCAATCGTGGACCTCACATCTCTGCATCAACTTTCCCTAATCGTCCATACGTCAACCTTTCTCTAATAAAAATAGTTGACTACATAGGTATAAATACTTCAGTGCATATGTATAAATACTTGTAATACTTGATATTTATATTTTTAAATGTCAGCAGTGTCATTTGTGAAAAATACTAGTTATAAATACTTAGATGATGAGATTTAAATACTTGTATAATGACGAGCTCGAAAGTATTTGAAAGATAAAATTATGTAGAAGACGTTCATGGTTTTAGATTCGCAAAATTATTTGTAGATCGTGAGAAATGTGAATGAGATTAAACAAATAAAATTGAGATAATAGAGTGGGGGACAATAATCATGGCTTTTCTTTTAATGGGTACACGACTAGTAAAAGTCCAACAGAAGAAATTCAAAGGAATCGGAACTTCTATTCGTGCCCCCCCCCCCCCCCCCCCCCCCCCCCCAAAATCCTATAAAACCGTCACTCCGTCTCTCTTTCTTCACACCGCATCAGGAGTTCATTAACAGAGAGATCGTTACAACATTGTAAAACGCACAAGAGAACCTATAGAGAAGAGAAGAGAAACCCAGAAATTAAGAACCATAGCTACTGTCTCGCTATATCTAGTACAACAATAAATTGAGAGAAATGGAGAAAGGTGCAGAAATGGAGTTGCCAGGGTTCAGATTTCACCCGACAGAGGAGGAATTGCTAGATTTCTACTTGAAGCGAGTGGTGCAAGGGAAGAAGCTCCAGTTTGATATCATCCCAACCATTCATCTCTACCGCCATGACCCTTGGGAGCTCCCTGGTAAATTTGATTCTCTTAATTTAATTCTTCAATTTGTGCGCCATTTTCTATTTTGTTGTCGATCAATTTGGTTTCTGTGTGACTAATTTAGAAATCATAATTGCAAATTAATATCTAGAATTGAGTATTGGCGTGAGCATATATAAGTTACTAAATTACACAGAAAAATTAGAATAAGAGAGCAATAGTCAACTTCTTGGGTTAACAACTAATTATTTGCATTTGGTTGGGAAATATATACATATATAATATATGTGCACTAATTTTGGAAGATTGCATTTTTCTCATGATACATACCATAGTAGGAAAAATCGGTATCGGTCCCGGCCGATACCGATACGGGATCGGAGTATCAGATCGGAATCGGCCAATTTTTCCTACTATGATACATACATGAATGAGAACAACTTCGTCGTGACACTCTAGCTAACTATGGTATTACTCTGACAACACACAGGTTTGGCAAGGATAGGGGAGAGAGAGTGGTACTTCTTTGTTCCAAGGGACCGAAAGCAGGCTAATGGTGGCCGGCCCAGCCGTACCACAGAGCGTGGATTTTGGAAGGCGACTGGGTCTGACCGACCCGTCAGGAGTGTAGTTGACCCAAAACGACTCATAGGGCTAAAAAAGACGCTTGTCTACTACGAGGGTCGTGCACCTCGTGGCACCAAGACAGACTGGGTCATGAACGAGTACCGCTTGCCGGAGTCCAATTCCTCATCAGGATCGCCTCCAAAGGTAACTAATAGTCAGATCAAGAATTATGTATGTTTATGTGGGCTAATTTGATTGCCACAGAGAATCATGAATTAAAGCAAGACATTTTTCAGACATGAACTGGAGATATCCAGCTTGAGTTGGACTAGACTAGGGAACAATTGGAATTTGGTTCCATTACTAAAGTCATCATTTGCTGGACTTTAATTGGTAAATTAAAGTGAAAACGGCATATTGAAAGAGACAAGATGTGGAAATTAAAGTTGCTTTCCCACCAATTAAGGCCAGTAGTATAATATCTTAATTTGAGTACAGAAATGATGAGAGAATAGCATATATTTGTGTATATTTGACTAGGATTGTGATGTAAACACATTTATATTATTCATACTTGTAGTCTCTACCAAGCATTTAAAAAAAATTATAATATCTTAATTTTTTGATATAGACTTCAAACTGAACCAAATTTCTAATATAAGTCAAATTAACTTTGGAATTAAAAGAAATAAAGAATCTCACAGAAAACAAAATAAAATCAAGTATTAATATAGTTTAAATTTTGCAATATTGCAAAACCATAAAATACTAATCGTAACATCCTTGACTAAATAATTAATTATTTGTTGTTCAATATGCAGGAAGAAATAGTGTTATGCAAGGTTTACCGAAAAGCAGTCTCACTCAAAGAATTAGAACAACGAGTTGCCATGGAGGAAACGAAGTATTCACACAACTCCGATTCACCTGTTGATTCATTTTCTTCATCTGATCATGATCCCGTTCAAAATTGGATGTTTGTGGAAGATGCGGTAAGTATACCTCCACAAGACACCAAACAAAAGGAAATCGAAGAAGAGGTTGTGAAAGTAGAGGAAGAGACGGTAGCACTGCCACCAGCAAAGCAGCTTAACTTGCCAGAACTAGAGTTACCGAAATTTAATTCACTCGAATGGATGCAAGATCCCTTCCTGACACAATTGAGGAGTCCTTGGATGGATCAGTGGTCTCCTTACTATTCTGGGGTGTTAAACTTTTAGAGGATTAGTTAGATCTTTTACTGGCCCACAAACTTTGATAACAGTCGATCTATATCCATGCAGAGCGTTAGCAAATCTAAAATTCATCACTTTCATGTGTACAACATGGTCAATCTGGAGAAACAGAAATAAAGCCCTATATGGAAGGAAGCAACTGACTTTCAAAACTTGGAGTACCTCAATAATACATAGGCAGCATCCAAACTGGCCTACTGGTGCAATGCGCAACCTAAAGGAGCCACACCAAGCAATCAAGGCGATCTGCTGGAGGCAGGTAGCTCGGCAATTACCAGAAAACTCTTACACTGTTTTATGGTAGAATATGTATTAAAGATAATTACAGCTGCAAGTGCAAGTCAGGCTGAAGCGCAAGTTGTGTTGGAAGGGTGTAAATTGTTGATTAAACATGCAAAATGGGTCTGGGATAGTGTTATCAGGTTCAATGGAAACAATTCAATCCATTATCGTGGTTAAACCAATCATCCAAAACTGGAGGGCGTATGCGAAAATATAACAGATGTGCTTTCTAAAATAAATGAATGGGAGAATTGCTAAGTGTTTACTGTAACAGGAAAATGGTAGAATCAGGATTGTACATGGACTTGCAAAGTAGGGTAGAAAACGAATAGGAACCGCAATACCGCAGTTTAGAATTGAGGAAGTATAGCAAGGGGCCTACGGGCTGTGTAATCACACACACACACACACACACACGCACGCACGCACACAAAAACTGTGAATATTTTTGATCTATAATTTGGTGTCTAAACGACTGATAAGGCTCGAACACGTCTCATAATTATTATTGTACTCGGACTTAACTAATATTTGTTAAGAACTTAAAATACGTGACAACATATTTAATTTTTAAGAGGTGAAGGGCAAGCGAGGGAAGAGATGGATAAAGATATTGACAGAGATATTTGGACTTTGCACAGCATACGATCAATAGAACAATATCAATGAGCATATAATTAGTGCGTTGTGTGAAGTTAAAATAACTCCGCTAATATCTTAATCCGGAAGAGAGGAGGAAACACAAAGGAATGAAATAAACAAATTATCATATTTTTTTATTGTCTTCTTAGATTGATCTTGTTTTCTTCCCTTATACTCTAATCTCCGATTTTTTTATTTATATCCAAAAATTAAATCAAATTACAAAAAATAACTGAAGCAGTGTTGAAATTTAAAAACTACCCAATCCGGTTATCCAATAACCGGATTTGGGATAAATGTCCGGTTATCTAATAACCGAACTCAACAAATATAACCGGTTATTCACTAACCGGAAAGTTTTTTTTTTTTTTTTGAAACCGGTTAATGACTAACCGGAAAGTTTTAGTTTTTTTTTTAAAACAGAAATTTCGAATTTTTTTAATTTTTTGTATTAAAATATTAGAAATGTTGAATATATTTCTTTGGAAATAGATGGAATACAATATAATTTGATTTATTAGAAAGACTACAACAAATAACCCGGATCAATATTTTTCAGGCCAGATTTTTCACGGCTGTAAGAAAAATTAATATATTTCTTTATGTGTTATTGGAAAAAAATAAAAATGCTTAGATTCTGAGTTATTGATCCCGGTTCAAAAGTCATTTCTATGTAATCTAGAAAATATTGTGATCCATCTAGTAAATTTAATTAATAAAACGTTGTTTCTATTTTGTAAATTTAATTAATAAAATGTTCTTTCTATTTTGAGAATTCTTTTTGAAAAACAATTATTAAATAAATTTAAGTTTTTATTTTTTTTTTCAAAAATAGAAACAACGTTTTATTAATTAAATGTACTAGATGGATCACAATATATTTTAGATTACCTAGAAGTGACTTTTGAACCGGGATCAATAACTTAGAATCGAAGCATTTTTATTTTTTTTCCAATAACACATAAAGAAATATATTAATTTTTCTTACAGCCGTGAAAAATCCAGCCTGAAAAATACTGATCCGAATTATTTGTTGCAGTCTTTCTAATAAATCAAATTATATTGTATTCCATCTATTTTCAAAGAAATATATTCAACATTTCTAATATTTTAATACAAAAAATAAAAAAAATTCGAAATTTTTGTTTTTAAAAAAAAAAAAACTAAAACTTTCCGGTTAGTCATAACCGGTTTCAAAAAAAAAAAAAAAAACTTTCGGGTTAGTGAATAACCGATTATATTTGTTGAGTTCGGTTATTGGATAACCGGACATTTATCCCAAATCCGGTTATTGGATAACCGGATTGGGTAAAAATCGAAAGTCAACAAAGCTTTGGTTATTTTTTGTAATTTGATTTAATTTTTGGATATATATAAAAAAATCGGCTCTAATCTAGAAGGTGGAATAATGCAAACTTTAAGAGGTTAAAATAATAATCTTCTTTAACCTTATCTTTCCATTAAAAATTCAACTAAAAAAATTATTTTTACACTTCTTTCCCTCTCCACTTTCTTTCTTTACCACCTATCAAAATAATTAAGGTATAAAGATATTTTGGATTCAATCTCTTCATTCACATAACAATAGGTCTGGATTATTTATCCATTTCAGAAAAAAAAAAAAACAGAAAAGGTCAGCCAAAAATTTTGTACTTTGAGAAGATAAATGCTCTCAAAATAGTAGCCAAAAAAAAACAGAAAAGGTCAGAAAAGATAAATGCTCTCAAAATAGTAGCCAGAGGTGAGGTTTGATAGGCACCAGATCATATTTGATTCGATGTCCGATCAGAGCTATCCTATCATTATCTTAAAATTGTTTGCACAAATCTTAATGCTGATAAGACAGTTTTGACTAGACATCAGACCGTCTCCAATGCCATTGGTCAGAGTATAACACAGCATTTTGGTCACTATTAATTTTGTGGTCATGGAGGCCCTCAGAGTCACCATTATGAAGGTTTACTTCTTTCAGAGTCTTTTGTATAGAATTGAAAAAATTGAGAAAGAAAGTTGGTTGCAATTCATTCCAAAATATCCTTGTCTGCCACTAGCTAGAAAGACTTCTCTTTCTAGACAGATACACCGTAATTCCTGCCAGAATATGATCATAGTGAAAGCACCATTTAGGAAAAAACACAGTAAAGGGAAACAGAGGTAGACTCATCAAAATTGACCCTGGAAAAATAATATTCTAACAATGGACTGAGAACCAATTAACATAACTTGCTACATGTTTTTAAAAAAAGATATCTTTTTTTTTTTTTTTTTGTCTCCTAAATAGGATCAAATAAAACTCATAAGTTAATGTGGTCTTGTGGAAATATCAAAACTCAAGAACATATTTTATATATGGATGCATGGATTTTTCAAATTTTGTACTGTTGCACTCTAAGTCATGTGAGTCTTTATATATGCAGCAGAAACTGTACATAGAAATTATGAATTTTGAACCAGTCAAGGAAGAGAGAGAGAGGATAACGGCAAGTGGGTTGAATACCATAAAATAGTATTATGGCACTTATAGAGTGGGGCCATGGCATGCCAAGATTAGTAACAACAAATTGGTGTATGTTGGATCGTCTTATAAGCAACTGCAGTTTGAAAGTTTCATAATAATAAGGAAGCTATACCAAAATTTCAAAGTATGAACTAAGCACCAACATGGCAATTAATGGGCTAGCATGCATGTTATTTTATTTTATTTTAATGAATTACATTGATAAATAATGAGTGTCACCATACATTCTGATACATTAAACAAGGGATACAAATTTAAATAAGAGAAACATGAGCTAGCATGTTTTGTGAAATAATTAAATTCTGTCTGTGTAGATTTCGGTGTAACTCTTGCAGAATTAACTTATTGACCCAATTGGAAGACCAAATTTTCAACTGAGTTGAATTTTGAAAAATCAGCTCTGAGCATGATATTTGTTTTATGCTTGTTCCTTTAATTTTCTAACAAAAAGCGGACTATTCATTGAGCATATAGTCATATACTAATTAAGCTAAAAATATTGCAAACTTTATCAACTAAATTTAATATTTTAACCTTTTGAAACCTTTTGTTGAGTAAAATTGCAATCATTGTCCACGAAATCTTTTAAACCCTACATTATTTAAGTGTCATTCTCATTCTGCTAGGTTAATCAATATCTACAATTTTTTTTAGACATTACAAAATAATTTGTTGGAAATAAGATTGATTATTTTTTTTATTTCGATAAATGAATGAGACCGAACTAATGACTCGATCCCATTGAGAAGATGCTAACAAGGCAGAACTAATGGCTCGATCCCACTATTTTTCACAATTTCTCACACAACGGCCACATGCATAGTGTAAAAAATCAGTATGACTGAATCATTGATTTGGTCTTATGTTGGAAGAGAGAAAGGAAAGAGAAGACGATCCAAAAAGTTTTTGAACTTTATTTGACGAAAACATGTAATTTATGAAATATTAAGAATTACTAATTCAGTCCTAGTAGATACCTGAATGAGACCGAATCATTGATTCGATCTTATTTAGTGGATTGAAAAAAAGAAAGCAATCAATCTTGTTTCTCATGATTTAATTTTTTAGTTTCCAAAAATTAAGAATTGCAATATCTATGATAGTGGTGCATTGGTGGAAACAAATCTTTTTGTCTTTCCCCCACCGGAGACGGCATCAATCTAGGTAGGGGTGTCAATAGTACTTTTTAGCTATTTATCTGATTCGTATAGTATTCAATAAGACAGGTATGGATAATATTTTTTTTTTGTTAGCTTATGTGGTATGAATATGAATAAGAATTTTTTTCGTTAACCAAATGAATAAGAGTATGGGTAATGACTGTTTCATATCAATTGCTAGGTCTATAGAGTCATTATAAAATCTAAATATATATTCAATTTAATTTCCAACTCACCTAAATATATATTTGTGTATTTAATTTTTTAAATTTTTTTGAAATTGATTGCATATTTTTTTTATTTTTTTATTAGAATCAATTACATATATGTGAAATGAATGAATTTTTATACTTAATTTGTAAAATATAATAAAATTAATTATTATATTAGTATTATCCGTGATTCACTTGCTATGGTTTCATGGGTTCAAATGTCTCCATTTTTTAAAACTTTAATAACTCAAAGTTTAAAACTTAAAAGTCAAAATAAAACCGTTGGATATAATCTAGATCATTTTCTCTTTGTGCTCATAAAAAATTATGACATTTCAATTTTATTTTAATTGTCATCAAGAGATTGTAAAAAACGTACTAATGTGGATAATTTCTAGACGTTGATTTTTCAACTTTTTGATTAACATAAAAATAAAATTGAAATGTAATAATTTTTTATGAGCATATAGAGAAAATAACATAGATCACATCTAACGGTTTTATTTTGACTTTTAAAATTTAAATTTTGAGTTATTAAAGTTCTAAAATATAAAGGCATGATGGAGACACAAAAAATAAAGATATTTGAACCCTCAAGAATAAAACAGAACAAATCAACTTTTAATTAATGAGTATGAATATAAAAATTTCCTCCAAGTACCAATCCGTATCTTACCATGGATACCCCTAAATCCAGGGAAGCCCCTCAAGCAAGCATGGTGGAGGGATGATTAAATAAATTTATGGACTCGGATGACAGGGACACTTTGCCACGCGCGTCCTTTTTCTAGTTCCCTGGTCCCGTTCAAAAATTCTGTTTGTCAAACTGCTTTTATTAAAAAAAAGTTTGTTGTAACTTGTTGTAATTCAAAAAATGTTATAACTTGATTTCTCCTCTATGTTGTAACTTGACTCAGAAATCAAGTTACAACATTTTTTGAGTTACAACAAGTTTTTTTTTTTTAATTTTGAAAGTCTATATCATCGATCCAAATCGTTAGATATGATATCTATAATAAAATGTATTTGGAAACCAAATTTTATATTTTTTGGAATTTTGTTACTCTTTATTAAGATGAGTACAAAATTCAATGGTCTGAATTTGATTAGTTTTTGTACTTATCTTAATAAATAGTAAAAAAATTTCAAAAAATGTAAAATTTGGTCTCCAAGCACATTTTATTGTAGAGATCATATTTAACGGTTTGGATCGACGATTTGGACTTTCAAAATAAAATAAAAAAGTTTGTTGTAACTTGTTGTAACTCAAAAAATGTTATAACTTGATCTCTCTTATATTTATTGTAAAACATGGCTTTTTGCAGTTCAGAAAGAGAAATTAAGGTTTAAGATTTTAACAGATCAGTTTTATCTTCATGCAGTGCATGTACCTTATGCATTGTTGTTTTAAATCTATATTCCACGTACAACAATTTATATAGTTTATTCATTAGTAATTTATGACAAGATTGATTTATTAACAATTTATTCATTTAATAATTTATATATTTTTTAAATAATGAGATTGATAATTATAATTTGTCAAATTTTTTTATATATATACAATATGTGTTTAAATTAACTTATGTTATATTAATTAGCTAGATACTTAAATTGTATGAGCTATCAATTTATTCAAAAATTATGCACTATTCAATTGTTATCCATTAATATTAGCGGATAAGAGTACAGGCAAGCTAGGATTACTTATCCTGGTAGCTAGATTATGAATAAGTCTAATTATAGACAAATAAGGACATATATATATGAGTGATGCTTCTATGGACATAAGGACCTATTTGTAAAATGAATATATTTTTATTTTCAAAGTTCAAACAGCCGATCCGAACCGTTTATTTTGTTCTTCATATTAATATGTGCTTGGAGACCAAATTTTATATTTTTCTGAATTTTTTTACTATTTATTAAGACGGGTATAAAAAATATCAAATTCAGTACTAGCCAAATGATTAACTCATATTATCTATGCTTTTTAATTTATTGTTGACATGGTTAATAGAAACTCTAAAATTAAATTCAGAGATGTGAGATTTAGAATCTTTAGAGACCTTAATTTGTAAAAAATTATTAACAGTTATTTAAAAATTTATTTGAGTTGCTGTGATGTAGATGCTCATAGTATTATAGTATTATGTAGATGTCATTCTATATACAAATAACTAAAGTAGAATAATTGAATTGATCTGACAAATTTGAACTTCGTCTATTACTTCAAAACTTATAAAAAGTTATAGACGAGGCAATCAAAATGATTTATGTCACACCCCGAGGCCCACGAGGCATGACAGATGCTCCTGCCGTAGGCATACGGTTGCCCGTATACCTACTAGGCAATTACGATATGATAGAAAGTAAAACATAACGCGCAAACAAAACCAATAAATAACATAAACAGATCACAAATCCCAGCTGGTCAGGTTACAGTATACAAAACCCGTATCTCGATGGATACGCATCACAAAATGACATAGAGAATATATATATATAACCAAAACATAACTATATACATAATCTCTAATGTCACAATACCAAACAAGCTAGGCAGCGGTGAAACCAGGGCCTACCGACCTCGTGCCTTTCCCAGATCAGCCGAACCAGCACCTGAAAAATTTACCCAAAAGAGGGGATGAGAAATAAATTCTCAGTGCGATAAATTGCCACAAATCGTTCCTGGACTTGCAATCACAAATTATATTCAGAAATAAAACACAAATAAAGCTCCTATCAGTTTATAACCATATATAAACAAGAATGCATAAATCCAACAACATACATCCAAATGAAATCACAATTCAGAATTGTCAAGATGAAATTCAATCACACAATATTTGGTTTAACTCGGTTTCAAAATATCTGGTAGTAACTACAAATGTTCCACCAATCTGGACCCCAATTCGTTCCCTCTCATCTGTAGGGTTACAGACACCTACAGACGGCTGCGCCAGGTAAAACCTTTTCTCATGACACTCATCTGTAGTTACAGGCCTAACCATTTAATTAAAAGTCTAGTTTCAATTCACATCCAGAAAATCCATATAAAGCAAATTGACCATCCAAATGCATTACCCCCTGGGTAATGCCTCTGATCCACAAGTCACATATAACCACAATCATAAAACAAAGTCACTTACCCCTCGTCCCAACCGGTACTGGGAACTGCCAAGGGCCAGACGATCTAAAGCTTTAGAACACTGGGCATCAAAGTCCCTGCAGAGACTTTGACAAATCCGATTTCACCCCCTGGGTAACGTCATCACGGTGGATAACAATAATACCATATCCACCAACCAATGGTGATATGAAGCACGGTGACTTTAATTCCAAAATCAGATCATTCAGATCAACACAATTAATAACCATACAAGCATGCAAATCAATCAGATTAAACAATTCAAGTTTCACTTTATTTGGGTAATGCAATGCATATGCAACACAATCCGACAATGCAATTCAATCAATAATCAACATGTCAATCGAAACACAGTTTAATTCTGAATACAAAATATCAAACAAGTCCAGAAACCCCGCACCTGTTTAGGACGATCAAGATTCGCCCTTATGTCTCAGAAGTCTCGAGAGATTCCGTAAAATCTTGCTCAACCGAGCCTACACTTATGTTGACGTATATACTTAATTCAATATTTGTTCGACGATTAATATGCTTACTTGAGTGATATTATTTTCTATATACTTTCCTTAAGATAATCCATTTTGGAATAAATGATCAAGTCTTTCTCAATAAATATTAAGCCTTTCGGAGTCAATATTAGCACTTCATCAAAATATTATGACTTTGTTTAATTATCACCATACACAATAAATATTAAGCCTTTCGGAGACAATATTAGCACTTCCTCAAAAATATTATGACTTTGTTTAATTATCAAACCCTAATTCCAGAATTTCAAGGTTTTAATCCATTAAACAAGAATCGATAAATTCCATGAGTTATGATTTACTCCATTAAACCCTAATTTCAATTATTAAACCCTAATTCGAGTTTCAAACGAAAATTCGACAAATCGAGAAAATTAGGGTTTCAAGAAGAATAAAGAGAGTTAGAGATATACCAAATTGAGAGTTTGAAAGGATTGATAACTTGGTTCTGATCTCGAATCTCCGGACAGTTCGATCGATCTCGCGGCAATTAAGCTCTACCTTTCTCTCTTTCTTTTCTTTTCCCTGCGCACACACACCCACACTCATGCATACCCGAAATAAAATGGTTTCGGAAGAGAAGGAAAAAGGGTTTTGATAAGTTTTGGTTCTTTTGCAATTAAGCCCCTCCAATTTGCTAATATTACATAGTTGATGAATGTTGCATATAAACCCTCTTATATATTTTTTTTTATTAGTTAAATTTTTATTATAACGTAACAATTTATCCTTAAACTAAATTATAATTAATTATTATGACTACGTACTTATTTAGACTACATACTAAATACAAGTCAAATCAAATAAAAACAAAACACTGGTCAAAATACGCACACTGTATAAAAATATGAGAACAAGGAATATATACTTGGTCAGAACTAATATTTTTCTTTTCTTTTTTGAAATTGCTTGGTAGTGCTACCAAATTTACAAACTAATATTTTTCAATGGTTCTTTCTTGCTGGTACATATTTTCTCAAAAGAGTTGGGATTTTTTAATAATAAATATGAAAAATGCTAATATACCACGCTAGCATAGAGGACTTTCATACAACGGCTAACTATTTAAATTTTCAAAATTATAACTGTCGATCTGAACCGTTCAACGTAATCATCATATGAATATGTACTTATAAACCAATTATATATATTTTATAATTGTTTTACCATTTTTTTAGATAGGTAGAAAATCACTTGATCTGAATGGTACATAATTTTCATATCAAGTGATTTTCTACCTATAGTAAAACAATTCTAAAAAAATATAAAATTTGGTTTGCAAGTACATATTCATATGGAGATCATGTTGAACGGTTTGGATCGACCGTTAGGATCTTAAAAAATCAAATACTGAGCCGTTGCACAGAGGCCCTCTGTGCTACGTGCTGCGCACCGCACCGTAGCCAGCTCCAATAAATATATTGACAAATTTTAATAATATATATTTCAAATCGAACACGAAAATTAAAAAAAAATCTAAAAAATAAGAATAGAGATGATGAACATATAGATTGAACATGTATATAATTTAAGTGTAAGTGTATAGATTGAGGTTATTTCATTAGAGTAAGGTTACAGTGCTGTGGGTCGCATAGAGGCCTCTATGCAACAGCTCAAATATTCGAGTTTTCAAAATTTTAACGGTTGATCCTAACCGTTCAACATGATCTCCATATTAATATATACTTGCAAACCAAAATTTATAATTTTTTAGAATTTTTTTAGAATTTTTTTACTATTTTTTTAGATAGATAAAAAATCACTTGATCTAAAAAATCATGCACCATTTAGATATTTAATTTTACCTATCTAAAAAATAGTAAAAGAATTCTAAAAAAAGTAAAATTTAGTTTGCAAGTACATATTCATATGGAGATCATGTTGAACGACTTAGATCGACCGTTAGAATTTTGAAAACTCGAATATTGAGCCATTGCATAGAGGCCCTCTATGCAACCCATAGCACTGTAGCCTTACTCATTTCATTAATGGTAGAAGTTATATCATTTTTTTATGGATGATAAAGTTAATATATCATATTGAAAAAAATAAATTCCAAAACTATAAATTATTGTAGAGAAGAGTTTAGATGTCTTCACTTTTGAGGTCTCTAGTGTGTCTTAATTTTTAAAATTTTAATAATGTAAAATACTAAAAATTTAGAACTTAAATATCAAAATAAAACCGTTAGACATGATATTTTCTCTATGCTCATGTAAAATATTATTATATTTAAACTTAATTTTGATTATTAACAAGAGTTTGCAAAATACATAGATGTGGATATTTTTTTAACTTAATAATCTTTTATGTACATATAGAAAAAATAGAATAAATAAAATTTAATAGTTTTATTTTGACATACAAATTTTAGAATTTTTGTTATTACAAAATTAAAAAATTAAAAACATAATAAAAACATTTAAACCCTACTCACTATTTTATTCCATTGCCATAATTATAAAATTAATACATTATCAATAATTTTCACCCTTTCGAAAATCCTAGTAGGACTATATATTATACAGTTAATTCGTTACCAAAAGTTGAGATGACCCATTAGTCTTCTCTTTGATTGAGATTTGAGACTATGGTACTATGTATACAATAGATAGGTCCATGAATTAATATTTTAGTTTGCAAAATCTAGATAGTCAATTTGACCATTCAACATAGATCTTTAAAATGTACTTGTAAATTAAAATTTATATTTTTTAGAATTATTTTACATACATAGACTTGATTTAAAAATTTTAGACCATTAAAAACTAGTGATTTTCTACATCTAAAGTGGTTAAAAAATTCTAAAAGAATGTTAAATTGTTTGCAAGTAAATTTTCATACAGAGATCATGTTAAATAATTCAGATTGACTATTTAAATTTTGAAAACAAATATATTAATTCCGCCTATGCATAGTACTAGGGCTGTAAATGAATCAAACTTATTCTAGTTTGAGTTTGAGTTTGAATAAAATTCAAATCAAACTGATTTGATTTGTTTTGAATCGAACTAATTTCGAATCAAATTAATTACGAACTACAAATGCTTTTGGCAGCCCTAGTATTACTGGTAGTTTATGCATTAGTTTTCTTCTCGCGGAATAAAATTCACACGGTTTTCTTTTATCTTTCATGAATTCGCACTAATGAATTATTGGCCAGTTCAAGATTTTCTTACCTTTTATGCTACTGGATTTATTAAAATCACAGTATGGACATAGTCAAATGAAGTTTATTCCATTGTTAATTTGTTATGCTGCTGAAATATTTTTCTATTATAAGTTATCATTATATTAACAATTTTGAGCTGTGATATAAGTTTGGTTCCTGCATTATTACAGATTAATGGTTGAATCCATTAGTTGTATTATTTGAGTTTCGAACCTAAATAATTCGCGAATCAATTTCAGACGAATTATACTCAGTTTGAGTTTTATTCGAATAAGATTCAAACTGAACTAATTTGATTTATTTTCAAAACGAATTAATTTCGAATCGAATTAAACTCAAATTAAATCATGAACTACGATTTTTTTTTTTTTTTGCCATTCCTACATAGTAGCATAGTCTCACTCCTCTTTTGTTACTATTTTTTTCTAAGAGGGGTTCCACCATTGATTCCCCTCTACCAAAGTTAATATCCTAGCTAGTGTATCATGTGGTCTTGTCTAAATTCATCTCTGGATTTCATGACCAGATGACCTGAAGGCTGAGGTATAATTTTGTCGTCGCTTTTGAAGACTCCAAAGGCATATACTAGAATCAAGGGCACACTAACGGCCACTAGAGCAACACAGCAGGTCTGTGAACCAGACTTTGATAGTTTGATCCGGTCAAAAGTTAGTTCGTTTCGATTAGTATTATCGTTGAAGAATTCAACGCGTTTGCGAGAGGAAAATAAGGCACTTCTTCCTTGAATTGGAGAAACAAACAAAAATACCATGACTTCCACTGCTAGACTGCTAGTTTATAGTTTGGATAGGTACAATTGACATCCTCTGATCCGGGCGGTCTCAAAATTTTTGTGAGGAGAACAAAAAAATATCAAATTAAGTTTAAATAGCTTATTAAATTTAATTTATTTATTAATTAGATACTTGATAAAAAAAATAATGTTTTGATTTATATTTTCTAATGCTCTGACTTATAATTTATAATGCTTTAACTTATAATTCTAATTACCATCATAATTTAAAAAATATATTTTGATTTTAACACTAAATTTAATTTAAATTACAAATTAAATATTCAGAAGAGGAAATTTTTTTCAGAGATGAGCAAAGTTGATCGGTATCAATAGATCATCACTAAAACTCAAAATCTAGAAAGAACGGTTGCCCCCCTAGTTCTATACTGGGTCCGCCCTTGCCTCTGATCCTCTCCGTGCAGATCAAAACAAGAGAGGACAGCTTTGGGATTTGTGTGGAGCTGATCATGGAATTAAGCTCATACATTTTAGTTGTATGCAAATCAACAGCGGTCAGACGCGTGCGTAGGAGATTTGTATATTTTCTAATTTTTATTTTTAATAAATTGAATAATGGCAGTTGATGTATGTTCTAGGGAAGGAAATACGTGACACGTTGTGTTGTGATATGACAGACATATTGTACATGGTTATGTGATGTGACGTGATTAAAATAGTGGTGGACGGTTACGTCACGGGTAATCACACCGTGATCATACGTGACGTGACATTACATAACATGACACAAATTTGTCATGTTAATTTTTTTATATTTTAATTAAAATTGTTGAAAATTCAAGAGAGAAAAAAAAATATACAAAATATGAAAATTTCTAAAAATTCTTAAATAAATAAATAATATTAAATTTTTATTTTTTTTTAGAATAACCGTTGAACATCTGACATTATTATAAAAATTCAAATTACAAATATTCATTGGAATAAGCTATAGAAAATAAAACCAATACTAAATGAGTATCAACATCAATGAACCTATATTAAAAGAAAAATCTAGATACTCTATGCATATAAAAAAAAAACTGAAAATTAACTAGAAAAAACTAGATACTCTATGTGTACTAGAAAAACTAGATACTATATGTTTCATACCATGATGTGACGTAATTGGTTTGCGTGACGTGATGTGTAATTTTGACTTGATTGCAATCACGTCATGCGACACACAAGTCACATTACGTGATCGACACACGTGACGTGATATGACGTAACGTGAATGGTTATAGTGTGACTAATTTTCTAATCTAATTGGTACCAACATGTTGTCTAGGGTTTGCATCATCTGCATTAACTCAAAAGAACATCTTTTCTGTTAATGCATATTGGCCATCTGATTTTAAATGGAACTAATCCAACTACAATCTATAATTTAAGGGCCCTTTAATATTAGTGTGAATCTAGTCAGCATGAATCTTAAAGCGGATCGAATGGTCCAGATACATTAACTCAAAATTATTTTTTGAGTTTTTTGAGTAAAGATTGGAAGTCAAGTCATCCAACTATTTAATACCATTGATATTACAGCAAAAATTTTTTTTCATTCGAGTTTCGAACTCATAACCTCTTACATAAAGACCATGTATCTTAGTCACTAGATCAAAGGCTGGAAGATCCTTTTCTGAGTTAATGCAGAGGAAACGTATTCGTGGTAGACTGTTTGCGCGTTTCTTTAATTCTCCCCAATTAATTAATGTCGTGCACGAGTTTTGAGGGATAAAGATAGCGAAAGAACCGTTTTTGTTTAATGCAGTGCGTGAGTTATCCGTAGCGTTCTTTTAACTTTACTGTTTATGTGTTGTATAAAGTAAAAAATATTTTGTTAATATTTTTACCCCCTAATACGAGGGAATTTGGATCCCAGGTAAACTGACTGAGAAAAATTAGATCTGAACCGTTTTTTTTTTTTTTTTTTTTTTTTTTTTTTTTTTTAACTTGATATGAATCTCAAAATGGACCACAGTTTCTATAGTTTCTATAGGCATCAGATTAAGTTTAATCCAACTGAGATTAATCTGACCATCCGTTGCTAATTTTTCTTTATATTTCTCAATCAAGTACCTGGGAGGATAAAAAATCAATTTGTTTTTAAAGTTAAAAGTGAATTAAAATTAAAAAGTTATGAGAAGCCTTATTCACTTTGTCTATTTTGGGAAAATGAGCTTTTTATTAATAATACCAGGATACTTTTGAACTTCGGTCTGAAGAATAAATGTTTGTATTGAAGATAAATTACTCCTCATTGATTATAAGAACTTTTTATATTTTATTTTGGTTCAATATAAAACAAATTGAATTAAACAGAGCTTATGGCAACATAACCTACCATGTTAGTTGTTAACTTGTGGTTAGGGCTGCTAATGATTAAGGTTCGGCTATATGAAAAAAGCAAAATAATTCGGCTCTAACTCGGCTCGCTTTTGAAATAAAAAAAAACTCTGCTCAACTCGGCTTGGCTCATGTAAACACTTGACTTGTGAGCTCGCGAACCGGCTAATGAGCTGGCTCATATTTTTACATATTTTTCTAAGTTTTCTAAGAAGTCATGAAAAAATCCTTTTGCATGTACCATGGTTTGTTGCATATTAACTGATTTGGTGATTACCTAAATAGCTCAATCATCGAAAAATTGAAATTAAAAAAAAATTCAAATTTCAAAATTTTTAAAATTTTGAATTTTTTTGGTGATTACCATGGCAACATAACCTACCATGTTAGTTGTTATGAAATATTGAGCCGCTCAACTCATTAATTCACAAACCGGTTCGACTCATTAGTAGCCCTACTTGTGGTTCTATATTAAAATCTATTTCGTTTAATTAAGTGATAAGCTACGGTTGGTTTTAAGAGGTCTGGGATTCAAAACTTCATTGGCATAATATGATGAGCCTCCTCTCTTAATTAAAATGAAATTTAATTGTGGGCCTAAATTAGCTCTCTGTTTCACAAGTTTAGTAAACGAGTTATATTAACAAAAAATAGGAAAAAAAATAAAATTATTTGGTTGGTTCAAATTGGCTAGTAATTAATGTGCTTGTCGACAAACTTCAGGTTGCCACATAAACAGAAGAGTGGTGTACAAAGAGACACTTGTTGGGGACAATCAAAGAAAAATAGGTATTGGTTCTTACTTGTCAAAGTATCAATCATTAATAAATTAATAAATAAGTGTCATTTCTTAAGTCTTAATTGTAAAGAATTTTCAAAGTATTTATCCTCCTCAAATATCTTTATATTTTGTGTCTCTATTATGCTTTTAATTTAGAACTAAAAAAATTTAATTAAAACTTAAATGCCAAAATAAAATCATTAGATATGATCTATATCATTTCCTCTATGCACACATAAAAGATCATGATATTTCAATTTTGTTATGATTAGTTTCAAGAGCTTGCAAAAAAAAAAAAAAAAAAAAAAAGGTGATGTGGATAAATTATAGATGTTGATTTTTCAACTTATTGATTCATATAAATCATAATTGAAAAGTGATAATTTTTAATATGCGTATGGAGAAAATAATATAAATTACATCTAACAATTTTGCTTTGAGTTTTGACATATAAATTTTAAAACTATTGTTATTAGAAAATAAAAAGATGGAGGTACGATAAAGGCAAGATAATAGAGATATTTGAACTCTTCTTTACTATTAGCATACAAGTGTCAACTTCTAACTTGAAATATATTAAGAAATGAACTTTTATAAATTAAGCAAAAATTGTGAACTAAATTCAGTCAAAATGAAAATATATAGAGTCCTCATGTAAAAAAAAATAATTGTGTTGCCAGGAATTTTTATCACAATAATAATATGCCTTTTAAGATTTTAATGATAATTACAATAAAAGATCTAAAACATGTAACACTATCTAGTGGCGTAAGATATGAAACGAAATTATCTTGGGACATTTTGGGCAATTGTAGCAGCCCCCCAAAGGTAAAGATGCCCAGTGTATTTATTTTGAAAGCACTAGCATTTATGAGTCCGTGTCAACGCTTTAGAAAACAACACATCGATCAGCTTTGATTAAGGAATAATATGGGAAGCCGACTATATATTTAATTATGAGTGAGTCTACGGTACTATGCATATTACGATTTGGCACTGTGTTATGGTTCTATATTTGAGTTTTCAAATTTTAATGATTAATTTGATCTGTTTATTTTGTTCTCCATATTAATATGTGTTTGGAGACCAAATTTTACATTTTTTGAAATTTTTTTAATATTATTTTAGATTTATTGAAAATCACTGTTTTTAGATGGTCCATAATTTTCAGATCAAGTGATTTTCAATAAATTTAAAAAATGATAAAAAAATTTCAAAAAAAAAATGTAAAATTTGGTCTCCAAACACATATTAATATGGAGAATAAGATGAACGGTTCGGATCGACCGTTAGAATTTAAAAATTCGAATATAGAACCGTAACACGGTAACAACCCGTGATATGCATATTACCATAGACTCACTCTTTAATTATTAACATCTTAGTCCCGTTAACATGCAAATCTTACACAGGACATATAATTTTATCCCGTTAACATATAATTAAGGTGTGCAATTTTACGTATACCCTTCAAAAACCTCAAAATTACGTGTTAACCTTTTACATATCGTATTATGATATGAGGAGGGATTCAATTACACCATTTTTTGATGACACCGAATTATATCTTATATTTTCAAAGTTCAAATAATCAATCCAAACCATTCAATATAATTGATATATATGTTAAAATGTACTTACAGATGAAATTATACATTTTTTTGAATTGTTTTTACTATTTGTTAAGATGAGTACAAAAATCCAATCGTTTGAAAATAACGATTTTGTAAAATACTTAATGAATAGTAAAAAAATAAAAAATATATAAAATTTGATCTACAAGTACATTTTAATATATCCATCATGTTGAACGGTTTAGATCGACTATTTGAAATTTGAAAACTTTAAAAATGAAGAGTGTAATTCGGTGTCATCAAAAAAGAGTGTAATTGGATCCCTCCTCTTATACTATTTACCTCCTCCTATATTTTACAACTCATAATTTTATTCAATTTATTGTTTTTTTCTAACTAGAACTCATTTTAAATTTATAAAATTTTCATTTTACTCTTTGTTAAAATTTTAAAAAAATTATGTAATATGTATGAGCAAAATTTTCAATCTTCTAATTGACATGTCCATGAGGGCAAATGAATATTTTCTCTACTTATGATATACAAAAGCTTATGTATAAATGCCTCGTGTATGCATCATATGTAGAGAAATGAATCTATTAATCTTCACAAACCAGCTAAATTAGAAGACTGAATGTTTATCTTCTACAAGCTTAAATATTTTTTAATAAAAAAAATAAGAACTTTATATATATATATATATATATATATATATAGTTGGGCTATGGTGCTTCACGAAGTAAATGGAGTGTTTTACTTCACACTCATATTTTGCGATTTTAAAGTTCAAAATATTGATCCGAATCATTCAAGTTGATCTCCATATTAAATTGTGCTTGCAGACCAAATTTTACATTTTTTGGAAATTTTTTACTATTTCTTTAGAATTTTTGAAAATCACTGTTTTTCAGAAAATTCTGGACCATCCAAAACAGTGATTTTCAAAAATTCTAAAGAAATAGTAAAAAATTTCCAAAAAATGTAAAATTTGGTCTACAAACACAATTTAATATGGAGATCAACTTGAATGGTTCGGATCAACATTTTGAACTTTGTAATTGAAGATATAGGCGTGAAGTAAAACATTCGCCTTACTTCGCGAAGTACCGTAGCCCAACTCTCTCTCTCTCTCTCTCTCTATATATATATATATATATATATATATATTTAAAATGTGTTTTTATAGAAAAGGTTATAAATTGAATAAATTTGCGTATTTTTGAAGGTTAAAAGGATAAATATGATATTATGAATTTTAGAAGGACAAATATGTAATTTAGAAATTGTTGAAGAGTATACATGAAATTCAGCCATAATTAATATCATTAATAGAGTTGCAAGTTCATATCATAATTAGTTCTTCGGCAAAAGTAGATGGGATGTCAATTACTGGAGATCAATTTTCTGCTGCTATTATCATTAATAGAGTTGCAAGTTCATCTTATTGCGAGAAAAATTTGCAGCATGAAAAGTCCATTTTAGAGTTGCAAGTTCCCATTATAATTCCTACTCTGGTTAGTGCATTTAATCTTGTTCATCAAATGTACTATATATTATACATTTTTCTTATTCGTATTTATTATCTTTGCCTTTTTCACATGTGCTTTCCGTATACATAGATTTTGCAAGGCACAATGTTAGTAAAAGTTATGTAGAATTAATTTGGGGTAAAACGGAGTGGATACGGTTTGGATATCAGATATGGATACAGATATGAATCAGATCAAATATTTATAAAAATAATATTAAAAAATATTAAAATTCGTAATATTTATCTAACTATAATGATGAATAACATAATTTTTTCATAATATATATTAAAATATATGGTATATACCAACAATTCAAATACATATAATTAAAACGTAAAACCATATCAATATCCTTATCCACACGGATATTCAGATATCATATATTCACATCTAAGTTTTTGAATATGGATCGAATATAGATCAGATATTATCCATACTGTTTTCACTCCTAAGAACTTAATTCACTTCACTAGTAAAATTTGTATTCAATAATGAGTAAGAGTTAAAATGTATTATTGATTTTGTGGCTCAGTCATACTTACATTTTTATTTTCGTTTTTAAAGTTTAAACAGTTGATTCGAACTGTTCAATATGATATCTATATTAAAATGTACTTAGAGACTAAAATTTATATTATTTTTTTGGATTTTTTATTATTTATTTAGATAGGTACAAATTCACTATTTTTGGATGGTCTAGAAGTACTAATTTTGTACCTATCTTAAAGAATAGTAATTTTTTGTTTCAAAAGATATCAAATTGGACCTCTAAGCATATTTTAATTTGTAAACCATGCTGAGCGGTTCGAATCAACTATTTGAATTTTGAGAATATACATAAAGATGTGGAGTATCGTTGGAATACAAAACCAATGATGCATTTTAACTCTTCTCTTCACTAATATCAATTTTACATAACTCTTTTAGAGAATAAATAAGTTAAGAATAAGACTATATAATTTTTTTTTTTATATTTATGTCGAAATACTAGTAGTTTTTTTTTTTATGCATGAACAATTAAATCAAATCCAAAACCAAGTTTCTACTATTTTAGAATTATTTTAATTTTAATATTTTATTTTTGAAGCTGACCCTACTTAATATATGTGTGTGTGTACACACACACATACTGTACGTAGTGCAGTTCATTGACTTTAGAAGCGCAACAACTAAAATGACAAAGGCTTTATCTTTTATAGCACAAATGAAAATGTCAAATGGCATACTGTTACTGTGAGCCCAATAAATGCAAGCGCCGCCAAAACAATTATTTATTATAGAATAAGTTAAGATCATTAAATTACTATGCTGTACTAAATCAGCACTAATTAATCTGTGGGACTGTACAATATGTCCTGCTCATTACTGAACAAAAATATATAATACTTGGTCAAAGAAGACATATATTAAAATAACTATCTCTTTTCTTCTTTTATATATTTTTCAGTATATATGAATATGATCATATATAAGTAATAATTTCAGATATTAATTGTTTGTAGCCAACTAAATTGACTTGCTGAGATGTGTGATTTCATCATCATTCGCAGTAACAAAAAGTCAAAAGGATATTTTATCTAAAGCCGATTGAACTATAACAACTTTGTAATTTTAACATCATTCGCAGTAATAAAAAGTCAAAAACAACTTTGTAATTTTAACATCATTCACAGTAATAAAAAGTCAAAAACAACTTTGTAATTTTAACATCATTCGCAGTAATAAAAAGTCAAAAACAACTTTGTAATTTTAACATCATTCGCAGTAATAAAAAGTCAAAAACAACTTTGTAATTTTAAAATCATTTGCAGTAATAAAAAGTCAAAAACAACTTTGTAATTTTAAAATCATTTTTTTTAAAATGACCTTTATTATATCGTGTACATGTAAAATAATAGAGCTTGATTGAAGTGTCAAAGTCAATCAAACAATTTCAAACATACAAATGTTTATTTTTAACAATTTTTAATAGAGTAACAACATGTCTATAAATAATTTTCAATTTCTCTAAAGTATTTTAGCTTCATTCAAAATTTTTTTAATTCTTTATTGTGTGTTGAACTGAACCAAAGTGTTGTAAAGTATTTTAATGCACCAAATGAAAATGTTTTAAATTGGTTTTAGTATTTTAGTGTTTAAATTTTTGGCTCTTTAATTCTTACTATATATTTCACTTAACATAATACTTATTCAAAATGGTTTCATCTCCTTCACTGCTATCAAATACCAACAATTGAAAATTAATTAATTATCTACTTCGCTTTAACCTTACTTAACTATGAGCAATCATGTGAATGCATATGTACACAGTCAGTAGCAAAGTTAAAAATAATATTCATTCAATAATATCAAATAAGATCAATATTTAAGATTTTTCTTTGAATAAAATTGAAAGAGGGTTGCTAATAATGACATAAAACTAATGCTAGTCGAGCATCTATTTATACAGAATTAACCTTTTTAGTATATTAAATATTGTGACCGAAATGTGTAGATCGAGCTCACTCTTTTCGTGCTTTAAAATTTATATTAACACCTGCGATGAGGGCTAGGGGATCGTTTCTTGCATAGAAATTCTCATTTGAGTAAGGCTTGAGTGTTATGAATAGCATAAAGTTATCTGTGTTACGGTCTTAAAAATCTATCAAATAAACTTCAAACTTCAATCTAAGTAGCTTAATAAATTAGTTATATAATAAATTTGTAGAATACCAATTCCACTATGCCGACGACAGCATATTGTTTTTACAAACTAATCATCTTAATGTAGCATCAGCATGGTGGAGTATGATGAGATTTGAGGCATTATCTGGTATTAAAATGAACTTAGAAAAAATTGAACTTTTTCCTATCAACACCTCAGGTGTGGAATATGCACAAACTTTCCAATGTAAAGTAGAACAATTTCCTTTATGATACTTAGGACTTCCTTTAAAAGATAAAAAGTTAACGGTAGCTGATTGGCAGTTCCTTATCAATAAAGTAGAAAATAGATTGCAAAGTAGAAAATGACAACTATTATCTTCCGAATTTTTTATTAATATCCAAATTTAATATAAAATTTCAAAAAATATCCGCATTGGCGGGTTTTTTCAAAAAGTACCCATTTCGTAAAATGTTTTTCCGGAACTAAGTCCTACATCCAGAGAAAATTTATCCGGAAACTCGGTGAAATCGGAAAATTTTTTTCCGGAAATGTCCCAAAACTGAAATTTTTTTTTCTGGAAATGTCCCAAAACCGGAAATTTTTTTTCCGGACTCGGAGGTGTTGCTATAAGCTCCGCCCAGCGAAGAAAAAGATCAAACCAAGCCGTCTCTTTCACAGCACTATTGAAGGTCATTTTATTTATTTATTTATTTAAATATTGAAATTTAGATAGTTTAGAATAATGTCCAAAAAAAATTAGAAATTGTGTAGAATAATGTAGGAAATACCAAATAGTCTAGAATAACTTAGAAAATACCAAAATAGTTTAGAATAATTTAGAAAATACCGAAATAGTCTAGAATTGTTTAGAAATTACCAAAATGGTGTAGAACAATTTAAAAAATACCAAAATAGTCTAGAATAATTTAGGAAATACCAAAATAGTCTAGAATAATTTAGAAAATACCAAAATTGTTTAGAATAATTTAGAAAATACCGAAATAGTCTAGAATTGTTTAGAAATTACCAAAATAGTGTAGAATAATTTAGAAAATACCAAAATAGTCTAAAATAATTTAGGAAATACCAAAATAGTCTAGAATAATTTAGAAAATACCAAAATTGTTTAGAATAATTTAGAAAATACCGAAATAGTATAGAATTGTTTAGAAATTACTGAAATGGTGTAGAAAATTATCTTAGTAATATAGAAAATTGTTCGATTAATTTAAATTTTCTTTAGGAATCTGGTTTCCTTTCGGAGCTCTGATTGTCTGATCGATCGGATCTGTGATTCAAGTTTTTATATTTGTATTTTTTTAATTTTAATTTAAAATATAATTAATTAGTTCATTTTAATGGTTTAGAATATTTTATTTATTTATTTAAATATTGAAATTTAGATAGTTTAGAATAATGTCCAAAAAAATTAGAAATTTAGAAAATTGTGTAGAATAATGTAGAAAATACCGAATAGTCTAGTATAATACAGAATTTAAATAATTTCACATTAAATAGTTACATATTTAAATAATTACAAATTAAATAATTTCACATTAAATAGTTACATATTTAAATAATTACAAATTAAATACTTCTAAATTTAAATTATAAATCAAATAAATTTAAATTACAAACAAATGAAATTAAAATTATAAATAAATAAAATCAAAATTATAAATAAATCAAGAAAATTAAAATTATAAATAAATAAAGAAAATTAAAATTATAAATAAATAAAGAAAATTAAAATTATAAATAAATAAAGAAAATTAAAATTATAAATAAATAAAGAAAATTAAAATTATAAATAAATAAAGAAAATTGAAATTATAAATAAATAAATAAAATTATAATTATAAATAAATAAATAAAATTAAAATTATAAATAAATAAAGAAAATTAAAATTATAAATAAATAAAGAAAATTAAAATTATAAATTACAAATAAATAAAATTAAAATTATAAATTACAAATAAATAAAATTAAAATTATATATTAATTAAATTTAAAATATAAATAAATGAAATTAAAATTGTAAATTAATTAAATTTAAAATATAAATAAATTAAATTAAATTATAAATTAAAACTTATTGTGAGAGAGCGCACCTAGTGAAAGCAACGACACTCTGCGGTTTTATAAACGAATTCAATAGAATTCCGAAAATAGAGAATTACCGAAATTTTTTTTTCTGAAAATGGCCTAAAATCGGAAAAAAATTTCCGGAATTTCTCTGTTTCCGGAAAAAAAATTTCCGGTTTTGGATGCCATTTCCGGAAAATTTTTTTCCAAAAAGGGTACATTTCGAAAAAATCCGGCAATCCGGATATATTTTGAAATTTTATATTAAATTTGGATATTAATAAAAAATTCGGATTATCTTTAGGTGGAAGATTAACTCTAATTAATTCATTACTTTCCGCAATACCCTTGTACACCTTATCTCTATATAGAGTCCCCTAAGATAATCATAAGAAAATTAGATACAATTAGAAATCAATTTCTTTCGCAAGGTTCAGGTAAGTCTAGAAAAAAAAAATGGTTCGGTTAAATGGTCTGTTGGTCCCAAAAGCACTTGGAGGGGAGGGGGGGGGGGGGGGGGGGGGGGGGGGGGGGGGCGGGGGGAATAAGACATTTTTAAATTTTTAATCTAAATTATGAAGTGTGTCGAAAAATATTTTTGACAGAAACTTAGAATAACTTTGTCCTAAACTAAAATGTAAAATACATAAAATAAATAGTAGAGTTTAGAGACACTTGACACGAGAATTATTTACGGAGTTCGGCACTAACGCCTATGTTTCTGGGGCCTGCGACCTTCTAGATGGTGCACTTTTCTTTATCCAATGAGAAATGATTACAAAGTGGAACCAGTGAGCCCTTACAATATTCTAGGAAGTCACACAGCCTAAACATGAGCACTAAAGGTTTAAAGGAAGATAATCCGATTCGCGAGGACTCAAGGATTGCTGGTTGAGCACAAGGCTCAAAATAGTAATTGATTTGACCATGCAAGATCACTCTAAGAGTTGTTGAATTGATTGAATAAGCATGAGATTGATTGTGAGTATTTAAGTTTAAGTAGACAAGCAACAATGATTTTCTCTAGATCTGTAAATACAAAATATTGAAGTTGGAGTGGCTGGAGTGTTAATCCAAATCTTGGTATAGCTTCTATTTATAGAGAGCTGATAAAAATAAAGTATTTGGTGCTGACCATTGTAACGGTATAGGGACTGTTACAATAGTAGGTAATTTGAACTAGTTTGGATTGCAACGGTAGAGGACCGTTATAACGATCCCCATAACGAAAGTCATTGTCTTATCTTCTGGCTAGAGCCGGTTAATATTGATTTAATTCGGCGCAGTTATTTCTGTGAATTTATTTACTCTATTACAACAGTAGATCTTACTTAGATCAGTTTCAAGCTTATTTTATTAATTTTACATATTGATTGTCCTTAATCTGGAGTTAATGCTTTTGCTATCCTATATTTTGTGCTTCATGACTACATCCTCGATATTATATTGTAGTCCATTAATTCAAGAAGAAAACTTATAAAATGCAATTATGTATGTTTTGTAAATTTAGTCAAACGAGCAAGTCAAAAGCTCCAAAAGTCAACATGATCTAAGACTTGTTTGGCCAAAACTCATGGTGGCTTTGGTATTCTTAATTTTTATGAATTGAACATTTCCTTACTTTTAAAATGGTAGTGGAAATTTCATAATACTCAATATTCTGCCTTGTGAAAAACTGTTGTTCACCTTAACTATTATTCTCCATCACCATTACAACTCTCTCCTTTTTGGTCAAACATTATCAAATTAGATGCATTAGGTCAACTAAGATTACATATACCCCTAGTTTCCAATCTGATATTGAATTTTGGAATACACATTGTAATTGTATCCTTGCAACTCAATACCCTCAACTGTACAATATATGCTACAATAAATCTATATCAATAGTTGAAGTGGTTAAATTCAGAAGGGTATGCAATTCATTTTAGAAGAAACCTTGTTGCAATTCTACTCTCTGATTGGAATGTAATTTTTAAAATTAATTAGTTCATCTAGTTTTACACATAATATTAATAGAATTGCTTGGAGATGGACTACCACAGGTTTGTTTACTATTAGATCGATCTACAAGATTCTATACTTTCGGGGGATTATGGGAACTGCCAATTCCTCCAAAATTCAGAATTTTTCTTTGGCTTCTATTATATAATAGAATATTGACTAAGCAAAACTTATCTCTTGTATGGGATGGTCCGGGGATCGTCAATGTCACTTCTGTCTTGAAGTTTAGGATAATAACCATCTATTTCTCAATTGTCAACAAGCACAAAAAAAATCTGATTTTGGTTAAGAAAAACTCAAGATTTCTTCAATACATGGACAATCCTTGTTGACATTTTTCACTTTTCATCTAATTTTAGTGTTATAGAACAAAAGAGATTCTTAGTAATTCTAAGTGCCCTAAGCTGGATATTATAGAAGTATCAAAATGAGATATGCTTCCAATCCGGTTCCCCTAAAACAATTAGATCTATCATTCTATTGATAATTTTAGTTTTTGGATATTGGGGCAGGGTACATGGATAATAAGATTAAAGAAGCTGCTATTGTTTGGCTCTCATATGACACTAATGCAATTCCGCTTTAGATGGGGACCTTACTGGCAACCAAGTTGTATGGTATTCCGACAATGGTATCAATGAAATAGCTCCATTGATGCTCTTCGGTGATGTAGAAGAACCTCTCGATGTAGGAAGTGTAGCTGGACTTCTAGCCCCTTGGAGAAATGAAGCTCAACCATTAATTTTGTAATGATCCATTGTGTGGATCTGTTATTTTCCATAGCCCCACTTGAGAGGCTTAGTATAAGATAATGGCTTTACTATCACAGTATTTTGGTGGAGTGTTAAGCATCATGCGTTTGTGTTTTGTAGTGTTTTAGAACCTTCTATATCTTACAATGTTAGATAACAGACACTCTTCATTGTAAGTTACCCTCCAGTTTCAACATATTAAAACGGGCATATGATATGCCTTTTATAAAAAAAAATACTAATTTTTACTATTTTTAAAATTCTTTTACTATTTTTATGATTTATGAAAGATGTCAAAAAATAACTTAAAAATAAAAAAAGTTGTCAATAATTTAGACCTTTTTTGTCATATTTTATAAATCATAAAAGATAGTAAAAAAATTCAAAAATAGTGAAAGTTAATATTCTACAAATTCATTATATAATCAATTTAATGAGTTACTTAAATCAAAGTTTACAGTTTATATGGTAAAATTTTGAGACTGTAATACATATAACCTTGTGCTATCCATAATACTCAAGTCTTACTCTTCTCATTTTCTAAATTAAAAATTCATTTTCAAAACCTTTTTGAATTCAGCGAGATCAATTGATTTTATTGAATCTCACTTAAGACCACCACAGTGTAACAAATATTTATTTAGTTTCCTGTTTAATCATATTTGTCCACAGTCCAGTGTTGTAAAAAACATCCGTTCAGACTGATTAATTAATCTACCGATTAGTTATTGACGGTAACCAAACCGTTATGAATATTCCTGACTAATCAAACAATTATTTGTGAATATAATTAATAATTTCTTATTATTTTCAATTAATTGCTTGATATCGTTATTTACCACATTGATCCACATTAGACTCTCGAAACAATAAAAATGGAAAATAAAAAAGCCACGGTGTCCCATATATATATATTTTTTGATGGGTACACGGCTAGTAAAAGTCCAACAGAAGAAATTCAAAGTAATCGGAACTTGTATCGTGGGCCCCACTTCCCCCCCGGTCCTATAAAACCATCATTCCGTCTCTCTTTCTTCACACCGCATCAGGAGTTAATTAACAGCGAGATCGTTACAACATTGTAAAACGCAAAAAGAAACTAAAGAGCAGAGAAATATAGCTACTATCTAGAATAACAATAAATTGAGAGAAATGGAGAAAGGAGGTGCAGAAATGGAGTTGCCAGGGTTCAGATTTCACCCCACAGAGGAGGAATTGCTAGATTTCTACTTGAAGCGAGTGGTGCAAGGGAAGAAGCTCCAGTTTGATATCATCCCAACCGTTCATCTCTATCGCCATGACCCTTGGGAGCTCCCTGGTAAATTTGATTCTCTTTAATTCTTCAATTTGTGCGCCATTTTCTATTTTGTATGTCGATCAATTTGGTTTCTGCTAGGTATTTTTAATTCTCGATAAATTGATGTTCTACACTTTGTGACTAATTTAGAAATCATAATTGCAAATTAATATCTAGAATTGAGTGTTTTAGTGAGCATAAGTTATTAAATTACACAGAAAAATTAGAATAAGAAAGCAATGGTTCAACTTCTAGGGTTAACAACTAATTATTTGCATTTGGTTGGGAAATATATACATATCTAATATATACGCACTAATTTTGGAAGATTACATTTTTCTCATGATACATACATGAATGAGAACAACTTTGTTGTGACGCTCTAGCTAACTAGATATGGCATTACTTTGACAACACACAGGTTTGGCAAGGATAGGGGAGAGAGAGTGGTACTTCTTTGTTCCAAGGGACCGAAAGCAGGCTAATGGTGGCCGGCCCAGCCGTACCACAGAGCGTGGATTTTGGAAGGCGACTGGGTCAGACCGACCCGTCAGGAGTGTAGTTGACCCAAAACGACTCATTGGTCTAAAAAAGACGCTTGTCTACTACGAGGGTCGTGCACCTCGTGGCACCAAAACAGACTGGGTCATGAACGAGTACCGCTTGCCAGAGTCCAATTCGTCATCAGGATCGCCTCTGAAGGTAACTAATAGATCAAGAATTATGTATGTTTATGTGGGCTAATTTGATTGCCACAGAGAATCATAAACTAAAGCAAGACATTTTTGAGAGATGAACTGGAGAAGTCCAGTTTGAGTTGGACTAGGCTAGGGAACAATTGGAATTTGGGTCCATCACTAAAATCATCATTTGCTTGGCTTTGGTAAAATGAGTTAGTGAAAACGGAAAGTTGGTTGCCCACCAAGAATTAAGGCCAGTAGTATAATATCTTCATTTTTTGATATAGAATTCAAAATGAACCAAATTTCTCAGATAAGTCAAATTAACTTTGGAATTAAAAAAACAAAAACATTCTCACAGCAAATAAAATAAAAATCAAGTATTAAACTATTAATATAACATTGAATTATTGCAAAACCATAAAATACTAGTTGTAACATCCTTGACTGAATAATTAATTATTTGTTGTTCAATATGCAGGAAGATATAGTGTTATGCAAGGTTTACCGAAAAGCAGTCTCACTCAAAGAACTAGAACAACGAGTTGCCATGGAGGAAACGAAGTATTCACACAACTCCGATTCACCGGTTGATTCATTCTCTTCATCTCATCATGATCCCATTCAAAATTGGATGTTCGTGGAAGATGCAGTAAGTATACTTCCAGAAGAAACCAAACAAAAGGAAATCGAAGAAGAGGTTGTCAAAGTAGAGGAAGAGGCGGTAGCACTGCCACCAGCAAAGCAGCTTAACTTGCCAGAACTTGAGTTACCAAAATTTAATTCACTCGAATGGATGCAAGATCCCTTCCTGACACAATTGAGGAGTCCTTGGATGGATCAATGGTCTCCTTACTATTCTGGGGTGCTAAATTTTTAGAAGATCAGTAAGATCTTTTTACTGGCACACAAACTTTGATAACAGTATATCCATGTGGAGCGTGTGAATAAACATCTTACATTTTTTTCGTAGACTATTCTGAAAGATTGTGGCGATTAAAGCGCAAAGAGTTGAAGATAAACATGATGAACTAATTGTGAGGGAAACTTGTATATTAGGTTATATGAGCCTTTGTGGCTCTTTTATATTTTTTTTTTCCTTCAAGTTGAAGGATTTACATATGTATGATATCCAAATTTCATAGAGGTGTTTTATCAATGATTTTGGCATTCTTGTTTCATATTTTCTTAAATCCCATTAGAGTATTTATCTCTTCTTTATGAGACCCAATGATGTTATCAAAAGGAAGGCATATATCCACAGCATGTATATATATCCTAATTTAATTAAGGGGTGAAAATTATAAAAGCTAGCAAGAAAGTTATGTCGTCCATTGGAAATTTTCTAAAGAACTAGCTACAATTCTACATCAAAACTTTAATTAGTTATTTCCAAATTACACGGATGATTGATCGCACAAACATAGCTATAATTATACATCAAACTTTAATAAGCACAATTCTGTACTTCTTTGTCATAATAATTTATTTAAATTGATGTAGAAATAAAACAAACTATCACTTTTTGCATACAAGGAATCTATCAAGCAAAATAGATCCAGGAGCCCAGAAATGCAGGGATCCGTATCCTCCCAGGTACCAGACTCAGCACAATTGAAACGGAAGGCTCAGATTTACTCTCAGTCAGTCGGGATTCGGGATGACAGAGGGGCAGGATTATTTGTGCTTTGAGATGTGTGCCAATCCATTTTCGGACTGTCCGATTCAATTATACTCAATCAGGTAACCTGAGGAGATACGAATTCGAAATGCAGAGTACTGAAAGAGTTAAATTTGATAGAAATTACAGTTCCATTTTTCTTACAATCGCTGATGGAAGGTGCATCATAACAATTTTAAAATTGCTTTAATTGGTACCAAGTATTTATCTGCTGTGGTATTATCTGATTTTATTCATACAATACTGCAAATTAGAATAAGATATACCAGTATTGACTAGAAGAAAAATCAGAGGTGTTTACCAGAGAGGGCATTCCAAGACCAAGTCAATAGACCCCAAAAGTAATAAAAAAAGATTAAACAGAAGTCTAAATATGGAATCCAGCTTGCCTTTTTTTCTAAGTCATGAAAAGGTGGTAAAGTCCTACTTTCTTTTTCATGCCCATCTCTCATAGTGGAAGACTAATATATGTCAACAAATTCATTAGGGGGAAATATGATTAATGAAAACTTTTATTTGCTTATTGATAATTGATATTAGGTAGCTTCCCAGCTGATTTAAAAGTGTAAAAAATAAAAAAGGTAAACTTAGGGCCCCAGCTAGAAGAAAAAAATTATTTGTGGTGCAAGACTTGTTATCACTTATCAGTGGGGCGGAAAGAAAAATAGCATCAACAATTTTACAGGCTAAACAAGTTCCAATTTAAACACGAGATTGAATTTGTATAAAAATCCTGTACAAATTCAATTCTTGTGTTTAAATTGAAAATTGTCATTATTTGCCTACGAAATATGTCAGAATACCTCTCATATACAGGAACTGATTGGTTTACTGCTCGCAGCCAGCATTTTAATTGATCAGTGGAATCAGTTTTAGATAAATCTAGGTTCTGTAGAAAACACTGAACACTAGATCTCTTTTTCGTAAATGCAATTTAATAAACTGAGAGTTTTAGTAGACCCAGATTTTGTCTACTGGTTTGATGTGGCTTTCTTCCGCGACTTTTCCCGTGGCACCGGACACCGTCATAGCCTGATACCATGACAGCTCATGAAGTGGTTTCAAAAGGCGGTTGTACTGGTTTTTTCATGAATGACTCTGCTTTGTGCAGCAAGTCTAAACCTATAGCTTAATCTCAGAATCATCTTGGAACAAGTTATATTACATTTTTAGTTAATTTTTATGTGTTCAGTTTTTTCCTTTTCTTTTCTTAATTTGTAATTTTTGAATTTCATTTTATTTATATCAATTATGTTAGTGGACATTTCACCTTTTCAACCTTTAAAGAAAAGGTGAAAATATATATAATAAGTAAATATATTTCATCTATGACATGCCACTTGCCAGCTGGTTTTTCTGGTGAGTTATCAAGACATCAAGTCTTTTCTTTGATCGCTTAGCAGGCTGATCAGGTGATATTTGGGTTTGAGGCAGTGAATAATAATGCTACATTAAACTTGGACCAACTTAAAAATTATTTAGTTATTCATCAAATAATTCATAAGTTTGTCAACAATTAAGTTTCAATTTATTTATTTTTATTAATAACCAAATAGTTTTCAAATGGACATCATTATTTTTTTTAATTAGACTAGAGCTACCCTACTTGTTAGCTATTATTCCATATTCAGGTAGCGACCAACAAACTGGTCGGATGCTCATGAGTGCGTATCCTCTGATATATCTCATTTTTTGCGGGACCGACGTGTCCGGTGCCTATTCGTGGGTGACGTAAGGGCACTACTATTTGAGCTTTGAGATTTGTGCAGAACATATTGCAACGGTTGGGATTTTTCAAAAAGTCACGCAAAATATGAGATATCTCAGAGGATGAGAATTCGATGCTCATGGGGGCATGGGGCCCATTAGCCAGTGATAACATCATGGCCCGATGAATGAGACGGTGGTGCATGGGTCCGGCATGACCAGGTCTTAAACTGCCTACCTTAATTAAGATGATCGTATCAAAATATTCATAATGATCCAATATGTTCATACTAGATAGTAATACACAAGGGACAGAAAGAGATTGTTCAGCTATTTTCAATTACATAATGATTCATTCTAATATAACAGCTGTCCTTGTATTATTTTTTATGAATGATCCACAGCTCATTGATTTGGCTTAACAAGTAGTTTGATTTCTTTTCTTTTTCTTTATTTCCTGCTGGCAGCTACCGACATTTTTATTAATAACCAATATTAAATAATATTTAACACAAATAATTATATTTTTGAACTTTTATTAAAAATATCCGAACTACGGAATTTTATTGCGGTTTGAAATTTTTATTCCAAACCTCAATAAAATCCTGCGGCTTGGGATTTAATTTTTTATTTTTGCACTATAAAAATCTTGTTTCTCTCTTCTCCCTCTCAAACTCACCAGAATTCAAAGAGAGAGAAGAAGAGAAAGAGATCACAAAGAGAAGGCGATTTTTGATTAATTCCTTAAATTTTTTTAATTACTTTTAAATTGTTAGAAAAATAGAGATTATTAACAATTTTTGGTTGTGTGAATAACTTTTTAATTACTTTTTATTTGCTTTTCAATTAATTTTAAATTACTTTTTAAATTGTTAGAAATTGTTATACATTGTTACAAATTGTTAGAAAAAATTTAGAATCAATACTAATTATCTAATCTATCACTGTCATTTGAAACCCTAGTTACAGTAGCACCCAAAGTCGAAAAAATTAGAGGAAGAAGTGAAACTAAACATGAGGAAAAAATAATATTTATTAATAATTTTTGGACTAGTTAAGCCCCCCGCGAGGAGGAATTTGAAAAATATGTTTTTGCCCAGAGATCCTAAAGAATAGTTGAGTACTATTGACCTATCAATTAGATAAATGTGCATGGATGACTGGGAAGACAGGAACCCTTCAATTCGATGGGGACAATGCTGCTTATGTGCAGTGAAGAGAAATATGGTGGATATGTTCTTTTGTTTTAAATGTGGTATAGTTGTTGACCTCAATTGCATGGACCCATATGCAGATTCGGTGAATGACGCTATCTCACTAAGTGGGAGTGTCTTGCTTGCGTCCGTCGAGTTGAGGATCAGAAGGGAGCAAGGTCCTTAGCTCGTAAGCCTTAGTCTGGATTCTATTGTATCGTAGTATTTTATGTTTGAACTCTACTAGCTTGTATAATTGTTATGTTTTAATTGATTTTTAATATCAGGATTTTATGTTGTTTTATTTTATGAACTCTACGGTATTGTATTATTTTGTGTTATATCTGTACAATTAATATTTTATGTTGTAGTCTTTATATTGTATATGGATTATATTATTTTATGGTTGTTTTGTTGTTGAACATGATGAACAGTAGTGACAGAGGTAGATTGTCTAACCGAGTAGTGAGAGGAGGGTCAATAAGTGGACGTGACAGTAATAAAGAAAAAAACATGCCATTGTTAATTTTGCTTTCTTAGAAAAAGATTTGGTGTGCAGTCTATTTGATTTGAAATTTTAGATGATGACTTTGTGGAAAATCCATACAGATATGGTTTGAAAAAAAAAATTATGCAGTGCCTCCAACATCAGACAATGACTTTGTTTCGTATACTTATACTGGTAAGACTAGCACTTCGTCGGGTGTCACTGATCAGAAACAGCCTCCTAAGAAGTAGAATTTTCCATTTTATGTTGTCGTATTATTAGTGTTAATTTTATTTTGTTGATTAACTATATGTTAATTAATTTATTTTTTGTGTTTTTGTTATTTTTATTTTGGTTTTGTTTTGTTGTATAATTTAGTGATAAAAAAGCTATGAAAAAAAGGATATAAACAATATTACTAAATGCGATTTCTACGAGGTATGCCGTATGCGGCCGCATATGCGGATATTTATGTGGATTTTAAAATAAGAATTTATATATATATATACAAACAAGTATGTAGTAATATGTGGTCATATGCGGCCATATGCGATAATATGTGGTTATATACAGTAATATTCGATATCATACAAACAAATATGTGATAATAATATATGGCAGAATATGCGGTAGTAATATGTGATCGAATATGCAGAACCGCATATATTGATTGTATATAGATTTCTATGCAATTTACAACCACATATGCATATACGACCGCATAGATTGCATTTTATTACACTAGATTTTATTAGGATTGCAACTACTCTATTCATTTCCCATATGGAGACACTACTAAAGTGCTGCAAAGACCCTCAACTGGTGTGTTTGTATTGTAGTTGCAACTACCCTATTGGGGGTGTAACTACCATCTTCTCTTGCCATATGAACACACTACTAGAGTGCTCCAAATACCTTCGATTGGAGTGTTGTATTAGAGTTGTAAATGTCATATAATCTTGCCATATAGGAACACTACTAGAGTGCTCCAAACATCTTCAATTGGAGTATTGTATTAGGGTTGTAAATGTCCTATTATCTTGCCATCGGGAGAGATTACTTGTGTGCTCCAAACACATTCAATTGGAGTGTGTATTAGGGTTGTAAATGCCCTATTATCTTTCCATCTATTGATACGAGAGTGATCCAAACGCCTTCAATTGGAGTGTTGTATTAGAGTTGTAAATGACATATTATCTTGCCATATATGGACACTAATCGAGTACTCCAAACACCTTCAATTTGATTGTTGTATTATCGTTGTAAATGTCATATTATCTTGTCATGTGGTGAGACTACTAGGGTGCTCCAAACACCTTCAATTGGAGTGTTATATTAGGGTTCTAAATGCTCTATTATCTTGCCATATTGGGACACTACTAGAGTGCTCCAAACATCTTCAATTAGAGTGTTATATTAGTATTGTTGATGACTTAAAATGAGACTACTAATTTTTAGTATATATAAATATATACTTAGTTATCCTAATGCTACTCTGTCAGATTACAAGCACATAATCCTACCATGTGATGTGATAGTGTTAAGTGTCGATCCACAGGGATAAATCTTAGTAGTTTAATAACAATAACACTAGTCTAGGTTCTTCGGGTTTATTTGATATGCGTGAATACTAATTAAAGGTACATGGTGATTTTAAAGTTTACTCTGGTAAATTTATAGGTGTAGATGCTAATTGTTGTAAATCAAGTTAAGGGAGCCTATAGGGTTATGGACAAATTCCTTCTAATTAACTCAATACAATATTTATGGTACTCATGTATACCCGTATATGGCACTGTCGCTACTTCATACGGCCTCACCTACAGCCTTTTGTCACTGTTGTATGCGATATAGACCACCCCGTAGAGCAGAGCCGCATACCGGTACTATTATTCTCCACGAATTACTTGGGTTCGATTCTATGCGTATTTGAAAGGTTCTTCGACTCTAAGGTCGGCTTGTGGGGAACAATTCTAATTATCATAGAATATAACTAGTGATTGGAAAAAACTTGGTCGGGCTCAATCCGGACCGGTCAGCCCGTGCCAGTTACCCGGGGTACCCGTACTCGTGCCAGGGTATAGATGGGGTAAACAGGTACACGGGTACGAATAATAAATAGGTTGGTCACCATTTTTTTGGAAAAAACCCAGGCTAACCTGTACCCGACTAAACCCATGCCCGTCCGTTGTACCCGTGCCCATCCGTGTACCCTATACCCATTGTACCCATTTTTGGCGAACCCGTGTACCCTATACCCATTGTACCCATTTTTGGCGAACCCGTGTACCCTTACCCGCCTACCTGTACACACCTACCCAAAAAATTCAAATTTTATTTCCCCCCAAAAATTCAAATTCAATTTTTTAAATATAATATATGTATATGAGTAGGGTTCAAATGCCTCCTTTTTTTTTGCCTCCATTATGCCTCCATTTTTAAAAACTTTAATAATTTAAAATTTAAAATTTAAAGTCAAAATAAAACTGTTAGATATGATCTACGTAATTTTATTTATGCACGTGTAACAAATTATGGCATTTCAATTTTATTTTGATTGTCATCAAGAGTTTGTAAAAAACGCATTAATGTGGATAATTTCTAGATGTTGATTTTTGAACTTATTGATTCACATAAAAACAAAATTGAAATGTGATGATTTTTTGTGAGCACATAGAGAAAATAACATAGATCACATCTAACGGTTTTATTTTGACTTTTAAGTTTTAAATTTTGAGTTATTAAAGTTTTAAAAAGTGGAGGCATGGTGGAGGCACAAAAAATGGAGGCATTTGAACCCTCCTCTATGTATATATATCATATATGTATATTTTTTTCTCTTGAAATCATGAATATTGTCAAATAATGTATTTTTTTTTCAAAAAACCCACAACAATAAAAAAAACAAGCAAAAAAAAAAAATTGGACTGGACCCGTCCACGAATTAATTTATGAAATTTGTTTTTGGAAATTCAGAATCTTAAATGCAATTAAAATCCATCATATCTTAAAAATCGTGCATAGTTATATTATATATACATATTGTCACACCCCGCAGCCATTGGTTGTGACAGAGCCCCACCGTAAGCATACAACTCCATGTATGCTTACAAGGCATTTACAATATTTTCATCACATCACAATAAAATACATAAAGCAAGTTTATATATATCGTTCAAGTACAAATGTCTGGTACAAGTAGATCATACAAAAGGTATCTCATACGGATACCAACCATAAGGTGTGACATAGAGAGCACTATACAACAAAACAAGATATGCCTCTCTAGTCAAATAACAAAATAACTGCTAAGGTAATCTGGTGTCATATACCACAGGCCTACTAGTATACCTCTCCAGGATCGGTCGCACCTAAACCTAAAAAGAACCCAAAAGGGTGCGGTGAGAATAAAATTCTCAGTGCAAATTTGCCACAATCAAGTTATTGGACTTGCAATCAGACTCCAGGTTCAAAAATGAAATCCATACAAAATCACATTAGCAGTTCTATAACAATATATAAGTGAATGCATATGCTCGACAACAAGTAATCAAACAAAATTATAACTTACTGAATTTCCAAGGTGAAGCTCAATCAAGCACATATTTGGCCTAACTCATTTTATTAGGGCTAGTAACATCTACAGATGTTCAACCGAGCTGGACCATTTATCTTACCCTTATCTGTAGGGTTACAGACATCTACAGATGTTCCACCGAGCTGGATCCTTTATCTAACACTCATCTGTAAATGCTTTGGCTTAATCATTTACTAAAGTTTGGTTCCAAGTCATAAAATAAAAATTCACATGAAATAATTCAGAATGTCGTCATAGTCAATTGACTGTCCAAATACATTACCATGTAGGATAATGCCCCCGAGCCATAGACATCACACATAAGTCACCCACAATCACAATCAATATATATATATATATATAGTCACCCACCCCCTCGTCCCAACTGGTATTGGGAAACCTCGAGGGCCGTTCACTTAAGGCCATTAGGATTTTGGAATCAAAGTCAGCTAGCCAGACTTTGCAAATTTATTCACATATCATCTCAAAGTCAGCTGATACAGCTCAACCTTGCCATTTCATTCACATATCATTTTACAATCATCAATTTGTGGTGACCTTTATCCATAGTCAATTCATAAGAGAACAATAAAAATGACAACCATACAAATATGCAAATCACCCATACCACAACAATTCGGTTTTAGATGTATTATGCACACAATTCACATAATTCTAATTATGCAACAATCAAACATACAACATGACAATTCCAAGTATGCAACAATCCATCACACAACATGATAATCGAAAAAGATAATTTAATTTCTGAAAATGAAACATCAAACAAGTCCAAGAACCCCGTCCCTGATTATGAAAAACGTATCGCACAACTATGGTTCGAACGTCTCGAAAGGTCCCGCAAAATCTTGCTCAACCGAGCCCACACCTATATCGACATATATACTTAATTTAATCTTTGTTCGACGATTGATATGCTTACTTGAGTGATAGTATTTTCTTTATACTTTCCTTAACATAATCCATATAACTTTGTATCCACCTTCTTGATGTTAAAAATAGAGAGTGCTATTGGAGGAAAAGTAAACAAGAACACAAAATAAATGAAAAACAAAATTATAAACAGCAGCCCTAAATTCTAACCCTTGGTTACTAAAACTGCAATAATTTTTTTATAGGAAACTCCAAACAACTTGGAACTTGAACCACTAGAAACTAGACTTCAAGATGCATCAAATAGACTCTTCATTTGTCCATAATGTTTTAAAATTGTCCATTCAAATTAGCTCCTTAATCAGCCTAAAAATCTGCCCACTGTGCAGTCATGAATTTAATGGTAAATCAAGTTTGTTCATCAACACTTGTTATTTTGATTCAATACATTGGACATCATAGAATATGCAAAGTTCACATTTTAGAATTCCAATTGAACAGCAACATACACAAAAGAGGGAACAAAGAAAATATATCAACTTATACCAATTTGGTACTCTAATTATTTATTCATGAGTAGCTATCTGTGCTCCCAAATTATTAAATAAACTTCAAAATAATAATTTCTTCTATCCAAATTTCTTTTGAAAACATCACTTAAGTTTAATACATTTTGCAACTAGTATTTCTATGAAATTCCCATTAGAAAAGACTTATCCTACATCTTTTTACATCCTGTCACAAAGAGGTCCCTAGCCAGGGATTGTCTTCTAAACAAATTTTATTTTCTGTCACCATTTGGTCCCTGAACCCTGTCAGACCCAAAATTTTACACTACAAACCTTGTCCTTTACCAGAATTGACCCAGAACTGTTCAGAATACTGGAAATTTACAGAACAGATCCTTGAATGTTGCAGAATAATGCAGAACTATGCAGAATGCTGAAAAATTACAAAAATGACCTTGGGCAACTCAAAATAGCATACCAGTATACCAGAAAATGCTGAAACAGAATACTATTGAACTGGAAATCAATACTAGCATAGAGAGAAGGGTAATTTTGGTTATTCCAAGTTGTATAAATAGGTTAATCAACCCTTCAGGGGTAATCATGACTAATTCAGAATTTTAGAAGGAAAATCAAGCAATTGTTGATAAGTCATCAAGGCAAAGGAAATTTAATTAATCAATAACATACGTAGGTTGAGATAAAAGGTTATCAAAACTGATTCAATCCATTCAAAATCTCAATAACCAAATTTAATTTAACACGAGAGTTTCAACCGATCAAAACACTCAAGCCTTAGTAGAAAATATAAAATTTTCAAGGGCCGGTTTGAATCAAGCACAACAACACTAATTAACTTCATGAAGTCAAGAACATTGCATAAATCGACAATGTCACATAAAAATTCAGATTTATCAATTTTCCCAACTACACAAACCCTAAATCAAATCATAATCAAAATAATTCCAGATTTTAAGAGAGTGAGAGAAGAACTTACCAATTAACACCTTTTTTTGTTGGATTAGACTAGATTAATCACTACCCTTCTCTAATTTTCAAATTTGAACCAAACCCTAGATAGAAAATGAAGATTAAGATGAAATTGAGAGAGATAACACCAAATTAACAACATAGAAGCTTAATGGAGATAGATTACTCAATTTATACACAAATTTCGGGTTTGATAAAAAACCCTAGAAAATAGAGATGAATTTCAGATTTGAGAGAAGAGGAGAGAAAGTGAGTACCAATGGAGAGCAAGATGGCTACTAGAGAGTGAATCAACAATTTCCAACTTCTTCTTAATTTCTCAAGGATTTTTATGGGAGAAGGGAAGGTTCCTTTCTCTTTTTCTTTCTTTTGGGGGAGCAAAAAAAAGGGGGTAGCAGCAATAAAGAAGAGATGGAGGGAAGGAGAGAGAGAAGAGTTGAGTTGTTTTGGAAATTTTGCTAAATAGACCCTCAAAGTTTTGGATATTAATAAAAGAAACTTTTATACCTATTTTCATGCATAAAAGATTGCATCTTGATCCAAATTTATATAAGATATAAATTTCAAGATTCGATTAGATTTGGTTGTTTCGAGAATTCAGACCAAGGTTATATTTGTTTTAAATTTTTTATTTTTTTTTATTTTTTACTCCTAGTTTGCCAATAAAATTTTCGATTATATTTTAAACATTCTAATTTTTATTATTAAAAATTTCTTAACGTAACACATACATATATTATATTATACATATATTAATTAAATTTATACAGTTTAAAGTAATTGCTTTTACGGGCGACATCTCAAAAATAGTTACCAATATTGTTATTGATGTTGTTAAACTTTAATTGTTTTCTATATCTCAAAAATAGCCACAAATGTGAATAAAATAGTAACTTAGTGTACTATTAAGTTTTAATATGTAGATAATATTTAGTGATTAGATTGACATTTGATAAAAAAAATTTTTAATAATCATTAGAATTCATCTTATATGTATATGTATATACATATATTATACATTATTATATTATATATACATATATTATATTACATATACATATACATATATATACATGTATTATATTATATATACATATGTTATACATATATACATATATTGATATATACATTCTCCATGCAGCACATGAGGCGACAAAATAATTAAGAATGAGAATTTGAAAATAAAATAAAATGACTCGTGTAAAGAAATAAATAAATATATTTGTACTTAGCTGAAAAAATATACAAATTTTCGCACGAATAATTTTTATATATAAGTTACAAATTTTATTTATTTAGGAATTATAAAGATGTGACTTGATAATTTTATGTATATTGAACTATTCAGATTTTAAAAGTCAAATTATAAACACGTAATAATATTTGTACGACACTGTAAAAAAAAACAAAAAAAACAAAAACAAAAAAATAGAAAAAAAATTGAACCGAACCATCCCTACTCAGACCGCCCAACCCAAAAACCCGAGATGGGTACAGGTATGAAACGGGTATGGAAGAGTTTTTTTAAAAAAAAAAGCCGTCTACCCGTGCTTGTTCTACCCGAGTACCCGTTGTACCTGTACCCATTCTACCTATTGTCAGCCACGGGTTTACCCGTACCCTGCCAGAGGTACCCGTTTTTAATACACTAAATTAAACCACTCACACCAATCTAATCAATTATATTTCCCTATTATTCGCTAAGTCATAACCGTAAACCCTATTCATTACAAGTAATAAATAAATTCTTAATTAAACCTCGAGATGCTATTTAATCTATGTCCTGCCAAGGGAGCCCACTGGGTTCGAACCCTAGCCTTTGAACCGTGGCCAGGCCTCGTTAGCCGAAGTGTTTATAACACTTATATGTTTTCCCTCTCACACCGAGGTACAATGACTTATAACACTTATTGGTATGTGGGGGACACTATACCATTTGTAGATAAGGACATATTTAAATAGCATTCTAAGTATAACGAAATCTCAAATGACATAAAAAAATTAAATATTATAGTAAAGAGCAATTAGAATTCATTACATCCATCCCTAGAGAGGAGGAGCTTAGCTCCATCCCTATTCCTTAGAAGACTTATTCTTATTGCGCCTTAGACTTCAAGCGCCTCTTCTTCTCCATGACTCCAAATATTTCACGCAATGTTATGCTCAAAACTATGGACTTACACAACAAAAATATGCACACTAATTCCTATTACAAGAGGAGTTTATATAGTCTAGCTTATGGGTGAAGAGTCATGGAGAACTCTACTTAGCCGTATGCGACATACCCTGTAGCATAGGTATTTATGCCGCATGCGACATACTCGAGGCCGTAGGGCACTGTACTTAGCCGAATTTCAATGAATTTTCCCATTTTGCATGATGTTTGCTTCGTGTGAGGTGTTTATATACTCCATGTGTTGCCCTATTTTGACGTCTTCTTCAAAATAAATATGACATTTTTGCTCTGTTTTCGGCCTAAATTCACAACTTTCTTCAAAACCTGCCAAAATAGCCTAAAAACACGTTTGCAGTGAATAATTCGAAAAAATAGATACTTTGCATACGCTTTTCCATTATATTTTGTACTAAAAAGTAGTGATCTTCGCTATATGTTTTGGCGTTATCACACCCCCAGGCTTAAACCTTTGTTCGTCCTCGAACAAACTAAGTAAAAACTTGATTTTAGGTTGACTTAAAACATCTTCATACAACATGAATTAGCAAATAATTGAAAAATTCCTAAGCACGAGCTATATACAAAAATGTCTACATAATTCCTAATATTTGTACTTTATGAATTAAAAAGATAATGGAAACCTTTGCATTACCAACATTTCAATCTCAATTGAAATAATCTTGAAGATGACTAACCCTAAAATCATTATGGTAAAAGAAATCTTCAAATCTAATGATACCCAAATTTTCCATCCCTTTTAAAAATACAACCTTAAAATTAAAAATGCAAAAAGTAAAACACCACATTTTAATTGGCTTTATCCTTTTATCACATAAATACAAACGAGAGGTTCTGCGTTCCGAATTCACCTAACGATTTCATCGGGTGATTCTTCTATCTCATAGATACAAATGAGAGGGTATGCGTTCTAAATGCTCCTAAGAATTTCATCAAATCCCAATTTTATTAATGTGATGGTGGGACCTATTTTACGTCATCTTATAATAATTGATATTTTTGGGATTTTGTTTAGGACTTATTTTGACACCTTCTTTAGAATCGGCCTAAATATGACATTTTTGCTCCGTTCTTGGCCTAAACTCGCAAATTTCTCTAAAATCTGCCAAAATAGCCTAAAAACAAGTTTGCATTGAATAATTCGGGAAAATAGGTACTTTGCATGCGCTTTTCCACCATTTTTCGATACAAAAAATAATGATTTTTGCTATATGTTTTGGCATTATCAGTTGTAAATACCATATTATCTTGCCATCTAGAGACACTAGAGTACTCCAAACACCTTTAATTGGAGTGTTGTATTAGGGTTGTAAATGCCAAATTATCTTGCCATATAGAGTGGAGACACTACAAGAGTGTTGTAAAGACTTTTAATTGGAGTTATATTATGGTTTCAACTACCATCTTCTCTTTCCATATAGAGACATTACTCAAGTGCTCCAAACACCTTCAATTAGAGTGTTATATGAGGGTAGTAAATGCTCTATTATCTTGCCATATAGGGAGATTACTATAGTGCTCCAAACATCTTGAATTGGAGTTTTATATTGGGGTTGTAAATGCCCTATTATCTTGCCATATAGAAACACAACAAGAGAGCTCCAAACAACATCAATTAGAGAGTTGTATTAGGGTTATAAATGTCAAATTATCTTGCCATCTAGAGACACTGCGAAAGTGCTCCAAACACCTTCCACTGGAGTGTTTTATTAGGAGTACAACTACCCTCTTATGTTGCCATCTGGAGACACTATTAGTGCTGCAAAGACTTTCAATTGGAGTTTTGTAATAAGGTTGCAACTAACCTCTTCGCTTGCCATATACAAATATTCATAGAATGCTCCAAACATCTTCACTTGTAGTGTAGTATTAGGGTTGGTAAATGTCATATATGGACACTACTTGAGTGCTCCAAACACCTTCAATTCGAGTGTTGTCTTAGCATTGTAAATGCCCTATTATCTTGCCATCTGGAGACACTACTAGAGACCAACACCATCAACTGGAGGGTTATTTTTAGGTTGTAAATGCCCTATCTTGCCATATAGGAACACTACTACAGTGCTCCAAACACCTTCAATTGGAGTGTTATATTAGGGTTGTAAATGTCCTATTATCTAGCCATCCAGAGACACTACTAGAGTGTTATAAACACCATCAATTGGAGTGTTGAATTAGCGTTGTAAATACCCTAATATCTAGCCATATATGAACACTACTAGAGTGCTCCAAACACCTGCAATTGGAGTGTTGTATTAGGGTTGTAAATGCCCTATCATGCCATCTCTATACACTACTCGAGTGCACTAAACACCTTCACCAAAAGTATTGTACTAGGGGTGTAAATGCCTTATTAACTTGCCAAATAGAGACTCTACTAGAGTGCTCCAAATACCTTCAATTCGAGTGTTGTATTAACGTTGTAAATGCCCTATTAACTTGCCATATAGAGACACTACGAGAGTGCTCCAAACACCATCAATTCAAGAGTGGTATTAGGGTTGTAAATGCCCTACTATCTTGCCATCTAGAGACACTACGAAAGTGCTCCAAATACCATCAATTGGAGTATTGTATTCAACTTTAAATGCCCTAATATCTTGTCATATATGGACACTACTAGAATGCACCAAACTCCAATTGGAGTGTAGTATTAGGGTTGTAAATGTCATATTCTAAACACTTTCAATTGGAGTGTTGTTCTTGGGTTGTAAATTCCCTATTATCTTGCCATCCAGAGACACTACTAGAGTGTTCCAAACATCTTCAATTGGAGAGTTGTTTTTGGATTGTAAATGCCCTATTAACTTGTCATCTGTAGACACTACTAGAGTCCTCCAAACAACTTCAATTGGAGTGTTGCATTAGGGATGTAAATGTCTTATTATCTTGCCATATAGATACACTACTAGAATTTTTGAAACACCTTCAATTGAAGTGTTGTATTATGGTTGTAAATGCCCTATTATCTTGCCATATAGATACACTACTAGAGTGCTTCAAAAACCATTAATAGGAGTCTTGTCTTAGGTTTGTAAATGCCCTATCGTGTCACCATCTGGAGACACAACTAGAGTGCTCCAAATACCTTCAATTGGAGTGTTGTATTAGGGTTGTACATTCCCTATTATCTTGACATATAGGGACATTACTGCTGCAAACATTGTCAATTGGAGTGTTGTATTAGGGCTACAATTAACCTCTCATCTAGTGCTCTAAACATCTTCAATTGGGGTGTTGTATTAGGTTTGTAAATGCCATATTATCTTGCAATATATGGACACTACATGAGTGCTCCAAACACCTTCAATTGGAGTGTTATATGAGGGTAGTAAATGCCCAATTATCTTGCCACCTGGAGACCCTACTAGAGTGCTCCAAACAACAATTGGAGTGTTGTATTAGGGTTGTAAAAGCCCAATTATCATGCCATCGAGAGATACTTGTAGAGTGCTCCAAACACCATCAATTGGAGGGTTGTTAATCCCTATTATCCAGCCATATAAGGATAGTACTATATTGCGCCAAACACCTTCAACTCGAGTGTTGTATTAACGTTGTAAATGCCTTATTATCTTGCCAACTAGAGACACTACTAGCATGCCCCAAATGCCATCAATTGGAGTGTTGTATTGTGGTTGTAAATGGAATATAATATTGCCATCAAGAGACACTTCAAGAGTTTTCCAAACACCTTCAATTGGAATATTGTATTACGGTTGGAAATGCTCTCTTATCTTGCCATCAAGAGACACTTCTAGAGTGCTCCAAACTACTTCAACTCGGGTGTTATATTGTGGTTGTAAATGCCCTTTTATCTTGCCATATGAAGACACTACTAGAGTGCTCCAGACACCTTCAATTGGAGTGTTGTATTAGGGTTGTAAATACACTATTATCTTGCCATCTGGAGACACTACTAGACTGCACCAAACATCTTCCATTGAAGTGTTGTATTACGGTGGTAATGCTATATTATATTGCCATATAGGGACAGTACTAGAGTGCCCCAAACACCTTCAATTGGAGTACTGTATTAGGGTTGTAAATGCCCTATTATCTTGCCATATATGATGACTACTAGAGTGCTCCAAACACCTTCAATTGGAGTATTGTATTAGGGTTGTAAATGCCCTATTATCTTGCCATCAAGAAACACTTCTAGAGTGCCCCAAACACCTTCAATTAGAATGTTGTATTAGGGTTGTAAATGCCCTATTACCTTGCGATCGAGAGACACTTCTATAGTGCTCCAAGCACCATTACTAGGAGTGTTGTATTTGGGTTGTAAGTGTCTTATTATCTTGCCATATGGAGACTACTAGAGTGCTCTAAACACCTTTAATTGGAGTATTGTATAGGGGTTGTAAATGCCCTATTATCATGCCATATATGGTCACTACTAGAGTGCTCCAAACGCCTTCAATTTGAGTTTTGTATTAGCGTTGTCTAACACTATATTATCTTGTCATTTGGGGACACTACTAGAGTGCTCCAAACACCTTTACTTGGAGTGTTGTTTTTGGGTTGTAAATGTCTTATTATCTTGTCATCTAGACACACTACTGACTTCTCCAAACACTATCGATTGGGGAGATGGTCTTGGATAGTAAATACCCTATTAACTTGCTCTCTAGAAACACTACTCGAGTCCTCCAAACACCTTCAATTAGAGTGTTGTATTAGGGTTGCAAATGCCCTATTATCTTGCCACATAGAGACGCTACTAGAGTGCCCCAAAAACCATCAATAGGAGTTTTGTTAGGGTTGTAAATGCCCAATTAAGTTGCCATCTGGAGACACTACTAGAGTACTCCACATAACTTCATTTGGAGTGTTGTATTAGGGTTGCAACTAATCTCTTGTTTCGCAAAATGGAGCCAATAATAGTGTTTTTAATATCTTCAATTGGAGTGTTGTATTTGTGTTGTAAATGCCCTACTATCTTGCCATGAGGAGACACTACTAGAGTGCTCCAAACACCTTCAATTACAATGTTGTATTATGGTTGTAAATGCCCTATTATCTTGCGATTGAGAGACACTTCTATAGTGCACCAAACACCATCAATAGGAGTGTTGTATTAGGGTTGTAATTGCCCTATTATCTTGCCTTATATGGACACTACTAGAGTGCTCCAAACAACTTCGATTGGAGTGTTGTATTAGGGTTGTAAACGACCTATTATGTTGCCATATGGAGACAGTACTAGAGTGCCCCAAACACCATCAATTGGAGTGTTTTGTTAAGTTTGTAAATGTCCCATTATCTAGCCATATCGGGACACTACTACAGTGCTCCAAAGATCTTCAACTGGAGTGTTATATTGCGGTCGTAAATGCCTTATTATCTTGCCATCAAGATATTAGAGTGCAACAGAATCCTTCAATTGGAGTTTTTTATTAGGGTTGTAAATGACCTCTTATCTTGCCATCGATAGACACTTCAAGAGTTTTCCAAACACCTTCAATTGGAGTGTTGTATTACGGTTGTAAATGCCCTATTATCTTGCCATCCAGAGACACATCTAGAGTGCTCCAAACAACTTCAACTGGAGTGTTATATTGTGGCTGTAAATGCCCTATTATCTTATCATCTGGAGACGCTACTAGAGTGCTCCAAACACCTTCAATTAGAGTGTTGTATTAGGGTTGTACACGCACTATTATCTTTCCATCTAGAGACACTACTAGAGTGCTCCTAACACCATCAACTGGACTGTTATCTTAGGGTTCTAAATACCCTAGTATCTTGCCATATATGGACACTACTAGATAGCTCCAAACACCTTCTATTAGAGTGCTGGGGTTGTAAATGCCCTATTATCTTGCTATCAACAGAGAATTATAGAGTGCTCCAAACACCTTCTATTGGAGTGTTATAATGTGGTTGTAAATGCCCTATTATCTTTCCATCAAGACACATTACTAGAGTGCCCCAAACACCTTCAATTGGAGTGTTGTATTAGGGTTGTAAATGCCCTATTATCTTGCTATCGAGAGAGAATTCTAGAGTGCTCCAAACATCTTCAATTGGACTGTTGTATTAGGATTGTGAATGCCCTATTATCTTGCCATATATGGACACTATTGGAGTGCTCGAAGCACCTTTAATTGGAGTGTTGTATTGGGGTTATAAATGTCCTATTATCTTGTCATATGGAGACACTACTAGAGTTCTCCAAAAACCTTCAGTTGGAGTGATGTATTAGGGTTGTAAATGCCCTATTATCTTGCCATCGAGAGACACTTCTAGGGTGCTCTAAACACCATGAATTGGAGTGTTGCATTAGGGTTGTAAATCCCCAACAATATTGCCATATAGGGACACTACTAGTGCGCTCCAAACATCTTCAATTGGAGTGTTATATTAGAGTTGTAAATGCCCTATTATCTTGCCATCTAGAGACACTACTAGAGGCTCTAAACAACTTAAATTGGAGTGTTATATTAGGGCTGTAAATGCCCAATTGTCTTGCCATTTCGAGACACTACTAGAGTACTCCAAACATCTTCAATTGGGGTGTTATATTAGGGTTGTAAATGCCATATTATCTTGCCATCTAGAGACACTACGAGAGTGCTCCAAACAACTTCAAATGATATGTTGTATTCAGGGTGTAAATACCCTATTATCTTGCCATTTGAACACCCTACTAGAGTGCTCCAAACACCATCAATTGGAGTGTTGTATTAGCTTTGTAAATACCCTAATACCTTGCCATATTTGGACAAAACAAGAGTGCTCCAAACACTTTCAATTGGAGTCTTGTATTGGGGTTGTAAAAGCCCTATTATATTGCCATGGAGAGAGAATTATAGAGTGCTCCAAACAACTTCAATTGGAGTGTTGTATTAGGGTTGTAAATGCTGTTTATCTTACCATATGAAGACACTACTAGAGTGCCCCAAACACCTTCAATTGGAGTCTTGTATTGGGGTTGTAAAAGCCCTATTATATTACCATGGAGAAAGAATTATAGAGTGCTCCAAACAACTTCAATTGGAGTGTTGTATTAGGGTTGTAAATGCTGTTTTATCTTACCATATGAAGACACTACTAGAGTGCCCCAAACACCTTCAATTGGAGTGTTGTATTGGGGTTGTAAAAGCCCTATTATATTGCCATGGAGAGAGAATTATAGAGTGCTCCAAACAACTTCAATTGGAGTGTTGTATTAGGGTTGTAAATGTTGTTTTATCTTACCATATGGAGACACTACTAAAGTGCTCCACACAGCTTCAATTGAAGTGTTGTATTCGGGTTGTAAATGCACTATTATCTTGCCATCTGGAGGCACTACTAGAGTGCTCCAAATACCATCAATTGGAGTGTTGTCCTAGGTTTCTAAATGCCTAATATCTTGCCATATATGGACACTACTAGACTGCACCAAACATCTTCCATTGGAGTGTTGTATTAGGGTGGTAATGCTATATTATATAGCCATATGGAGACACTACTAGTGTGTCCCAAACACCTTCAATTGGAGTACTGTATTAGGTTTGTAAATACCATATTATTTTGCCATATATGGACACTACTAGAGTGCTCCAAACACCTTCAATTGGAGTATTGTATTAGGGTCGTAAATGCCCTATTATCTTGCCATCAAGAGACACTTCTAGAGTGCTCCAAACACCTTCAATTGGAATGTTGTATTAGGGTTGTAAATGCCCTATTATCTTGTGATCGAGAGACACTTCTATAGTGCTCCAAACACCATCAATAGGAGTGTTGCACTAGGGTTGTAAGTACCCTATTATCTTGCCATATAGAGACACTACTAGAGTGCTCCAAACACCGTCAATTAGAGTATTGTATTGGGGTTGTAAGTGCCTTATTATCATGCCATATATGGTCACTTCTATAGTGCTCCAAACACCATCAATTGGAGTGTTGTATTAAGGTTGTAAATGCCCTAATACCTTGCCATATATTGACACTATTGGAGTGCTGGATTTTGGGTTGTACATGTCCTATTATCTTGCCATCTAGATACACTACTAGACAGCTCCAAACACCTTTGATTGGGAAGTTGTTTTTGGATTGTAAATGCACTTTTAACTTGCCTTTGGAGACACTACTAGAGCCCCCCAAACACCTTCAATTGGAGTATTATTTTAGGGTTGTAAATGTCATGTTATCTTTCTATATAGACACATTACTAGAGTTCTCCAAACACCTTCAATTGGGGTGTGGTATTAGGGTTAATACCCTATTATCTTGCCATATATGGACACTACTTGAGTGCACCAAACACATTCACTTCGAGTGTTGTTTTAGCATTGTAAATGCCCTATTATCTTGCCATGTGGAGACACTATTAGAGAGCTCCACACACCTTCTACTAGAGTATTGTATTAGGGTTGTAAATGCCCTATTATCTTGGCAACGAGAGACACTTCTAGAGTGCTCCAAACATGATAGATTGATGTGTTGTATTAGGCTAGTAAACGCCCTATTATGTTGCCATATGGAGATACTACTAGAGTGCCCCAAACACGTTCAATTGGAGTGTTGTGTTAGGGTTGTAAATGCCCTATTATCTTGCCATATAGAGATGCTACTACCTTCATTTGGAGTGTAGTATTAGGGTTGTAAATACCAAATTATCTAGACATATAGGGACATTACTAGATTGTGGTAAACACTTTCAATTGGAATGTTGTATTAGGGTTGCAACTAGTCTCTTGTTTCGCAATATGGAGCCAATAATAGAGTGCACTTAACATCTTCAATTGGAGTGTTGTATTAGTGTTGTAAACGCCATATTATCTTATGATGTATGGACACTGCTAGAGTGCTCCAAACACCGTAAATTCGAGTGTTGTATTTGCGTTGTAAATTCCTACTATCTTTCCATGTGGAGACACTATTAGATTGCTCCAAACAACTTCAACTGGAGTGTTTGTATCAGGGTTGTAAATGTTGTTTTATCTTGCCATATGGAGACTCTACTTGAGTGCTCCACACACCTTCAATTGGAGTGTTGTATTAGGGTTGTAAATGCCCTAATATCTTGCAATATATGGACACTACTAGAGTGCTCCAAACAACTTCGATTGGAGTGTTGTATTAGGGTTGTAAATAGCCTATTATGTTGCCATATGGAGACACTAATAGAGTGCCCCAAACACCTTCAATTGGAGTTGTAAATGCCCTATTATCTTGCCATCGAGAGAGAATTCTAGAGTGCTCCAAACACCTTCAGTTGGAGTGTTGTATTGCGGTTGTAAATGCCCTATTATCTTGCCATATGGAGACACTACTAGAGATCTCCAAAAACATCCAGTTGGAGTGTTGTATTAGGGTTGTAAATTCCATATTATCTTGCCATCAAGAGACACTTCTAGAGTGCTCCGAACAACTTCAATTGGAGTTTTGTATTAGGGTTGTAAATGCTGTTTTATTTTGCCATATGGAGACGCTACTAGAGTCCACACACCTTCCATTGGAGTGTTGTATTAGGGTTGTAAATGCGCTATTATCTTGCCATCTAGAGACACTACTAGAGTGCTCCAAACACTATCAATTGGAGAGTTGTCCTAGGGTTGTAAATGCCCTAATATCTTGCCATATATAGACACTACTAGAGTGCTCCTAACATCTTCAATTGGAGTGTTGTATTAGGGTGGTAATGCTATCTTATATTGCCATATGGAGACCCTACTAGAGTGCTCCGAACACCATCAACTGGGTGGTAATGCCATCTTCAATTGGAGTGTTGTATTAGGTTTGTAAATACCCTAATATCTTGCCATATCTAGACACTACAAGTGTTCTCCGAACACCTTCAACTGGAGTGTTGTATTAGGGTTGTAAATGCCCTATTATCTAGCCATCGAGAGACACTTCTAGAGTGCTCCAAACATCTTCAATTGGGGTGTTATATTTGGGTTGTAAATGCAGTATTATCTTACCATCTAGAGACACTACAAAAGTGCTCCAAACACCTTCAAATGGTGTGTTGTATTAGGGTACTAAATGTCCTAATATCTTGCAATATATATAAACACAACAAGAATGCTCCACACACCTTCAATTGAAGTGTTGCATAGGGGTTGTAAATGCCCTATTATCTTGCCATCGAGAGAAACTACTAGAGTGCTCCAAACACCATCAAATGGAGTGTTGTATTGTGGCTGTAAATGTCCAATTATCTCGCCATATATGGACACTAGTACAATGCTCCAAACACAATCCATTCGGGTGTTGTTTTGGCGTTGTAAATGCCCTATTATCTTGTCATGTGGAGACATTGCTAGAGTGCTCCATACACCTTCAATTGGAGTATTATATTAGAGTTGTAAATGCCCTATTATCTTGCCATCGAGAGACACCTCAGGAGTGCTCCAAACACCATCAATTAGAATGTTGGTTGTAAATGCCCTATTATCTTGCCATCTGGAGACAGTAACAGAGTGCTCCAAACAATTTCAATTGGAGTGTTGAATTAGGGTTGTAAATGTCCTATTATCTTGCCATATAGAGACACTACTAGCGTGCTCCAAACACCATCAATTGGAGTATTTTATTATAGTATTAAATGTCCTATTATCTTGCCATCTAGAGACACTGCTAGAGTGCTAGAAAGACTTTCAATTGGAGTGTGGTATTAGGGTTACAACTACCCTTTTTTTACGCCATATAGATACAATAGTAGAGTCATCCAAAGATCTTTAATTGGAGTATTGTATTAGGGTTGTAAACGCTACATTATCTTGCCATATTGGGACACTATTAGAGTGCCCCAAACACCTTCAATTGGTTTGTTGTATTAGGGTCCTAAACGCCATATTATCTTGCCATATAGACACTACTAGAGTGCTCCAAACAACTTCAATTCAAGTGTTGTATTAGGGTTGTAAATGCCCTAATATCTTGCCATATATGGACACTACTAGAGTGCTACAAACATCTTCGATTGGAGTGTTATATTAGGGTTGTAAACTGCCTATTATGTTGCCATATTGAGACACTATTAGAGTGCTCCAAACACCTTCAATTAAAGTGTTGAATTAGAGTTGTAAATGCCCTATTATCTTGCCATCTAGAGACACTACTAGAGTATTCCAAATACCATCAAATCGAGTGTTGTATTAGGTTTGTAAATGCCCTAATATCTTGCCATTTATGGACACTACTAGAGTGCTCCACACACCTTTAGTTGGAGTGTTGTATTGGGGTTGTTAATGCCCTAATATCTTATCATATGTGGGCTATACAGGAGTGCTCCAAACATCTTCGATTGGAGTGTTGTATTAGGGTTGTAAACGCCATATTATCTTGTCATATATGGACACTACTAGAGTACTCCAAACACCTTCAATTAAAGTGTTGTATTAGGGTTGTAAATCTCCCATTATCTTGCCATCTAGAGACACTACTAGAGTGCTCCAAACACCATGAGATCGAGTGTTGTATTAGGTTTGTAAATGCCCTAATATCTTGCCATATATGGACGCTACTAGCGTGCTCCAAACACCTTCGATTAGAGTGTTGTATTAGTGTTGTAAAAAGCCTATTATGTTGTCACATGGAGACACTACTAGAGTGCCCCAAACACTTTGAATTGGAGTTGTAAGTGCCCTATTATCTTGCCATTGAGAGAGAATTCTAGAGTGCTCCAAACACCTTCAATTGGAGTATTGTATTGGGGTTGTAAATGTCCTATTATCTTGCCATATGGAGACACTACTAGAGTTCTCCAAAAACCTAAAATTGGAGTGTTGTATTAGGGTTGTAAATACCATATTATCTTGCCATCAAGAGACACTTCTAAAATGCTCCCAACACCATCAATTGGAGTGTTGTGTTAGGGTTGTAAATGTCTAATTATCTTGCCATATATGGACACTACTAGTGTGCTCCAAACATCTTGAATTGGAGTGCAATATTAGAATTGTATATGCCCTATTATTTTGCCATCTAGAGACACTACTAGAGTCCTCCAAACAACTTAAATTGGAGTGTTGTATTAGGGTTGTAAATGCCCAATTGTCTTGCCATATGGAGACACTACTAGAGTGGTCTAGATATCTTCAATTGGGGTGTTATATTAGGGTTGTAAATGCCCTATTAGCTTGCCATCTGGAGACACTACAAGAGTGCTCCAAACAACTTCAATATGTATGTTTTATTAGGGTTGTAAATATCCTATTATCTTGCCATATGGAGACCCTACGAGTGCTCCAAACACCATCAATTGGAGTGTAGGTTTGTAAATACCCTAATATCTGGCCATATCTAGACACTACAAGTGTGCTCCAAACACCTTCAACTGGATTGTTGTATTAGGGTAATAAATGCCCAATTATCTTGCCATCGAGAGACACTTCTAGAGTGCTCCAAACACGATGAATTGGAGTGTTGTATCTGGGTTGTAAATGCCCAATTATCTTTCCGTATAGGGACACTACTAGAGTGCACCAGACATCTTCAATTGGAGTGTTATATTAGGGTTGTAAATGTCCTATTATCTAGCCATCGAGAGACACTACTAGAGTGGTGCAAAGACTTTGAATTGGTGTGTGGTGTTGGAAGCAACTACCCTTTTTCTTTTGCCATCTGGACACATTACTAGAGTCCTCCAAACATCTTCAATTGGAGTGTTGTATTAGGGTTGTAAATGCCTGAATATCTTGCCATATATGGACACTACTGGAGTGCTCCAAACACCTTCGATTAGAGTGTTGTATTAGTGTTGTAAAAAGCCTATTATGTTGCAATATGGAGACACTACTAGAGTGCCCCAAACAACTTCAATTGGTGCGTTGTATTGGGGTTGTAAATACCAAGTTATCGTGCCATATGGAGACCCTACTACAATGCTCCAAACACCATCAATAAGGGTATTCGGGTTGTAAATGCCCTAATATCTTGCAATGTAGACACAACAAAAGTGCTCCAAACACCTTGAATTGGAGTGTTGCATTGGGGTTGTAAATGCCCTATTATGTTGCCATATTAAGACCCTACTAGTGTACTCCAAACACCATCAATTGGAGTGTTGCATAGGGGTTGTAAATGTCCTATTATCTTGCCATATGGAGACACTCCTTGAGTGCTCCAAACACTATCAAATCGAGTGTTGTATTAGGGTTGTCAATGCCATAATATCTTGACATATATGGACATTACTGGAGTACTCCAAACACCTTCAATTGGAGTGTTGTATTAGGGTTGTAAATGCCCGAATATCTTGCCATATATGGAAACTACAAGAGTGCTCCAAACACCATCAATTGAAGTGTTGTATTAGAGTTGTAAATGCCCAATTATCTTGCCATATAGGGACACTACTAGAGTCCTCGAAACACCATCAAATCGAGTGTTTTATTAGGGTTGTATATGCCCTAATATTTTACCATATATGGACACTACTGGAGTGCTCCAAACATCTTCAATTGGAGTGTTCTATTGGGGTTGTAAATGCCCTATTATCTTGCTAGATGGCAACACTACTATAGTGCTCCAAAAACCATCAATTGGAGTGTTAATGGGTTGTAAATGCCCAATTATCTTGCCATATAGGGACACTACTAAAGTGCTCCAAACACTATCAAATCAAGTGTTGTATTAGGTTGTAAATGCCCTAATATCTTGCCATATATGGACACTACTGGAGTGCTCCAAACACATTCAATTGGAGTGTTATATTTAGGGTTGTAAATGCCCGAATATCTTGCCATATATGGACACTACAAGAGTTCTCCAAACACCATCAATTGGAGTGTTGTATTAGGATTGTAAACGCCCAATTATCTTCCCATATAGGGACACTACTAGAGTCCTCCAAACACCATCAAATCGAGTGTTGTATTAGGGTTGTATATGCCCTAATATCTTACCATATATGGACACTACTAGAATGCTCCTAACAACTTAAATTGGTGTGTTGTAATAGGGTTGTAAATGCCCAATTTTGCCATATCTGGACACTACAAGAGCGCTCCAAACACCTTCAATTGGAGTCTTGTATTAAGATTGTAAATGCCATATTATCTTGCCATATGCAGACACTACTTGAGTGCTCAAAACATCTTCAATTGAAGTTTATATTAGGGTTGTAAATATCCTATTATCTTGCCAACGAGAGACACTTCTACAGTGCTCCAAACACCATTAATTGGGGTGTTGTATTAGGGTTATAAATGCCCTATTATCTTGCCATATATGGACACTACTAGAGTGCACCAAACACCTTCAATTCGAGTGATGTTTTAGAATTGTAAATGCCCAATTATGCTGCAATGTGGAGACACTACTAGAGTGCTCCAAACACCTTCTACTGGAGTAATTTATTAGTGTTATAAATGCCCTATTATCTTGCCAACAAGAGACACTTCTAGAGAGCTCCAAACACGATGAATTGGAGTGTTGTATTCGGGTTGTAAATGCCCAATTATCTTGCTATATAGGGACACTACTAGAGTGCTTCAGACATCTTCAATTGGAGTGTTGTATTAGGGTTGTAAATACGCTATTATCTTGCCATATGGAGACACTACTAGGGTGCTACAAACACTTTCAATTGGAGTGTTGTACTAGGATTTTAAATGCCCTATTATCTTGCCATCTAGAGACACTACTAGAGTGCTACAAACATCTTCAATTGAAGTGTGGTATAAGGGTTGTAAATGCTCTAATATCTTGCCATATATGGATGCTACTAGAGTGTTCTACACACCTTCGATTGGAGTGTTGTATTAGGGTTGTAAACGCCCTATTATGTTGCCATGTGGAGACACTACTAGAGTGCCCCAAACACCTTCAATTGGAGTGTAATATTGTGGTTGTAAATGCCATATTATCTTATCATCTTGACACACTAATAGAGTGCTCCAAACAACTTCAATTGGAGTCTTGTCTTAGGGTTGTAAATGCACTATTATCTTGCCATCTGGAGACAATACTAGAGTGCTCCAAACACCATCAATTGGAGTGTTGTATTAGGTTAGTAAATGCCCTAATATCTTGCCATATATGGACATTACAAGATTGCTCCAAACACCTTTAATTGGAGTCTTGTATTAGGGTTGTAAATGCCTTATTATCTTGCCATATGGAGACACTACATGAGTGCTCCAAACACCTTCAATTAAAGTTTGTATTAGGGTTGTAAATCCTCTATTATATTGCCATCGAGAGACACTTCTACAGTGCTCCAAACACCATCAATTGGGGTGCTGTATTAGGGTTGTAAATGCCTGAATATCTTGCCATATATGGACGTTACAAGAGTGCTCCAAACACCTTCAATTGGAGTGTTGTATTAGGTTTGTAAATGCCCTATTATTTTACCGTATGGAGACACTACTTCTGTGCTCCAAACATCTTCAATTGAAGTTTGTATGAGGGTTGTAAATGCCCTATTATCACTACTAGAGTGCTCCAAACACCTTTAATTGGAGTGTTGTATTAGAGTTGTAAATACCATATTATCTTTCCATATGGGAACACTACTGGAGTGCTCAAAACACCTTCAAAATGAGTGTTGTATTTGGGTTATAAATGCCCTATCTTTCCATCGGGAAACATCACTAGAGTGCTCCAAACGCATTCAATTGGATTGTTGTATTAGGGTTGTAATGCCCTATGATCTTGCTATCTGGAGATACTACTAGAGTTCTCCAATCACCTTCAATTAGGGTGTTGTATTAGGGTTGTAAATGTTCTATTATGTTGCCATATATGGACACTACTAGAGTATTCCAAACACTCCAATTTAAGATGTTTGGAGTGTTCATATTCTTCTAGTTGTCTTTCATTTTATACTAGATGTCTTTCACATTCTATTGGTTATCTTTCCAATACTGCTAGTTGTATTTAATATTTTTCTAGTTATCTTTCACTTGTACTTGTTGTTTTTCAAGTTCTATTGTGTGTCTTTCATATTCTTCTTGTTGACTTTATCTTGTACTGGTTGTCTTTCATGTTTTACTAAATGAATTTCACGTTCTACTAGTTGTCTTTCATGTACTACTGGTTGCATTTCATCTTCTTCTATATGTCTTTTATCTTATACTGGTTGTTTCTTCATATTCTACTAGTTGTCTTTCACATTCTATTTGTTGTTATTCTTATTCTATAGGTTCTCTTTCATCTTCTTGTTGTCTTTATCTTACTGGTTGACTTTCGTATTTTACTAGTTGTCTTTCACATTATATGGGTTCCTTCCATCTACTTCTGATTGTATTTCATCTTCTTCATGTTAGCTTTCATCTTGTATTGGTTGTCTTTCACGTTATACTACCTATCTTTCATCTACTAGTTGTATTTTATCTTTTTCTTGTTGACTTTCATCTATTACTGGCCGTCTTTCATAATCCACTGGTAGACTTTCATCTTCTACTGGTTGTCTTTCATCTTCCTCATATTGTATTTCGCTTTCATTTCGCTTTCTTATAGTTGTTTTTTTTTATCTTGTACTGGTTGTCATTCATGTTCTACTAGTTTTCTTTCACGTTAGACTGATTGCCTTCCATTAAAAACTGTTTGTATTTCATATTTTTCTAGTTGTCTTTCGTGTTCTACTAGTATTTCATTTTCATTTGTACCTTTAAAGTAATGTGGCATTTTGATCGATGACTGGATAGTGCCTTAAATTCGTGCATAGACAAGTATCTTCTTGCTTTAAATTCACTCACAGGTAGATGGCTGAGAGATAAAATTACTAAGGACTTGCCCTTTTATATCTGGAGAACAACATCGGTTAAACTGATGTACATGCATGGCCTAGGTTCTAATTTTTTACCATCGCTACCACTCAAAAATATCTCCATTGGTTTAGTAAGGAAATCAGTCATGTTGATTAATCCAACACCAACGGATCATGTAATACAAGAGATGATAAAAGTAACCCCCTCATTGCCATCGTCCGTTTAGCCAAACCGATGTTGAACAATTGCTCAATACTAAGTGTTCTTAAAATTTAATCAATGGCAAAGGAGGGGCCATCAACGCCATCGATTGGTTATACCTAACAGATGGTAAAAAGTTCAAAGTAATTGTAGAGCTGCCACTTGTTACATATACCATTTGTGTGGAAGCACATTCGATGGTAAAGGAGCAATAGTAAATGTGTTTTTTTTTTATAAACTATTGTTCCGAGTTCTGCTGGTACTAGGGGTAGGGGGTGCTGGTACTGTTTATTGGTAATGGTTTTTTGTTGATTTTTAGTGATGTTTCTTAACTTGAAATTTTAAGTGGCACTATATCATCTTTATTTAAACCAAACAATTGTCAACTAGATCTCTGTGTAAAAGCATTTTTACAAACTGTAGATTGTATTATGGATCATTAATGTAATATGATGTTGAACCTGATTGATTTGATTGATTGAGGCTAAACATGTAGATAAGGTTGCCTCGTCATTAGTAGACAAATACTAATGACCATCAGGATGTACACCAATAGTCAAAAGGAGAGATGTTGGGAATCATAAATGTCAAAAAATTACGTCTTATCTAGAGATCAAACAATTACATCTCATCTAGGGGTCAAATACTTACACCCTAGTGAAGAAGAAACAATCCCCACCTTAACCTAAGGACCGTCCTATGCCAAAGAGACTCAAAACATAATCTTTAGTGTGGAATACAATACCTGATTCCATACCATTTGCCATGGAACATCAAATCCTATGGTGGAGCAACAACCTTCTTCGTGAGCGCGAGACAAGACTCTAGATGCCTAGCTTTTCCTTCTCTCCCTTTTGGTTGAATCGTGGATTAAGTCTTTCAAAGCAACAAGATCGCTCTTGAGAAATCCTCTCGAAATTTCTAATAGATTTCTCCTCTCAATTCTTTGATGGTGGAAGAAGAGAAAAGACTGTCAAAATTATGTATAATAATAACCTCTTTTAGAACTCTAAGTTGAGTTGGTTATCTTGTGCCTTGGGGACCTATCCTTATATAGTTTTACACATCTGGCAGCGCGAGTGCGGGTGCACTGGGCCGCACTGGACTCAGTGCGTCCGCACTAGGTTGAGACGTGTCCAAATAACTGCTTTTTTTTAGCCCTGAATTTTACCTAAGTCCTGAGTGCATCCGCACTAGGCTCCAATGCGTCCACATTACGCTCGGACTTTTCTGCATTGAACTTTGAAAATTCTCCAAAATTTGTTTAAGTCCTGAGTGCGTCCGCATTAGACTCGGACTTTTCTGCATTTCTGCACTGAACTTCAGAAAATCATCTAAGTCCTGGAGTGCATCTGCACTAGACTCAAACTTTTTTCTACGTTATCCTAAAATTAAAAAAAATAGCTAAGTACTGAATGCATCTGCACTAAGACTTTTTTCATGTTTTCTACTTCTCTGTTTTTCTTTTCAATTAGGTTTCTTACTGTTGACTATCTAGATTTTATTTGCTTCATAAACATGGTAGTTTGTAATATTTACTCAATTCAATCATTATACCTACGTTTTTCCTAAAAAAAAAAAAAAAATTTGAGGTGGGTTAAAAAAAATAAAAATAAAAATAGGCTCGACAAAGTTTGCATTTTATTGGACGGTAACCAAAACGAAGAACCTATAAAAGCCCAATTCTTGAAGTACTGAAATCTGAATACTGATGGCCCGCTCTATATATTTGACTGGGTTATTTTTCTTTTATGGCAAAATTTCAGCCATAGGCCCATAGCGCATACAAATTGCTTAACAAAAAGTCCTTTCTTGTTTGAAAATTTTATTTTAGTCAGTCATGTTCGTTTTGCATTTGCTTCATATGGAACTAGTTGTTTATTATGTTTTGCATTTGCTTCAGGTTTGACAATACCCATTTGTCCGAATTTCGGTTCTTAAGTCAAATTTAATTGCTTGATTATCTCAAATACTTCATGTGTAAGTTTACTTAGGTAACCTTATCCTGATAAGAAATTTGATGTAAAAATTGGAATTGGGCCCACGTATATCAGAAATACTTAGTTCTTGTGTGATATGAAGAAATGTACAATCTGATTTGTTGTATTAAGTCTTGATTGTTCAATTCGGGCATATTAATTCTTAGTTGTCTTGAATTACCGAGCGATACTTTGTAATGCCAATAATTTGGCCATCAAAGAGATATGCATGCTTGCTGACTATTCCATTAATAGTAAATAAGTTCTGTACAAGAAATATTTACAACACATTTTCTCTGGAAAAAAATAGTAATAATAGTAACATGAATGGCTCCTGGACCATTTAATTTATGCCCCACATGAATTAATTAGTACTTTAGTAGCAATACTAGAGTTTTCACTACAAATACAAGTTAACTAAACGGTTGCATATTGTAGCAATCCAAATTGTTGCCATAGCTAACACCCAAGAGGTCGCATATTGTAGCAATCCAAATTGCTGCCATAGCTGACACCCAAGAGGTCGCAATACCGCTTGTAGACTCCGATCCGATCTGCTACTTTGCCAGTTGTATCAGACCCTTTACCACACTCGAGGCCTCCGTTGATAATGTCAGTGACCACACCATACCCTGGCAACTGGCTGGCAGACTGGTCAGAAGCTGAGGGGGTCCACTGGCCAGTCATGACAGCGTGACATGATGGTTTCAGGGATTGCAGGGTCATCCAAAACCACAGTGCAGATTGGAAAGAGGCAGTGGGGTTCGTGGTGACTAGATCAGGGTTGCTGAGCAGATTTTGGCCTATTGTTTGACCAAATGCACCATAGTTGAAGTTACTCAAAAATAAATCAACAAAGCATTTTTCATCAAGAGATAGCTAGCTACATATGGTACCTACCATGTCTTGGTACCGTTATGTTATGTTAAATTAATTTTTGTTTTTTCTACTATGCAATTTGTATACAACTTAATTGGTTTTTCTAAAATAGAAATTGGTGACAAACCAATTTTCAAAAAAAAAAAAAAAATCACCAAAGGATTTATTCAATATAATTTCTTGGAAAAAACATGCTCTCAATTCTCATAAAAGAGGAATTATGTATAATTGATTGTTTACAGACAATAATTAGATCACCCTAGTATATATAAATAACCCAATTGTAGGTTGAGTAAATTCAATATTATAAAATTGGTAATTAAAAATGATCGGAAGGCCAGAAAAGGAACTTGGAAGGAAATCTAAATAGGCCCTCGGCCATAGTACTTCTTACCTGAAACACAAGGGTATTGTGAGATCTGAATGCAGTAATCACCAGCATTTCCATTATTCTCTCAAAGGAAGCAGTACCCCCATGCGTAAGGGCCATCTGGTGCAGTTGACCAACCACCTATAAATCAAAACAGTTTTTAATCATTCACCTCAGAGTTACATCTAAATGAAACAAAACAATTGGTTCCCATCAGCTGGGGGACTCCCCAGAGCCCAAATGTCGACGTGCCTGATAGTGTCAAAGTATTGTCAATGCAAAATTGCACATATGATTGAAATATCTTAAAACAGAATTTAATGAGATATACCGGTGGTTTCATGAGATGTTTGGGCCAAGAAAGCTGCAATCTTGTGCTTTCGGGCATCTGTGTCTCTGGTAGTCCCAAATTGACTGTAGGAGTTGGCAGCAGTGATAAATGCGTCGTATGTGTAGAAACCCTTGCCAGGACAAGCTGAATCATTCCTGTGTTTCAGGATTTGTTCAAAAAGTGATGAACTGATAATGGATGCAACAGCAACACCACACTGGCTTTGGCAACCGGTACCACAGTATGCTGATGTGGACCCACAATACCAGAGTCTGAGACCCACATTGTGGAGCCTGCATGGTCAAGGACAGGGTTCCTAAGAAAAATAAGGCTAGCGTAAAGAGTTTGACATTTGCTGATATTTTTGTCATTGCTCAACTGTTGGTGCGTTGAAAGAGGCAGATAATTTTGTGGTAAAATTGGCGAAAGAGGGCCTATTTATATTGGGAAAAGATTGCAAAAGAAACACAATTAGGTTGCTTGACTTGGCTAAATTACACGTAGTTGCTTTATCAATAGCTTATTTTTTTAATTTTTTTTCTTCTTTTTTATCAAAAAAAGAAGCAGCCAAGTAGGCTCAAAGGGATATGATTGATAATTTCTGCTCTATTCCACTGTTGGGATATCCTATATGACACTGCTACATCACACGTTTGCGAAGGCTTCATCGACCCGGTAACGTAGGCTATTTTTTAAAGCTAAATTACTTAGTTTTTTTTTTTCTTATTTTATATCTTCCTTGATTTTATATTGATGTGCAGTGAAAATGTAAAATATTTTCTGCCGGCTTCCAATATGATATCTTTTATTAAGTCTATTAAATGGCTGAGGTTATGATAACCGTGTCCCATTTATCTCCAAAATTATCATTAATCTTACAATTCAGCTCTTTGAGTACATTTTGTCTTTCATCAGAACTATTAAAATCAAAGATGGTTCTCGGTTCTGTTTTTCTCAAATGAATCAACAAAAAAAACAAAATCTATATAAAAAAATGTACATATTGAGAATCGCTGATAGTGGTGGAAATTGAAAATTTTTGAATACAATGGACTTCAGAAAATCCTTCTAATACACAAGTATGTGATCAATCACTATCCATTAAATTATGTCTTTTGGACTGCTATGTTGAAAGTTAATAATGTAGGGGAAATGTGGATATCTTATAAACTAGAGGTAAATTCACAAATTAGGTTTTGGGTTGACCAATGGTATCAAAACTGCACACTAGCTACTAGGTATTACACTTTGTTTATTCAATGTACAAACCCAACACTAGTGGAAAATATGGAATCAGGATCGGTTATATACACATATTAGTATCGGAATTCAACCGATCCTGTTGAAGGCGATATTGATACTATCAGGATCGGTTTTATATTTTTTAAAGAACCGATCCAAATAGAAACTATTAGGATCGGTTTTTTAACAAAACCGATCTTAATAGTTGTTATCTAGATCGGTTTTTGACTAAGAACCGATCCAGATACGTACTATTAAGATCGGTTTTTATATAAAAACCGATCTTGATATTTTTTTTTGAATTTTTTTTAATTAAAAATTACATATCAAGATCGGTTTTTATATAAAAACCGATCCAGATACGTACTATCAAGATCGGTTTTTATATAAAAACCAATCTTGATATGTAATTTTTAATTAAAAAAATTCAAAAAAAAATATCAAGATTGGTTTTTATATAAAAACCGATCTTGATAGTACGTATCTGGATCGGTTTTTATATAAAAACTGATCTTGATAGTATTTTTAATTTTTTTTTTAAATTATATATCTAGATCGGTTTTTGAATAAAAACCGATCCTGATGTTTTATTGAAGCTAAAAAAAATATTTTTATTTATTTGACCAGCTTCCATATATATTTTGCTGGCCAGCATCCTAAATTTTTTTTTTTTGCACAGTAAGAAGCAATAATCAATTAAATATCATATACACATTCTAAATTAATTGTCATAGACATCTTAAACTATTACAAAAAATTCATGTACTTCATACAAAGTTTTGTGAAGCATTACATATTATAACAAGAAATTTAAATTAAAAAAAAATTAATTAACAAACATACAAGTGACTAATTGGGTTATTTCTTCAATTAACACACATTTATGCAATATACACATTTATGCAATTAATGTAAAGCACAACAATAAAAAAATCAATAATTACCTCTTTTGCAATCACATCACTTGAGATTAAAAAAGACCCTAAAAACAAAAACAAAGGTAACAATTAGATGGAAAAATATTTCTCAATAAAAAATACAAAAAAAATGTGTTTTAAAAGTATAATAATGAGAAAATTAGATAAAGCTAATACCATGACAGTTGATCAGCCGGATGATTAAGTAACTTGAGATAGATTTCCTAAAAACTGTAAAACAATATACAAACACCATTGATTAATTTTTGAAACAATAAAAAAAATAAAAACTGGCACAATTGAGCCGGAGGTGCGAGAGGCTCGGATTTGAGAGGAAGAGACGGAGAGAAAGAGAGAGAGACACGGAGGAGAGGGAGAGACAAAGAGAGAGAGACAGAGTACTGAGGATTTGAGAGGGAGATACGGAGACAGAGACACTAAATTGAAAATGAGATGCGCGAAATGAAAATAAGAAGAACCCTAGCTAAGCTGGTTATATAGGAAGTTATCATTAGGATCGGTTGTTTATAAAAAACCGATCCTGATACTAATTTTTTTGAAAAAAAAAGTATCAGGATCGGTTTTTTATTATAAAAAATCGATCCTAATACAATTTTTTTCTTTCAAAATTGGTTCTGCAAAAAAAAAAACATCAGGGTCGGTTTTTAATAAAAAACCAATCCTAATACTATTAGGATTGGTTTTTTATTAAAAACCGACCCTGATTTTTTTTTTTTTTTTGCAGAATCAACTTTGAAAAAAAAAATTTGTATCAGGATCGGTTTTATTGCTAAAAATCGATCCTGATAGTATCTGGATCGGTTTTTAGCAATAAAACCGATCCAGATAGTTTTTTTCTTTTATTTGGAAAAACTTTTCATATGGTTATGTTTAAATAGTACCTATCTGCTGTTTAATATTATTTAAGTAGAATTTGAAAATTAAATAAATTTTTTATTAAATAATTAACTTATATTTCTAATATGTAATTTTTTATATTTATTTAAACATAACCATATGAAAAGATTTTCCAAATAAAAGAAAAAAACTATCTGGATCGGTTTTATTGCTAAAAACCGATCCAGATACTATCAGGATCGGTTTTTAGCAATAAAACCGATCCATATAGTTTTTTTTCTTTTATTTGGAAAATCTTTTCATATGGTTATGTTTAAATAAATATAAAAAATTACATATTAGAAATATAAGTTAATTATTTAATAAAAATTTTATTTAATTTTCAAATTCTACTTAAATAATATTAAATAATATTAAACAGCAGATAGGTACTATTTGACATTGATATTTCATTAATGTAATTTTAATGAAAATTAATGTAATTTATATTATTAAAATTTATGTGATAATATAATTAATTATTTGACATTGATATTTCATTTTGAAGTCATTTTGACTATTGAATTCTTTTATACAATCATGCATGATACATCAATGACTTGTGCCATATAATAATATACATAGGACTTGAACCCTTGTTGTGTGGGGTTGTGAAGGAACGAATACGAACATTAGCATTTGGTCGATCAGAACCGTTAAAATGAAAGAATGTCATATTAATTTCACCATTATAAAATTTGATACAATTCGGGATTCATTTACTAGTTCATCAAAGCAAAACAATATAGCAACATCGCACGGCCGTAAATAGTTTACGTTGGATCAAGACTTACAGTTGTCGGGCCTTCGGCACTTTTACGTTATTAATGTTCCGTGTTATATCTTGATCATTTTAAAAATTATTACATGTCATTTAATTACATACCCACCGTTGGATGATCATGCAGAAATGAACGGTCTGCATTCCATTTAACAATTTGATGCCATTAATAATAATAAAATTGTACAAAATTGATCATGGTAGAGTTGATTTGGCCATACAAAAACAAATAAATAATTTTTATATTTTTCACATTTTTCTTAATATGTATCCATCTACATGCATTACCAAACAGAAAATAAAATAAATGGTAGCCGTTTGATGGTTGATAGACCATCAATATGAGTGGGGTTCGGTGATGTTTCTCATATAAAGTATTAGGATCGGTTTTTTATAAAAACCCGATCTTGATACTATTTTTTTTTTAAAGTTGGTTCGGCAAAAATCAACTCTACCATGATCACATAAATTTTAATAATATAAATTACATTAATTTTCATCAAAATTGCATTAATATTATTTAAGTAGAATTTGAAAATTAAATAAAATTTCTATTAAATAATTAACTTATATTTCTAATATGTAATTTTTTATATTTATTTAAACATAACCATGTGAAAAGATTTTCCAAATAAAAGAAAAAAACTATCTGGATCGGTTTTATTGCTAAAAACCGATCCAGATACTATCAGGATCGGTTTTTAGCAATAAAACCGATCCTGATGCAATTTTTTTTTCAAAGTTGGTTCTGCAAAAAAAAAAAAAAAAAAATTAGGGTCAGTTTTTTATTAAAAACCGACCCTGATTTTTTTTTTTTTTTGCAGGACCAATTTTGAAAAAAAAAATTGTATCAGGATCAGTTGTTCTAAAAAACCGATTCTAATAGTTAAACTATTAGGATCGGTTGTTTAGAACAACCGATCCTGATAGTTCACAAATTAGGATCGGTTGACTAAAAAACCCGATCTAACTAGTTTTTAGGATCGGTTTTGTTCAGAAAATCAATCCAAATAGGTATTAGTATCGGTTGTTTCATATAACCGATCCAGATAGGCCGATCCTGATTCATGTTTTTCCACTAGTGCAAACATACTCTTAGCTGATGTGGTACACTCTCAAGGGTGATTAGTGAAATTTAGAACTTCTTTAGTAGGAATAGATTTTCAGGAATGGACAGAATTACTACATCTAATCAGCTCCACTTCCTTCACTTAGTCACACGACAAAATTGAGTGGAAATGGGAAGTCTCAGGGAAGTTTTCAACTCATTCGATTTATAAAATTCTTAACTTTGGTGGATATCAACCAAAACATGCCATGATATGGTGGAACTTATCAGTACCACCAAAAATCAAAGTATTCATGTGGCTAGTTTTGCATAATACCATTTTAACCAAAGACAATTTAGTCATTAAAGGATGAGTTGGAGATTCCAAATGTCAGTTCTGTTTACATAAAGAATTGATTGACCATCTCTTTATCACTTGTACATTAGCTCAACAAATTTGATTTTGGTTAGGAAAAAGTCAATTGATAATGAAATCATGGACAACTTGGGATAGTATACTTGCATTTGCTTATTCTCTCGATGTCATAGATAGAACAAGATTTTTAATTATTCTTAGTGCAGTTAGTTGGAGTTTGTGAAAACATAGAAATGAAGTTTGTTTTAATGATTGTACTATTAAAAGTGCTAGAAATCTGATTTTACTAATTAAATCTCTTTGTTCTTATTGGGCAAGAAACATGAGCAAGAAAGTCAAGAATACTATTGGAGAGTGGATCTCGGTCATAGAAGATGTCATTCTTTTGAACCAATACATGCCACTGAAGCTAGTATCTTTCCTTTCGAATATAGAGGTCTTTAGTCAGCAAGATTTTGCTGCTGCCAACATGTTACCGTAGTGGGAACTAAAGATGCCTCACAAATTTTGTCATCTAGTTATACTTAGTCTTAGCCCAAATATTTTGTGGCTTAGTTTTTAGCAAATTTAGCATATTTTTTGTGCCTTGCTAATAGCAAGCTTTGGTGGTTTCATTGCATGTTACTCATTTTTTGTTTTGCAAGGAGTGATAATGAACTTATTAGGCTGAATAGATAAAAACTGGTTTTTGTAACTATTATATTTCAGCAATGAAATGGGCATTTTTTGCCTTTTTTTTAAAAATATATATATATATATATATATATATATATATAGAGTGGGGTTAAAATGCACCCTCTTTTTTGTGCTCCAAACGTGCACCCTTTCCTCGTTTCTTCATTTTTAAAGTTCAAATAGTTGATTTGAATCTACCAACGTGTTCTACATATTAAAATGTGCTTGGAGACCAAATTTTACATTTTTTGAAAATTTTTTACTATTTTTTTCAGAATTTTTTATTAAACTTAACAATAATAAAAAATTTAGCACAGTGATGATTTTCAAAAATTCTGAAAAAATAGTAAAAAATTTCCAAAAAATGTAAAATTTGGTCTCCAAGCACATTTTAATATGTAGAACACGTTGGTAGATTCAAGTCAACTATTTGAGTTTTAAAAATGAAAAAACAAGAGGAGGGTGCACGTTTGGAGCACAAAAAGGAGGGTGCATTTTAACCCCACTCATATATATATATATAGGATTTGGCTACGGTGCTATGGGTTGCATAGAGGCCTCCCGTGCTACGGCTCAATATTTGAGTTTTCAAAATCCTAACGGTCGATCCGAACCATTCATCTTGTTCTCCATATTAATATGTACTTGGAGACTAAATTTTACATTTTTTGGAAATTTTTTACTATTTTTTTAGATTTATTGAATATTGCTGTTTTTTATGGTCCAGATTTGTCTGAAAAACAGCAATTTTCAATAAATCTAAAAAAATAGTAAAAAATTTTCAAAAAAATGTAAAATTTGGTCTCCAAACACATATTAATATGAAAAACAGGATGAATGGTTCGGATCAACCGTTAGGATTTTGAAAACTCGAATATTGAGCCGTAGCACGGGAGGCCTCTATGCAACCCATAGCACTGTAGCCAAGTCCTATATATATATATATATATATATATATTGAGAATCGTTGATTCTGAGTTGACTCGGCCGAGTCGGACCGAATTGGTCGGAGGCGATCAGATTTTTGTAAGGAAACTGATAGAATCGGTGTAATCGCTGCAAACTGCCCGATTTTTGTGTGCCCTCGCTGAAGAAGGGCGATAATTCAATAACCGTTGGGCCTGAGATAGGTGAAGCCCATATAACTCAAAAAGCTGGGCCGCAATTCCTTACAAAAAATGAAGTGGAAAGAGGACTGGCTGAAGAAAGGGTCCCACATTGACAGTGTTAGGGCGGTAATTAAGGTGGGGACCTCAGGCGATATTGGACCATGCTCTCCATTACAGAATAACGGACTTAGAAAAATTGACAACTTATTTACAACAGTTCTTTAAGTCCGTACTTTTTAGTTGGTCCATGCTCTCCTCTTCCTCGGCGATAGCCATGCATTATGCACAACAGTTTTGTTTTTTAAACCTTGTTATATATAATATATGCCAAATTGCCAATCGAAGCCCAATCCTTGAGGTGCTCATGGCCCACTCTATATATTTGACTTGGTTATTTTTCCATTCAATGCAAAGTTTCTGCTATAGCACATAGAAATTGAGATGAACAAGCGCTAATTAATAATCTGAAATGTGTGGTGGATCGTAGAGGTATGATGTAATTGAAATTAAACCAATTAAAAATTCTTAACCAACCTTACAAAAAGAAAAACAAATCTTGACCAACCATCGCCTCGGTTTTTAATTAGTCGGTCTCTGTACTCATGCTCATTTTGCATTAATTTGCTTCAACGAAGTTGTTTGTTTGTTATTTTTGTGCGTCTTCCAAACAAATCCTGTAACAATTTGAAAAGCGGAAATTCACACATAAAGGATTGAACACAGGATTTAACAAGGTTCAATACCAACTTAGTACCTACGTCCTCCACACTCACACACACTTTTTTTTATTTTATTTCTTACACAAAAATAATTCTTACAGAAGGAGGATAGGTTTTATAGAAGGAACCTCCCTCCAATTAGGCATCCTACTTTTCTTTCCTTTTTTTTCTATAATTATTTCTTTCTTTTTTTCATATATTACAATCTCCTAAAATAAGAAAAAAAAAACTAGTTAACAATCTTTTAGAATAAAGAAACAAATTAATTAGAAAACAATCTTCTAGAATAAGGAAACAATTAACTAGGAAATCAAGGGAATTGATTATGGCAGCTGTCGCCTTCCCTCTTTAGTCTACTTCAACACTCTCCTCAAGTTGGCATGTACAACTCAGTTATGCCTAACTTGCTCACTGCTCCATTGAAGATGTTGCTGGTTGCATCTTTGGTTAAAATATTTGCAAGTTGACTTTTGGATCTAACAAATTCCAACTCAATCTTCTTTGAGTCGATGTTCTCCTTTAGGAAATGTTTGTTCACACTCACGTGTTTGGTTCTATCATGCTACACTGGATTATGCAACATATCAATTGCCGCCTTATTATCCACACAAAGTATCATGGCTTCTTCTGGTGCAAATCCAAGTTCCTTCAATACCTTATTTATCCAAAGTAACTCGCACACTCCTTTGGTTACCCCAATCAATTTAGCTTCTGCACTTGAAAGTGCCACCACGCTTTGTTTCTTGCTTCTCCAAGTTACCAAGTTTCCTCCAACAAAGGCAAAATGCCCTAAAGTTGATTTTCGATCTATGAGGCTCCCAACCTAATTTGCATTAGTATAGCCAATGACCCTTAAGTGACCCTTTTTTTTTGCTTGGAGTTCCTTTTAGATACTTGATTATTCTCATGACCGCATCCATGTACTCTTCACTTTGATTGTGCATGAACTGACTTACCAAACTTACTACATATGGAATATCCGGCCTTGTGTGAAAGAGATAAATGAGCTTTCCAACCAACCGCTGGTATCTCTCTCTGTTTGCTGGAACCTGATCTGGGATTTCTACAAGCTTGGCATTCAGAACTACTGATGTGTCCACCGGCTTGCAGTCTAGCATCCGAACCTCTGCTAGTAAATCTAAAATATACTTTCTCTGAGATAAGACAATACCTTGCTTTGACCTAGCTACCTCAATTCCAATAAAGTTTTTCAAACCTCTGAGATTTTTCATTTCGAATTCCTTCGACAGCTTTTCTTCAAGAGTACATATCTCTTCTGCATCAATATCATCTACATAAATAATCAAAACAGTTAACTTGTTATGCCTTCTTTTGTAAAACAACATGTGGTCAGACTCCCCTTGGGCAAATCCATAACTTCTCATAGCATTGCTGAACTAACCAAACCATGCTCGAGGTGACTGTTTTAACCCATACAATGCTTTTGTCTAGCTTCTATACCAATCGTTCTGATCCAGTTCTCTCATACCCAGGTGGAATCTCCATGTACACCTCTTCTTCCAAACTTTCATGTAAAAAGACATTCTTGACGTTGAATTGATGCAGTGGTCAATCTAGATTAGCTGCAAGAGATAACAATACTCGTACTGTATTTAGTTTGGCTACAAGTGAAAACATCTCTTGATAGTCTATCCCATATGCCTGAGTGTACCATTTTGCTACAAATCTTGCTTTGTATCTTTCAACATTACCATCCGGACCATATTTGATTGTAAATACCCATCTACAACCTACCGTTTTTTTTTTTCTTTTGGTAGTTCAGTAAGAAACCAGGTTTTATTTTTGTGTAGTGCCTCCATTTTGGCATCCATGGCTTCAACCCATTTTGGATCTTGCAAAGCCTCACCAACACTTCCTAGTATGGGTATATTCAGGTTATTTTCTCCAAATTATGTTAATGATTTTAGTAACCTACTCAAGGTAACATAGTTTGCAATTGGGTACCGAATTGGTTAACTTGGACCATCTTTAGGAATATACCGTTTTGGTGCAACTCCTCTATTACATCTAGGTGGTAAAGTATACCTCTGATTAGAAACACTTACCTCAGGAGCATCTTGTGACTGTGGTTCTAAGTCTTCCTGTATCACTGATTCAAGTTCCTCCTCATCCGGACCATGCACTATTGAACCTGGACCGTGCATCTCTGTATCCGGACTGTGCACTTCTGAACCCGGACGTGCATCTCTGCATTCGAACTGTGCACTTCTAAACCCGGACCATGTACTGACTCAAAACTACTTGTTTCTTGTGACCAAATATCTCTCATTCTCTTTGTCCCCTTGAGAGGGATGTTTTTTATATTAATAGAATGACTCATTCTCAAGGAAAGTTACATCCATGGTAACATACCATTTTTTAGTCAGAGGATTATAATATCTATATCCTTTTTGGTTCATTCCAACTTCTAGTGATACACACTTAACAGTACATGGTTCCAGTTTCGACCTTTGATATTTTGGGACATGAACATAGGCAACACACCCAAATATTTTTGGTGGTAATTTTAAGATTGATGGTATAGGTACAAAATCCAAACTTGGACAAATCCAAATGAACAAGCTCAATTGGTTTTCCACATTGATTTAAACTAATGTTATAAGGGACATGATGACTTTTTGCTTTGATACATGTTTCACACTGAAACTTGGACAAATCCAAACCTACAAACAATTTAGGTTAAAATCTTTTTCATATACCCAAAAGAAGGATGTCCTAACCACCTATGCCATATCCAAATGAGACCTTCATACTTTGCAGATCCATTAGCTAAGTTAGTCCTTCCAATCCTTAGGTCTTCTAAGTGATATAGATGACCATGCTTAGAACTATGCCCAATGATCTCCTTCGTGAGGATATCTTGGATAGTACAGAACTCAAGAAACATTAAAACAATGCAATTTAATTCTTCAGTTAACTGACCAATTGATATTAAACGTATGGTAAAAGATGGAACCAAAAGGGTATTGTTAAGCACCAAGGCTTGAGAGATTTCTACATTTCCAACTCCTTTTACTGGATACTCTATTCCGTTGGCATTAACAATTTTGTCAATTTTTGATTCCCCAAAATCCCTAATATCTTTGTTAGTAAATGTCATATGATCTGTAGTACCTGAGTCAATCACCTAGCTATTTAGATTGCTATGAGTTAGCAGAGACATACCTTGATCACTCTTTTTACCCTTCTGAGAATTGATACCAGAAGCATTCACACCATCTTCCATATCTACACGGGTCGTGCATAATTGTGCACAAACCGTGTACTTCTTGGGCTGAGCAGTCTGACCATCTGCACATACCATGCTTCTAGATATCTGGTCCGTGTTTGCGTCAGTCTGTTGTTGCCTAGTTGAAACATAGGCTTGACTCCTTCCCTGCTGCTTCCCTTTGAACCAATTAGGATATCCAACTATCTCAAAACATTTGTCTTTTATATGTCTCATCCTCCCACAATTAAAACATTTTTGTTTCAACCTTTCTTGATTACAACATTTGGAACCTTTTTGACATCATAACCATTGAGTTTGAAATGTACCTTCCAATTTAACAAAGATTGATGATGAAGGGACATCAGGAGTAGGCACTGCAGCAGTTGGTTGTCGTGTAGATGATTGGAGAGATACTATTTGTGTCATCTGAGATTGTTGAATCATTATAAGCTCAATTAGCTTCTCCAACAAAGAGTTGATATTCGTCTCTTCTTTTGACATAGTTGGTGTTTCTTAACAGGAGTGGAATCGATGAAGTATCTAGATCACCTTCGGTATAGCCATCAGCAATCAGTACAACTAATCAACCTGGAGCTCTGATATACCATGTAACAATTTGAACACCGAAAATTCACACAAAAAGAATTGAACACAGGATTTAACGAGGTTCAGTACCAACTTGGTACCTATGTCCTCCACACTCACATACACTTTTTTTTTATTATTTCTTACACAAGAATAATTTTTACAGAGATAGGTTTTATAGAATGAACCTTCTTCCAATTATGCATCATACTTTTCTTTTTCTTTTCTTTCCCTTTTTCATATATTACAATATCCTAAAATAAGAAACAAAATAACTAGAGAACAATCTTCTAGAATAAGAAAACAAATTAACTAGAGAACAATCTTCTAGAATAAGAAAACAAATTAACAAAGGAATTAAGGGAATTGATTATGGCAGTTGTTGCCTTCCTTCTTTAGTCTGCTTCAACAAATCCAACATAAGCAATTAAGCTGTACTAAAGTTCAGGTACACAATATTCAATTTAGTCCGCGATTTTTTTCTACTTTCTAATTCAAATTCGATTACTTGACTATCTAGAAATACTTCTTGTGTAAGTTTACTTGCGTAACATTATCCTGATATGCAAATTGATTTAAAATTATTGGGATTGCACGCAAGTTTTCGAAATACGTACTAATTAGTTCTTAAGTGACATGCAAAAATGTCCAATCTGACTTGTTCTTCTTATTCAAATAAGGCATAGTAATGCTGAGAAGTTATTTTGTTGTTGACGAGCGATACTTTGTAAGGCCAATAATTTGGCCAACGTCATCAAAAGAGATTGGAAGCATGCAGTTATCACTCACCCGTAAGATAATAATAACTCATCAAAAGTGATAGTAATAACTCATCCGTAAGATAGCAAGTTTCTACCTTACCCTCAAAAAGGTAGTAATAGCTCATAAATATTAATAGTAACATGAGGTGACTGCTGGGCAATTTAATAAATATTCATATGAATTTATTTAGTAGCAATATAATACTAGAGTTTTCAGCACTCCAAAGTCCAAACTATATACAAATTATCTACAAGAATGGAAGAGTATCCGCGAGGGTAAAAAGTGACTATTTGCGAGGCTATACCGACAGAAAGGTGTTTTTTTCTATTAGCGACGGTATACTGACAGTATTTCTCGCAGATACTCTCCCATTGTTGTAGTAAAAGGTTGCATATTATAGCAATCCAAGTTGTTGCCATAGCTGACACCCAAGAGGTCGCAGTACCGCTTGTAGAAGCCAATCCGATCTGCTACTGCTACTGCTGCAGTTGTATCGGACCCTTTACCGCACTCAATGCCTCCATTGATAATGTCAGTGACCACACCGTACCCTGGCTGCCTGCCGGCAGACTGGTCAGCAGCTGATGGACTCCACTGGCCAGTCATGACAGCGTGGCATGATGGCTTTGGTGATTGGGCAGTCATCCAAAACCACAGTGCAGATTTGAATGAGACGGTGGGGTCCGTGGCTACTAGATCGGGGTTGCTGAGCAGATCTTGGTCGATTGCTTCACCACATGGACCATAGTTATAGTTACTGGAAAATAAATCAATCAAGCATTTTCATCAAGCGGACGGGTACATATATAATGGTACCATGTCTTAGTACCGTTATGCTAACTTTAATTAATTTTTTTCTTTTGTTCTGCTTTGTATAAATGGCTAGAGCATGTTGAGTAAATAATGCAATAAATTAAATTGGTAATCAAATGATGTGATGGAAAAGAACTTACTAGGAGATCTGAATAGGCCCTCGGCCGTAGTACTTCTGGCCTGAAGCACACGGGTACTGCGTACTCTGATTGCAGTAATCACCGGCTTCTCCATTGTTCTCTCTAACGAAGCAGTATCCCCATGTGTAAGGGCCATCCGGTGCAGTTGACCAACCACCTATAAATCAGAAAAAAAAAAATTTAAAATATTCACCTCAGAGCTACATCCAAATGAAGCTAAACAGTGGTTTTGGTCAGCTGCGGGCCTAACCAGAGTCCAAAATTCGATGTGCTGGATCAGGTCAAAGTATTGCCCATGCAAAAGTATCTGGATGTTTGAAATATCTTGGTACAGAAAACAGAATCATACCAGTGGTTTCATGGGATGTTTGGGCCAAGAAAGCGGCAATCTCGCGCTTTTGTGTATCTGAATCTCCAGTTTTTCCAAATTGACTGTAGGAGTTGGCAGCGGCGATAAATGCGTCGTATGTGTAGAAACCCTTGGCAGGGCAAGCCTCATCATTTCTGTGTTGCAGCATTTGTTCAAAAAGTGATGAACTGATAATAGATGCAATGCCACACTGGCTTTGGCAACCGGTACCACAGTATGCTGATGTGGACCCACAATAGCCATACTGGCTACAGCACAGGTTGTTGGCGCATGTTGCGCCACCGGCTTGAGACCCACATTGCTGTGCTTGGATGGTCAGGGACAGGGCTCCTAGGAAAAATAAGGCTAAGGTAATGAATTTGACATTTGCTGGTATTTTTGTCATTGTTCAATTGTTGGTTCGTTGAAAGAGAGATAATTCTTTGGTAAGATTGGGGAAAGAGGAAAGTGGAAAGGATTACAAAAGAGTCATAATTGGGGGGCTTGACTTGCCTTAATTAATTATGTACACGTGTTAGCATTAATTATCAATAACTTTTTTGTTTTTATTTATTCTTTATTTTTTATCAAAAAATGAAGCTACCTAGTAGTTTCAAATTGATAGGATTGATAATTTATTCTTATCCACCGTTGGGACATCTTATATGCACCTGTTACATCACACTGTTTGCTGAGACTTCTTTCTAAAGCTAAATTTTTTATATTTTATCTTATGTAATCTTCACACATATATAGCAGATTTCTTCCTTGGATCTATCTTGATGTAAAAAAATTAAAATATTTTCGGCTGACTTCCAGTACTCTGAATGTATGATACAGGTAATATTTATTCGAACTGTACTGGTAATTTTTATGGTAATTTTGTTAGTACAGCAACAATAATAGTAGAGTAAAGCTAATATACACTTAAGTGTACCAATAAATCCATACACTTAACTCTAGAACTGTACAATTAACTTTGAGATTTGTGTAGATTCTTTAAAAGTTGTGTAAATTTTTTAAAAGTCGTGATACACGAATCTCAAAGCGAATCGTACGGTTCTAGAGTTAAGTGTATGGGTTCATTGGTGCACTTAAGTGTATATTAGCTTTACTCATAATAGTATATTAATACCCTCCATGTGAGCATGCAGTACGATCCCAAGCATATAACAGCCCTTGTAGGCTTGTACCAGTACAGTCAATCATATTAATTAACAGCCCTTGTCCCAAGTATATTAATGTATGATTCTTGCTAACTAATTTCCACTTAATCCATTTTAAATCCCCTAAATAGGCGGTACATGATGCAAATTTTGAGGCACATGGTGCAATGAAGGAAGACAATTTCACATTCACTTCTGAAAGTTACTAATGAAATACGCTTCCTTGTTAGCTAATCATAAACTGTAACAGGTTAAAATGTCAAAAAATTGAGGGAGAATTTTATGTATAGCCCCTCAAAAATATCAAAATTACGTATTCCTCTCCCTAAAATTCATAATATCATATTTATCCTTATAAATTTTCATAACTGACAATTTAATTTAATTTAATTTATTGATTTTTCTATTAAAACTCATTTTAAATTTATATAATATCCATTTATCCTTTATAAAAAAAATTTAAAAATGTAATTTTAGTGTATGAAAAATGTTCCATCTTCTAACTAATTGATTTTTAAAGATTAACAATTTATTTATCTACATATAAAACATACCTAATAACAGTATTATTTAAGCATATGTCTGTGATAGTGATAAAATTATATTTGTATATGTTTTTATTTTTCGGATACGGATACAGATATGGATCGAATATTAGACTAATCGGAGATTAACCGAATATGGATATGGATATCTGCTTTTTATAATAGTAAATAATATAATTTTTTTATAATATATATTAAACTATGAGGAGGGTTCAAATGCACCCAAATGCACCCTATCTTTCGAATCTTTTTTTTGTTTTCAAAGTCCGAATAGTCAATCTAAACCGTTAGATGCGATCTATATATTAAGATGTGTGTGGAGATCAAATTTTACATTTTTTGAAATTTTTTTACTATTTATTAAGCCACTTTGAAAATCGCTGATTTTACATTTTCTGGACCATTGGATCAGCGATTTTTCAAATTGGCTTAATAAATAGTAAAAAGAATTCCAAAAAATATAAAATTTGGTCTCCAAGCACATCTTAATATATAGATCGCATCTAACGGTTCGGATTGATTATCCGGACTTTAAAAACGGAGACAAAAGATAGAGTGCATTTGGATGCACAAAAATTTGGATGCACTTGAACCCTCCTCTTAAACTATATTATATCTACTATTCGGATATGGATAATTAAAATTTAAAATTATATATGTATATGTATCCGTGTCTGGACGGATATCCGAATCAAATTTTTAGATATGGATTCGAATACAGTCGGATAATATCTGATCCGTTTGCACCCCTAACTATAGCGCACATGCATCGAGATGAAGAAATACGAATTATTTACTTAATGATCTGGACAGAATGGCATAGTAGAGAACTAGAGATGATGTGCTGAAAATTAACAAAAAGTCCTGTTACTTTCATTGCAGCCGTTTCAAGAGTTGTAATATGCAGTATTTTATTTTTATTTTTGGTCTTTGGTATGCAGTTGTTTGTATTTTTCAGTGTTCTAAATAGTGCGCTATAGCGTTTTTGGACTCTAAACGCTAAGCTATAGCATTAACACACACTATTTGAGCTACGGACGCTATAGCGCGCGCTATGCAACATGAGTTTTTTTTTTTTTTTTCAATTTATATGGGCTTTAAAATAAATAAATGGTGAAGATATTGTTTAATTTTAATGAATATTACATTATATCAAATTCAGGTCCGCTATAATAATTTTTTCATTTGGCTCTTGATTTTTTTTTAACTGATGATAAGTCAAATAAATAATTGCTAAATTATGGATTTTTTAGGGACTAACAAGAATTTTTTCAAGGATTAGCTGTTTATTTTACTAGAAGTATGAAAAAAAATTTATTTTCAATTTTTGAGTTATTTTGAAATTTAAATAGAAAAAAAAAGATAAATTATGTTATGATGTTGAAGCTATTTTGAATACAAAAATATCGATAGTTTATGATATTAATATTACTATGGATATTTTGAGTTGCAATTTGAAATTTGTATTGTTTCAATATTAATATTATAATTTTTTAATTAATTTGGTATAATTTATTGTTCTATTAGACTAAATAATGTTGATATTTAGTACAAATATATAATATAATTTTTATAAAAAAGAAAGCTATGTGGCATAGCTTTCGCTATAGCGTCACTATTCGCTATAGCTTTTTTTGGAGGCTTCCCACTATGACACAATAAACGCTATTTAGAACCTTGGTGTTATAGAATAAAGTAAAAGAATAATAAACAAGATATTGAGAATGTATAAAGATGGCTATGCTTTATTCATATGCTTTTGTTGTGTCTAATACATCCATACAAAGCCACTATTTATAGGCTAGAAAATGTAAATTATAAGCCATCTAATAGTAACTCTATTGATAAATGTGGGAGAGGAACATACTTCTGTAAAGAGAAGTTTTCAAGTAATTGCTCAAGAGAGTTGCAATATGGACATCCATAAATACTTAATTCATAATACTCCCCCTTGGATGTCTATTACATAAGAATATGCCTCATTAAAACCTTACTAGGAAAAACCCTATGGGATAAAAACCTAGTGAAGGAAAAAGAGTACATTATTCTTCTTAATACACGATTACAACCTTACCAGGAAAACCCTGTGGGTAAAACCATGGTTAAGGAAAATGTAATGCGTATTTAACTCCCCCTCATGACAACATTAATCAAGATCTTTAAATCGACAAATACCAATATTGCGGACCAGCTTTTCAAATATCCCAGTAAGAAGCGCCTTGGTGAATAGGTCTGCTAGATTCTCACTTGAACGGATTTGATAAACATTAATGACATTATCCTTTTGAAGATCGTGGGTGAAAAATTTTTTTGGTGAAATGTGTTTTATTCTATCTCCTTTAATATATCCTTCCTTTAATTGAGCTATACATGCAGTATTATCTTCATATATGATCGTCGGGATCATTTTTCCAGAAGACAAGCCACATGTTTGACGAATGTGTTGAATCACAGATCTTAACCAAACACATTCTCGGCTTGCTTCATGTATTGCTAAAATTTCTGCATGATTAGAAGATGTGGCTGTTATAGTTTGTTTCACAGATCGCCACGAAATAGCCGTTCCACCACATGTAAACAAATAGCCTGTTTGAGATCGGCCATTATGTGGATCAGACAAATATCCAGCATCTGCATAACCAATTAAATCAGATTTGGATACATTTGAAAAAAATAAACCCATATCCATTGTACCTCGGAGGTAGCGAAATATATGTTTAATTTCATTCCAATGTCTTCGTGTGGGAGAAGAACTATATCTTGCTAATAAATTTACAGCAAATGATATATCAGGCCTTCTATGTCCAGCAAGATACATAAGTGCTCCTATTGCACTAAGATATGGTACTTCAGGACCAAGTAGTTCTTCATCATTCTCTCAAGATCTAAAAGGGTCTTTATTCACATCTAATGATCGTACAACCATCGGAGTGCTCAATGGATGTAATTTGTCCATATAAAATCGTTTCAGCACTCTTGTAACATAATTTTCTTGATAAACAAAAATACCACTTTTCAAATGTTCAATTTGTAATCCAAGACAAAACTTCGTCTTTCCAAGATCTTTCATCTCAAATTCTTTCTTTAAGCAATTTACTGCTTTTGGAAGCTCTTCCGGAGTTCCAATAATATTTAGATCATCAACATAAACTGCAATTATAACAAACTCATTTCCTGATCTTTTCATGAAAATACATGGACAAATCGTATCATTTTTTATATCCATGTTTTAATAAATATTCACTGAGACGGTTATACCACATGCGTCCAGATTGCTTTAATCCATATAAAGATTTATTCAATTTGATTGAATAATGTTCTCGAGAACCTAAATTGCATGCTTCAGGCATCTTAAATCCTTCAGGGATTTTCATATAAATATCACTATCAAGAGAGCCATATAAATAGGCTGTAACAACATCCATTAGGCGCAAATCGAGTCCTTCATGTACTGCCAGACTAATTAAGTATCGAAAAGTTGTTGCATCCACCACAGGTGCGTATGTTTGTTCATAATCAATTCCAGGTCTTTGCGAAAAACCTTAGGCGACAAGCCGTGCTTTATATCTTACAATTTCACTTTTCTCATTTTGTTTTCACGTAAATACCCATTTATATCCTACTGGTTTTACACCTTCAAGTATTGGAACTACAAGCCCAAATACTTTTCATTTTTCCAAAGAGTTTAATTCTGCCTCAATTGCACCTTTCCATTTTGGCCAATTATTTCCTTTGTCAACATTCTTTAATAGACTTCTAGTCATGATCCTCAATATTTATTATATTTAGCGCTATATTATATACAAAAAAATATCATGGATATCAATTTTATCTCGGTTCCATCTTCTTCCCTTCATGATATAATTTATCGAGATCTCTTTATTTTCATGAATTTCAGATACCTGAGTTTCTACTGGAACTCCAATATTACTTATAATTTTATTCTCTTCTGGAGTTTTATCTAAAATTATCATATCCTCGTCTTGACCATTTTCATTTTTTGCTCCTTTTCTTCTTCGAGGATTTTTATATTTTTTAATCTTTGGAACCGATTGCTTTTCCACGCTTCATGCGTGTTATAATTAGTCTGTCCAACAGGGACACTAACTTTAATTGGAGCATTAGCAGCTGGTACATGTGATTTGGTCACTTTCTTTGAGCCTATGAATGTGTCTGGCAATTGATTCACTAACCTTTTAAACATTTAGTTCACATTGTTTAGTACGAGGATCAAAATAAGACAATGATAATTTATACTAATGTATTTTTTCCAGCTGATGGTTTTCTCCCCCTAAGGTTGGAAATTTTTATTCATCAAAATCACAAAATTAGTCATGAATAAATCTCCCATCAATGGTTCTAGATACTCTATTATATATGGAGATTCAAATTTAATATAAATTTCCAACTTTCTTTGATATCCCATTTTAGTGCATTGTGGTGGAGCAATTATAATATATACCGCACATTCAAAAATTATTATATGAAAAATATTAGATATGTGACCAAAAACTAATTATAAGGGGAAGCTTTATAATAGCTAGTTGGCATGATGCGAATTAGTTTTGTTGCATGTAAAATATCATATCTTCTTTTTTATATACGAACATCTACAGGATGTTCAACATTAATTCCGACATTGTCTAAACGTACTTTCATAATTGGATAATCATAAAATTATGCTCTTTAATCAAATCAATTGAGCAAGTAATCTCGCAAATGTCAGGTTGCGATTTCATAATAAACATACATGTGATCATCTTGTTGATGCATCAATTGAAACCATAACATATTCAAATGGTTCACATGTTGAAAATAATGTTCCACAAATATCATATTGTATACGTTCTAGAAATAAAATCAACACACAAAAAAAAATTCATCATATTAAAGAATCTTCTGGTTCTTTGATGAATGTTCACATTAATTTGCTATTATTTTTCGCATCATTATTGATCTGAAATGGCCCAACCGATCATGCCAAACTATAAATATATTATTATATGTAAACTGCTGGTTTACAATATGTGCTTCAATTGTACTAATATAAATGTTGTACAAATCAGAGGATATGCATTTTTTTTTATTCTCTTCAACATATTTTTTTTTCATTAGTTGTCTCAATATGATATCCATTTCGGCGGATATTCTTAAAGCTTAACAAATTGTTTTGAGACTTAGAAGAATATAATGTATTGTTAATATAAATTTATATCCTCCGCATAATAACAATATTGACAATATTGCTCTTCCAGAGCCTTCAATCAAATTATTATTATTATTTTATTAACAAAAGTTGCAATTAACAAAAAAAAAGAAATATCACCGTAACAATGATAACAAGAAATGCAAATAAATAAAAATGACCATAAATATAATTTCATAATAACAAAAACATATATATTTTTTTATTAATTTATTTACTATTATTATCATTAATAAAAAAAATCGTAAAAGAATTTTGATCTAATGATTTAATGACCCTTTTAAATATTATCGTGTCTCCCAGCTTGTTTTTATTATATTCTACAACTTTCATATCATGAATTAATTTATACTTGATATAGGAACAAATTAACTTGTTAAAAGTAAATATTCACATGAGACCAAGAAAGTTTGGTCAAGGCAATAACTAATACTTAACTTTTATCTTGGCACATACTTGGCTTATACCGAATAATCTTAACATGATAGTTCTAAGTTTCATCTAATGACCTGTTAGGTTAGATTATTAAATTCTAATGCTTTACTATCATATATCTTTCTCGCTAAAGAATGAACTTAATTCAGTGACTAATATTATTTTGAGTATATAAGATCGAGATCATGATATTAGCAAATAAAAAATTTCTCAATTATATATATATATATATATATATATATATATATATATATATATATATAGAGATGGACTTGGGTGAGACGCGGTGTATACGCCGTTTGTACTTCACGCCGTATTTTCATTTTGAAAGTCCAAAAGTGTACCAATGAACCCATACACTTAACTCTAGGACCGTACGATTAGCTTTGAGATTCGTGTAACACGACTTTTAAAGAATCTACACAAATCTCAAAGTTAATCGTACGGTCCTAGAGTTAAGTGTATGAGTTCATTGGTACACTTAAGTGTATATTAGATTTACTCATATATATATATATTTAGTGATGGTTATAAAGCAATATGATGTTTCAGCATGGTACATTGACGTACAACTGGTACGTGACCAATGGTAACATGAATTCTCTTTTATTTTTATTATTCTTTCCATTTTTCTTTTTCTCATTATTTTCTTCATTATTTTTCCACTTCCGGTGAAAATGTGTATTATAAGAATAAACATTATGATATTTAACTTAGATCTGGTCCATGTTCACGAGTTTGTTCAAAAATATTATTATTATTATTATATATTGCTACATTAACTTCGAGAAATGAAGCACAATTAAGAGAATATTTTATTTAACAACTCGTTATTTTATTCAACCATCAAATGATAATGAATCAACTCAGAATGTTTCTTGAATCTTCTTCGGAAAAATTACATCATTAAAAAAATCCACATCATATAAACCTTATTGAAATCTTCTTCAAGAAGATATATTGAAATATTCTCATATTAATTTTTGTGAGTCACATAAATCTTCTTCTGGAAAATTACTTGAAACATTTTTCATTTTATCTGAAATCTTCTTCCGGAAGAATAAATTATTGAAAAACAAAATTAATATGAACATGATAAAATTTTTGCAAATAATATAAAATTTCTTGAAATCTTCTTCAAAAAGACCTTAATATCTTTTAAAATCTTCTTCAAAAAGATTAAGTTATTCAACATAAAATATTGCACAAAAAAAAATGAATTAGATCTAAATTTCACATTATAAAATTTATGATCAACATATGGCTTCAGGCCATTTTATTAACTTCGATGGTTTAATTTGAATCATTGCATAATTTGCTAAAAGGCAACATAAGGATATCATGTAACAGTGACAAAGGTCGTTCAAGTACAAATAAAAATAGGAGAGACTAATTTTTTTTTTTTTTATGGTTAAGACACTAAATATTTTAACAACCCGATTGTTTACTTAGATTTTCTTGAAATCTTCTTCCAGATAATTAAATATACAAAAAATCATAACTTATTCCATTTAGCAATTATTTATTTAAATGGAATTAAAATAAGAGATATCAAAGTTACCTCGAATCTTCAACTAGTAGAGCTTTCGTGCTGATAACGTGTTATAGAATAAAGTAAAAGAATAATACACAAGATATTGAGAATGTATAAAGATGGCTATGCTTTATTCATATACTTTTGTTGTGTCTAATACATCTATACAAAGCCACTATTTATAAGCTAGAAAATGTAAATTATAAGCCATCTAATAGTAACTCTATTGATAAATGTGAGAGAGAAACATACTTCTTTAAAGAGAAGTTTTCAAGTAATTGCTCAAGAGAGTTGTAATATGGACATCCATAAATACTTAATTCATAACATTCGGTACTTTTTATGTTCTTGGAACAGATGTAAACAATACTGATAGCCACTATCGGTACTAATTTCAAAAAAAAAAAAGTCAAACATCTTAACCAACAGTCGCCATTAAATTCCTTCTTTCCTTAATTTATTGTTAAATCATCAACCGTTTCATATTGACAAGCAATTTTCTTTCCTAATTTCGAACTTATGATTTCTAACATACATGAACATTCCATTTTAATTACTATTATATTAAATACTGATTTTTGTGTTAACATGAATCCTAAGTTTTTATTTTTCCCGTCATATTCATTTTGCATTTACTTTATATGGAATTGGTTGTTTGTTATATTTTGCATCTTTCCACTATATACCACATATGCAATTAAGTTCAGGTTGACAATATATCATAGAAGGAAAAATCAGTTATTTTGGATCGGAATTGGGTTATATTGATCCAATGTTTGACCGAGTTACACGGTGGGTATTTTTTTCATTGAATTTCGACCAAAACGGTATGATTCTAGTCAAATTCGGAAAAAACAATTATTTTTTACAAAATTAGAGAAGTCTGTCTAATCTCTATTTGATGTCCTTTTTTAAAAAATTATTTTCCTCTTATGTCTTCCCCTCTCCATTTCATTATTCATGACCTCCATTTTACTCTTTTTTTATTTTCTAATTTATTTATTTATTTATTTTTCTCCTTTTCAGTGATTAATATTAAGATTAGCAAGTAATTTTTATTTTAATTGAATAATCGATCGATTCATTGTAAAAATGAAGGTGCTGAAAGCTTGTTAAAAATGAAGGGCTAGGGATAGCATGCACTTAAAGAGGTCGATCAAAAATTGAAGAGCTTGTTAAAGAGGTCGATAAAATATATAGTAGCTACTTTATATGGAATTGGTTGTTTGTTAAAAATGAAGAGCTTGTAAAAATCGATCCATCGATCGATTCATTGTAATGCCAATTGTTTACCAACGCCATGAAAGAGCTAGGATAGCATGTAGTTATTTGTTATTTTACATGAGTAACATGAATGCCTCTTGGGGCCATTTATTTACGCCGCATGCATTTAATTTATTTAGTAGCTACTATGTAGTACTATTGAGTTTTCAGTGCTGCCAGCTAAGGCAAATTAACCAAATGGTTTCATATTGTAGCAATCCAAGTTGTTGCCATAGCTGACACCTAAGATGTCGCAGTACCGCTTGTAGAACCCTATCCGATCTGCTACTGCCCCAGTTGTATCGGACCCTTTACCACACTCAATGCCTCCATTGATAATGTCAGTGACCACACCGTACCCTGGCTTCCTGCCAGCAGACTGGTCAGCAGCTGATGGGGTCCACTGGCCAGTCATGACAGCGTGGCATGATGGCTTCGGTGATTGGGCGGTCATCCAAAACCACAGTGCAGATTTGAACGAGACGGTGGCGTCCGTGGCTACTAGGTCAGGGTTGCTGAGCAGATTTTGGCCGATTGCTTTACCACATGGACCATAGTTGTAGTTACTGAAAAATAAATCAATCAAGCATTTTAATCAAGCGGATGGGTACATATATAATGGTACAATGTCTTAGTACTGTTATGTTAATTAGGTTTTTTCTTTTCTTTTTCTGTTGTGTATGCGACTTGGTTTCTATCTAATTAATAAAATTTAGTGGTATGGATCGCCACCTTTACAACCAAAAAAAAAAAAATTTTGACAAAGCATTTATCACCTTAGTATGGATAATAATTAGATCACCCTAGTGTATATATATAAATAACCCAATTGTTGGTTGAGTAAATTCAATATTATAAAATTGGTAATTAAAAATGATCGGAAGGAAAAGGAACTTACTAGGAGATCTGAATAGGCCCTCGGCCATAGTACTTCTGGCCGGAAACACAAGGGTACTGTGAGTTCTGAACGCAGTAATCAGCAGCATTTCCATTATTCTCTCTAAGGAAGCAGTACCCCCATGCGTAAGGGCCATCTGGTGCAGTTGACCAACCACCTATAAATCAAAACAATTTTTAATCATTCATGTTTGAAACTACATGTATGTTTGAAAATTGAAATATGTTAGTACATAATTTATCTAAAAATACCAGTGGTTTCATGGGATGTTTGGGCTAAGAAAGCTGCAATCTCGCGCTTTCGTGTATCTGTGTTTCCAGTCGTTCCAAATTGACTGTAGGAGTTGGCAGCGGCAATATATGCAATGGGCCAATTATTTAATTTGGACTACAGGATAGGGCAGAGGCTTAAAACCCAGTCTTTGTAAATTAGTATTCCGCCCTTGGTATCAGTTGTATTACCAGTTCAAACTACATGCATGTTTGAAAGTTGAAATATGTTAGTACATAATTTATCTAAAAGTACCAGTGGTCTCATGGGATGTTTGGGCCAAGAAAGCTGCAATTTCGCGCTTTCGTGTATCTGTGTCTCCAGTCGTTCCAAATTGACTGTAGGAGTTGGCAGCGGCAATAAATGCGTTGTATGTGTAGAAACCCTTCCCAGGACAAGCACCATCATTCCTGTGTTTCAGCATTTGATCAAAAGTTGATGAACTGATAATGGATCCAACACCACTGCCACTGCCACCGCCACCGCCACCACTGCTACACTGGCTTTGGCAACCATCACCACAGTAATCTGATGTGGACCCGCAATAGCCAAACTTGCTACAACACAGGTTGTTGGCGCATGTTTTGCCACTAGCCTGAGACCCACATTGTTGGGCTTGGATGGTCAGGGACAAGGTTCCTAAGCAAAATAAGGCTATGGTAAAGAGCTTTATTAGTACTTCTCTCATGGTTCAACTGTTGGTGTGTTGAAAGGAAAGATAATTGTGTTGTGAGAAAGGGGAAGGATGGGGCTATTTATATCGGCAAAGGGGTGCAAAAGATGAGAGAGTCGCAATTGGATGGCTTAACTTTAGACTTTAATTGCATTGCATGCATGTATGTAGTGGTACTTATTAGAATACAAGTTCATGGGAAAGGAATACTTTTTTAGTGGCAAGACGTACTCATGGCAGCGGGCAGCATATGACAATAGGATAACAGGGGACAAGAACAAATTAAAAATTATCTAATCTCATTAGGAGGTTGGACTTAATTTATACTTGAACAATGTTATTAGTAACCGAAAATTCTATTCATAGGAAAATGAAAAAAAATGAAAAAATGAAAAAGAAGAAATGATGTGTAGAAAATTCAAAAATGAAAAGGTAAAAAAAGATCATAGGAAAATGAAAAATAAGAAATGATGTGTAGAAAATTTAAAAATGAAAGGTAGAAAAAGAATCATGGCGTCCTTGTAGAATGCCATAAGATATCTCAGATCAGAAAAAAAAATAATAAAAAATAAAAATAAATGATGACCTAACTTAGAACATGGAAATTAAATGACAAGTCAGATCAATCTAGCTAGAAAGTGGAAACTGCATATATATATCTGTTTAGGTTTAGCAAGAATAAATAAATTCATTTTATAAACAAAAACAGTGCATTAAGTATGTGTTAAAAATAAAAAACACAAATAAATTTATTTCAAATGAAGTACAAATATATAATATATGTGTCTAATCTGGGTGCTATAGATAGCATAAGAACATCCATGCTACAGTTTTAAAAATTTATCGTATAAACTTTGATTTAATTAGCTCAGTAAATTAGTTATATAATTAACTTATAGAATGCCAATTTTTACTATTTTTGAATTTCTTTACTATTTTTATTCTTTATGAAAGATGACAAAAAAATAGTCTAAAATATTGATAATTTTCTTTTATTTTAAAGTCATTTTTTGCCATCTTTCATAAATCATAAAAAATAGTAAAATAATTTCCAAAAATAATAAGAATTGATATTCTATAGGGTTTTTTGAGAAAAAAAAATGCAAAATTAAAGGGAATTAGGAAGTTACTCTATAAAAAATTCAGGTCATGTTTGGTTGTGGAGTAAAGTTAAACCGGATTAAATTTCTTACTCCAAGCTAAACCGGAGTAAGTTAACCATGTTTTGTGGAGTAAGCTAAACCACCTCTCTAGGTGGTGTAAGTTACTCCGGTTTAGCTCAAATCTTACTCCATCTTAAACCGCTTAAGTTACTCCTCGTTTGACTCCTTAAGCGTGGAGTAAGGGGTTTACTCCACCTCTTACTCCACAACCAAACATGGCCTCAATGATTATTTTCTCTCTTTGTTCTTTCACTTCATGTCTCTTGTTGCATATCTAGAGGGGTCGTGGATCAGAGGAGATAAGCTGTTTTAATTCCGTCCCCAACCTTTAATTATTTTTTCTCATTCAAATGAAAACGAAGGTATCGTGCGTGTGTGTGTGTATATATATATATATATATATATATATATGGGCACGGCTAAATTACTGCCGGCCGCATTTTAGCCGGAGGTGTTGCTGGGACTTTTTTTTATTTTCTGATATTCAAACAACAAATTTAAACCGTTAGATGTTTAATCTATATTATAATCTACTTGGAGACCAAATTTTACATTTTTTGGAATTTTTTTACTATTTATTAAGCTGGTTTGAAAACCGCTGATTTCAATGCTGCAGAAATTTACTGCAATCAACGGTTTTCAAACCAGCTTAATAAATAGTAAAAAAATTCCAAAAAATGTAAAATTTGGTCTCCAAGTAGATTATAATATAGATTAAACATCTAACGGTTTGGATTTGTTTTTTGAACATCACAATTTACGATATTGCCCCGGCAGCACCTCCGCTGAACTGCTGCCGGCAGCAATTTAGCCATGCCCATATATATATATATATATAGAGAGAGAGAGAGAGATGGGCTATGGTGCATTGCAATGCATGGAGGGATTTGTGCATTGGACCATAAATCTAAAATTCAAAATCCAAATGGCCGATCCAAACCGTTCATCTTGTTCTCCATATTAATATGTGCTTGGAGACCATATTTTACATTTTTCTGAAGTTTTTTTACTATTTATTAATTATTTTACAAAATTATTGATTTAACGGTGGCAGCTGATTTTACTGTTTTGTTAAGCCACCGTTAAATTAACAATTTTGTAAAATACTTAATAAATAGTAAAAAAATTTAGAAAAATATAAAATTTGGTCTCCAAGCACATATTAATATGGAGAACAAGATGAATGGTTTGGATCGATCATTTGGATTTTGAATTTTAGATTTATGGTCCAATGCACAAACATCTCCATGCATTGCAATGCACCATAGCCCATCTCTCTCTCTATATATATATATATTTATTATTTTATTTCAAATAAATAAGTTATTATTATGGAAAGTCAATGCCACTTAAAACATAAAATTTCACAGAAATATGAACGTCATATTCCTTTTTAATTAACATGAGTTAATGCTGCCCGTTGACATTGAACAAAATGCTATACATTTATTGATTACATAGCTTTATTTTTAATGTTTTTTTTTCCATCAACATCCATGTATTATTTTCTTTACTTTTTTTTCATTTGACTTTTGGAGGATTCTATTATATTAATTAAATGTTTCCCTTTTGCTATAAATTTCATTCAATTGTAGCGGGCTTGTACTGGTATCTATTATTTTTCATCCAATTAATGGCGCCTCCATCAAATCAATATCAGATATGGAGCCTTGATGATAATTAAACGAAGATAGCAAGCGAAAGCAAGAAAGGTTTGACCTTTTACCTCATCTCCTTAAATATTTCTAAATTTGAGTTGAGACACTTAATGTTTTAATGGAGTGAGATATCTCTCTTCCTTATTAAGGAGCTTAATGTCTAGATTCTGCAAAAGTTGTGATTAAAAATTGAATTTTCGGATTGAACATCAGTCCTTCGATCACATAACTTATCTTTTCTTTATTATTATTTTTTCTTATGTGTAAAAGTCGATATTTAGTTAAATATTTACCCGCTACACGTAATGCCATACTTACTGCGACCTATTTCGATTCTAAGATCTGTAAAAAACTTTCGCTGGGTGTGGCTCCCTCCCCGATCCGAATCCGTATCCTCTGAGATATCTCATATTTTGCGTGACTTAATCTCAATCGTTCAGTAAATCCAACGGATAAGAATCACAACTTAATTTATTAGTGCTGCCCATAAACCTCTAACCTGACCGATTTGCGTGACTCTCTCTCTCTCTCTCGTTCTCTTCTCCTTCGACCAGATCAGATGAGCTCTCGTGCTCTTCTCCTCTGCTCCGACCCGACCCCGCCCACTCCATCCCAACCCACTGCCTCCAGCAGCCCTCCAGCGCCCTCTCCCTCTCTCTCCAGCAGCCCTCTAATGCACTATGTGTCTATGGTTCTATTTCATTCTTGCGCTAATAAGGATATCGTCATATTTAGTGTGTGTTGTACTTGGTTGTTTTAAGGAGTTCTAATCAGGGGCCATGATGAGTGCGATTGTGATGCCAGCTCTTTAGGGAGTTCTAATTAATAAGTTCCATTTTCATTTAAATACTAAAAATGATACTTTGATAATCATTTGTGTGAAGACTACAGTTCTATTTTGCTACAATAGTGTGGTAGTATTTTATCTAACAACCATAGCACTGATGAGCACACCTACCTGCGCCATTCCTATTGGCCCATACCAGTAGAATAAAATACAAAATTATAGCATCTGAAGTGATTTTATAAAGATTTTGGAGAAACTAAGTGCTCTCTCTTCTTGGATTATCAGATCAAATTGTTAAGAATAGACTTTTCTTGGCTATACTAAAGCTACCTAAGGTTATCATCTCTAAGGACCCGTTCAGCAGCCCATTTGGGAATAGAAATGGGTGTGGGAATCAAAAATTTTGAACTGAATTTTACTGTTCACTGTGGGAATAAAAACTTAGCTCTGAGCAAATTTTCTATTCCCACGGTGAACAGTAAAATGTCAAACGGGCTCTAATAGTTAACAACACATGCTTTTGAATTTTAGTAGTACTTGCGCAATATAAATTAAGATACCTGCTTCAATTTGTGTTTAGAATCACATGCAAATTCAATGATATATGAAGATTTGGGTTTGCATCAAAATCCATTACATGCCACTTTGCTTCAATTTAAATGAACTTGAGCAGTGGAACAAAAATGATCGAATTACATGCTACTTGATGTAGAACCATTAATACGTATAGAACCATTATATCAAGTACATAAAAAGAAAAGGTCATTACATCAAAATCCATTAACCACATTACATGTAATTTAAAAAAAAAAAAAAAAGCCGAATTACATGCTAAATCAAAATCCATTAACAACAAAGTCAATCATCAAAATCCATTAACTATATCAACTAATTAAATGAAATTTAATTACAACTTCAAAATTTCAAAACTCAAAATTAATTATTATTCAAGAGATCTTCATTAGATTATCTTTCATGCTCCTCTTTCTCAAAAACTAAATGAACATCATCATACCAAAATAGATGAGTATATCTTCTCTGCTCCTCTAAATGAACATTAAGTGCAGAAAGTGAGAACGAAGAGAAAAATGAAAACTGAATGCTAGAGTTGAAGCAAGGGATAATGAATATACTTCCATTCCAACAAAATTTATAAACTAAAAAATTAATTACAAACTCAGAATTAATTATTATTTAAAAGATTTTCATCCGATTATGAGTATACTTTCATTTCATCTACTTCACTTGTAAGGCAATTTTATAAAATTTCTCCAATTTTACATTTAACAAGATAAACAATAAATTTCATCAAAAGATTTGTGATTTTTGCCCCAATACACTCAATTTTATGAAATTTTCATCCAATAAAATAAATTGAAACGTGGTCAAGAATTTCTGCCCCAATACAGTCAATTTCATATTTTATACATGATTTTTCTTCCAATAAAATAAATTGTAAGCTGTATGTGCTTCTTACTCTTTGTTGGGGGTTCTGTTCACCTGGCTGGATTTTCTATTTTGTTGTTCTGAACTGGTGTCTGTTCAATAGATTTAGTTTGCTTATTCAATAAATTTATTTTGCTTTACTTTCTCAATATCATCCTACATTGGTTCATGTCCCCTTTGAACATTTAACTTGGTGAAAGTGTTTCTGTCTGTACTGTTTCTTAATTATTCTATAAAGGATCGTCTATTACGTTAAATCTGTGTTAATTTGTCAAAACTGAAAATAGTATTTTATTATATTTTTTTCAATTTGGACAATTATAATATACTTTTTATATTTTATTTATTTATTTTCAAAAATGTTGGACTATATTGAAGAGGATCAATGGCAATAATACTTCAAAAAAAAATTCATGTTATATTTTATCTTCTTCTTTTTTCATTTATTGTTGTTTCTTTTACTGTTATTTATTATTTGGATCTCTGTTTTTTTCTTAATTTTGTGCAAATATCAATAACAAAATCTTTTCATATTATATTCAATTATATAATATGGCCCCGTCGCAACGCACGGGCACGATACTAGTATATATATATACACACACACACTAGTATCATACCCGTGCGTTATAGCGGGGATATACTATAAGAAAAAAAAATATCAATGAAAATAATAATAATAATAATTATTCAAAAATTAAGACACATATTAATAGAAAATTTATATGATTATGTATTTTTAATTAACTTTAATCCTGATCTCTTATAACAATTTGATGATGTGATGATTCTTTTTAAAAACCAATGATATCAAATAATATCTCAATTCAAATCTAATATCAAATATCATACAACAATTCAATATCGATATATAATATGATATCCAAAAACATAAATAAAAAGTGTTATCGTGTGTGTGTATAGGATTAATATATACACACATATTATAAGAGAAATATATATTCACACACACGTTCCAATTTATATTCTTCTTTGTTTCCAATTTAGAATACATACATACACATTGATATATTATATATTGGAAATATATTCTAAATTGCCCACAACAATATATATAGAAATAAAGTAAAACAAATAAGGAAATAAAAAAAATAATTTCCATTGTGATCCGTATAGAAACGAAAAAGAAGTAGAGAAATAAAGAAATAAGAAAATGGAAGGTAGAGTCTTCTCAATTAAAGAGGAGAAATATGGAAACAAAGAAATAAGGAAACAGATAAATATATCGCTAACTTTTAGAGTTTATTCAATTTTAGTTGTAACGTATCGTGTGGCAGTACATGTGGTGAGTATGTTTTTAACTAAATTTAGACTTTTATACAAAAAACATATGCATTTAATCAAAAGAAGACAAATTATGTAATTGGAGGGTTGAGATCAAATCCAAAGTTTCATCTTTTAATCGTAGCCGTTGACGGATTGGACACCCAAGGTGCTTGATAATAGAATGGAGATATATATAGAGAGGAGGGTTCCAATGCCTCATTTTTTTCATACCTCATAATACCTCATAATACCTCATATTTTATATTTTCGTTTTCAAAGTCCAAATTGTCAATCCGAGCCGTTCAACAAAATATTTATACTAAAATATGCATGGACATGAAATTTTATATTTTTTGGAATTTTTTTGCTATTTTATAAGATAGCTACAAAATCACTGTTTTTGAACCGTTCAAAAAACTGTGATTTTCTACCCATCTTAAAAAATAGTAAAAAATATCATCCCTAACCATATTTTAGTATGGATATCATGTTGAACGGTTCGGATCGACAATTTAGACTTTGAATATGAAGAAAATAAAGATATAAAATATGAAGTATGATGAGATATAAAAAAAATGAGACATTGGAATCCTTCTCATATATATATATATATATATATATATATATATATTTAGCCTATATATGAATGCTCTCAAGGTTGGGGTACAAACAGATCGAATAAGGATCGGATAGTGGTAAACTATATTCGTATCCACTTTTATTTTTCGGATACAAATATGAATCGCATATTAGATAGATATGTATGGATATGGATCAGATATCAGATAGCCGTAAATATATATATTAATATTTTTGTAACATATAATAAACTATATGGTATATATCTACTATTCGGATACAAATAATTAAAATTCAAAACCATATATATGTATCCGCACGGATATTTGAATATCGGATATCACATATCGGATATCGGATATCCGTATTTAATTTTCGAATACGGATACAAATATGGACTGATAATATCCGATCCGTTTGCTCCCCTATCTCAAGGACAAGGAAGTCGTCTTGTCATAAATCATGACGGTGTTAGTTTTTCCTATCATACGAATCTCAATTAAGACACCATGTTAGTTGATGTTTGTCTTTTTAATAACGGTTTGGATTGGATGCTTGAATTTTAAAAGTATTGCGTTGTTAAGTTTTAAATTAATAAATTTTGGAGTCCATTAATTTGTACAAATTAAGATTAGAGATTGGAAACTTTAAAAAATGAATGTTCCAAAACAAATTTCTCTACCTGTCTTCTGTACATCCTCTTGATCATATTCAATAGAAACTGAGAAATCTACAAAGTGTAAATGTAAAATTTCATCCTTCAAATATACCATGATAAATGTTTTGGTCAATATATTATTTTCCATTCATTATTTTTTTAGGTTCGCCTCATAAAAACTTTTATGGGCTCAAAAGTTTTTGAACGGTAAAGGAACTAATTAGGCTTAAATGGGCTAAGGCTAAAAAAGCCCATAAGGCTAATCACCGGGCCCGGACAACTTCAACAGTAACTAGTAATAGTTTTCTTCAAATATTTCACTAATATCATAATATATCTGTACCAGTAGCCTAGCGTCAAGTGAGTGCATGTCCTCTGAGATACCCCACTTGGTACAATGAGCTCTCATAGTCAAAATAATTTCGGGATCTAATTGAAGTATAAGAGGTCCGCTTTAAGATTTGTGCCAAGTTAAAAGAACGGTGCAAATCTCATTATACACGGTAGGGTACCGCACTGATTATGAATTTGCGTTATGCCTATACCTTCTCCAGAAAAGAAGGCTCCTTGTAAAATTCTCTCTCAGAAGATAATCTATCTTGATTTCTTCCTTGGATCTATCTTGATGTAAAAAAATATATATATTTTCGGCTGACTTCCAGTACTCCGAATGTATGATACAGGTAATATTTATTCGAACGTGAGCATAAGATACAGATAATCCGAATGTATGATACAGGTAATCCATTTTAAATCCCCTAAATAGGCGGTACATGATGCAAATTTTGGAGGCACATGGTGCAATGAAGACAATTTCAAATTCACTTCTGAAAGTTACTAATGAAATACGCTTCCTTGTTAGCTAATCATAAACTGTAACAGGTTTAAATGTGAAAAAAATTAAGGGAGAATTTTATGTATACCCCCTCAAAAATATCAAAATTAAGTATTTCTCTCTCTAAAATTCATAATATCACATTGATCCTTATAAATTTTAATAACTGACAATTTAATTTAATTTATTGACTTTTCTATTTAAACTCATTTTAAATTTATATAGTATCCATTTATCCTTTATAAAAAAATGAAAAAAAAAAATGTAATTTTAGTGTATGAAAAATGTTCCATTTTCTAACTGATTGATTTTTAAAGATTAACAATTTATTTATCTACTTATAAAACAAACCTAATAACAGTATTATTTAAGCATATGTCTGTGGTATAGTTTTCATAATTCCCATTATACACGATGGTGTTATCTCAAACCTCATCGTGAGATATTTGAAGTGCTATATACCAATTGAAGCCCAATTCTGGAAGTGTTGTTGGCCCGCTTTGTTATTTTTCTCTTTATCACAAAATATCTACCAGGGGTGCAAACGGATCGGATATGGATCATATAGTGATTAAATCATATTTGTATATGTTTTTATTAGTGTTCTAAATAGCGCGCTATAGCGTCGCTATAGGGTTTTTGGACCATAAATGCTAAGCTATACAATTAAAACACGCTATTTGAGTTACAGACGCTATAGCGGTAATAGCGGTCCGCTATAGCGCACAGCATGTAGCGCAAATAGCGCCCGCTATGCAACATGCTTTTTTTTTTTTTTTTTCAATTTATATGGGCTTTAAATAATCTCAGATTGGATTTTAACAGTGATTTTTTTTATAATTGACATACTAAGCTTTATATTAAATTATTAATTATTATTTTGATAAAAAAATTTATTAATTATTAAATGAGATCAAATAAGGAAGCTATAGCGCACTATGCAACATGAGCTAGTTTTTTTTTCTTCTTTTTTTAATTTATATGGGCTTTAAATAAAGGCTCAAATTAGATATATTAAAATATTTCTTGAAGTAACAAAATGATACTTACTATATGGTAGTTTGAATATTTTGAATAGATTAAGATAATTAATTATGCCATGATGTCTAGGTTATTTTGAAATTTAAATAGAAAAAAGATAGATTATGTCATGATGCTGAATATATTTTGAATAAAAAAAGATCGATAGTTATGATATTAGTAATACCATGGATATTTTGAGTCGCAATTTGGACTTTGTATTGGTTCGATATGAATACTATAATTTTTTAATCAATTTGATGTTATTTATTATTCTATGAGACTTAGATAATTAATGTTGATATTTAGTACAAAAAAATGCTATGTGGCATAGCTTTCGCTATAGCGACGCTATTCGCTATAGCTTTTTTTTTCGGCTTCCCGCTATGACCCGATAAACGCTATTTAGAACCTTGGTTTTTATAATAGTAAATAACATAATTTTTTTATAATATATATTAAATTATATAGTATATATCTAATATTCAGATATGGATAATTAAAATTTAAAACTATATCCGTATATGTATCCATATTTGCACGGATATCCGTATCAAATTTTCGGATATGAATTCGAATACAGTCAGATAATATCTGATCCGTTTGCACCCCTAGCTATAGCGCATATGCATCGAGATGAAGAAATACTAATTATTTAATTAATGATCTGGACAGAGTGGCATATAGTAGAGAATTAGAGATGATGTGCTGAAAATTAACAAAAAGTCCTGTTATTTTCATTGCAGCCGTTTCAAGAGTTGTAATATGCAGTATTTTATTTTTATTTTTGGTCTTTGGTATGCAGTTGTTTGTATTTTTTATGTTCTTGGAACAGATGTAAACAATACTGATAGCCACTATCGGTAATTTCAAAAAGAAAAGAAAAAAAAGAGTCAAACATCTTAACCAACAGTCGCCACTAAATTCCTTCTTTCCTTAATTTATTGTTAAATCATCAACTGTTTGATATTGACAAGCAATTTTCTTTCCTAATTTCGAACTTACGATTTCTAACATACATGAACATTCCATTTTAATTACTATTATATTAAATACTGATTTTTGTGTTAACATGAATCCTAAGTTTTTATTTTTCCCGTCATATTCATTTTGCATTTACTTCATATGGAATTGGTTGTTTGTTCTGTTTGCGTCTTTCCAATATATACCACATATGCAGTTAAGTTCAGGTTGACAATATAACATAGAAGGAAAAACTGGTTATTTTGAATCGAAATTGGGTTATATTGATCCAATTTTTGACCGAGTTACATGGTAGGTAATTTTTTCATCGAATTTCAATCAAAACGGTCTGATTCTAGTCAAATTTTGGCAAAAACAGTTATTTTCTAGAAAATTAGAGAGGTCTGTGTAATCTCTATTTGATGTCCTTTTTTTTTTTAATTATTTTCCCCTTATGTCTTCTCCTCTCCATTTCATTATTCATCACCTCCATTTTACTCTTTTTTATTTTCTAATTTATTTATTTATTTATTTTTCTCTTTTTCAGTGATTAATATTAAGATTAGCAAGAATTTTTATTTTAATTGAATAATCGATCGATTCATTGTAAAAATGAAGGCGCTGAAAGCTTGTTAAAAATGAAGGGCTAGGGATAGCATGCACTTAAAGAGGTCGATCAAAAATTGAAGAGCTTGTTAAAGAGGTCGATCAAAAATTGAAGAGCTTGTTAAAGAGGTCGATCAAAAATTGAAGAGCTTGTTAAAGAGGTCGATAAAATAGATAGTTGCTACTTCATATGGAATTGGTTGTTTGTTAAAAATGAAGAGCTTGTAAAAATCGATCGATCGATCTATTCATTGTAATGCCAATTGTTTACCAACGCCATCAAAGAGCTAGGATAGCATGTAGTTATTTGTTATTTTACATGAGATCTAGTAACATGAATGGCTCCTGGGGCCATTTATTTACGCCACATGCATTTAATTTATTTAGTAGCTACTATCTAGTACTCTTGAGTTTTCAGTACTACCAGCTAAGGCAAATTAACCAAATGGTTTCATATTGTAGCAATCCAAGTTGTTGCCATAGCTGACACCTAAGATATCGCAGTACCGCTTGTAGAACCCGATCCGATCTGCTACTTTGCCAGTTGTATCAGACCCTTTACCACACTCAACGCCTCCATTGATAATGTCAGTGACCACACCGTACCCTGGCTTCCTGCCAGCAGACTGGTCAGCAGCTGATGGGGTCCACTGGCCAGTCATGACAGCATGGCATGATGGCTTCGGTGATTGGGCGGTCATCCAAAACCACAGTGCAGATTTAAACGAGACGGTGGCGTCCGTGGCTACTAGGTCAGGGTTGCTGAGCAGATTTTGGCCGATTGCTTTACCACATGCACCATAGTTGTAGTTACTGAAAAATAAATCAATCAAGCATTTTAATCAAGCGGATGGGTACATATATAATGGTACCATGTCTTAGTACTGTTATGTTAATTAGGTTATTTTTTTTTCTTTTTCTGTTGTGTATGCGACTTGGTTTCTATCTAATTAATAAAATTTAGTGGTATGGATCGCCACCTCTACAACCAAAACAAAAATTGACAAATCATTTATCACCTTAGCTAGTATGGATAATAATTAGATCACCCTAGTATATATAAATAACCCAATTGTTGGTTGAGTAAATTCAATATTATAAAATTGGTAATTAAAAATGATCGGAAGGAAAAGGAACTTACTAGGAGATCTGAATAGGCCCTCGGCCATAGTACTTCTGGCCTGAAACACAAGGGTACTGTGAGTTCTGAACGCAGTAATCACCAGCATTTCCATTATTCTCTCTAAGGAAGCAGTACCCCCATGCGTAAGGGCCATCTGGTGCAGTTGACCAACCACCTTTAAATCAAAACAATTTTTAATCATTCATGTTTGAAACTACATGTATGTTTCAAAATTGAAATATGTTAGTACATAATTTATCTAAAAATACCAGTGGTTTCATGGGATGTTTGGGCTAAGAAAGCTGCAATCTCGCGCTTTCGTGTATCTGTGTTTCCAGTCGTTCCAAATTGACTGTAGGAGTTCGCAGCGGCAATAAATGCACTGTATGTGTAGAAACCTTTCCCAGCGCAAGCCGCATCATTTCTGTGTTTCAGCATTTGATCAAAAGTTGATGAACTGATAATGGATCCAACACCCTGGGCTTGGATGGTCAGGGACAAGATTCCTAAGCCAAATAAGGCTATGGTAAAGAGCTTTATTAGTACTTCTCTCATGGTTCAACTGTTGGTGTGTTGAAAGGAAAGATAATTGTGTTGGGAGAAAGGGGAAGGTGGGGCTATTTATATCGGCAAAGGGGTGCAAAAGAGTCGCAATTGGATGGCTTGACTTTAGACTTTAATTGCATTGCATGCATGTATGTAGTGGTACTTATTAGAATACAAGTTCATGGGAAAGGAATACTTTTTTAGTGGCAAGACGTACTCATGGCAGCGGGCAGCATATGACAATAGGACAGCAAGGGACAAGAACAAATTAAAAAATTATACTTGAACAATGTTATTAGTAACCAAAAATTTTATTCATAGGAAAATGAAAAAATGAAAAAATGAAAAAGAAGAAATGATGTGTAGAAAATTCAAAAATGAAAAGGTAAGAAAAGATCATAGGAAAATGAAAAATAAGAAATGATGCGTAGAAAATTGAAAAATGAAAAGGTAGGAAAAGAGTCATGGCGTTCGATGCCATAAGACATCTCAAAATCAGAAAAAAATAATAAAAAATAAAAATAAATGATGACCTAACTTAGAACATGGAATTTAAATGACAAGTCAAATCAATCTAGCTAGAAAGTGGAAACTGCATATATATCTGTTTAGGTTTAGCAAAAATAAATAAATTCATTTTATAAACAAAAACAGAGCATTAAGTACGTGTTAAAAATAAAAAAACACAAATAAATTTATTTCAAATGGAGTACAAATATATAATATATGTGTCTAATCTGGGTGCTATGGATAGCATAAGAACATATCTATGCTACGACTTCAAACATTTATCGTATAAACTTTGATTTAAGTAGCTCAGTAAATTAGTTATATAATTAACTTATAGAATGCCAATTTTTACTATTTTTGAATTTTTTTTTACTATTTTTATTATTTATGAAAGATGACAAAAAATAGTTTTTAAGACATTTTTTTGCCATATTTCATAAATCATAAAAAATAATAAAATAATTTCCAAAAATAATAACAATTGGTATTCTATAAGTTTTTTTGAGAAAAAATATGGGTCTGCCCATATTCGATTAATTAAAGGTCCAGTTACAGAGATTGATATTCTATAAGTTCATTATATAACTAATTTACTAAACTACTTAAATCAAAATTTGAAATTTATACGATAGATTTTTTATAGCCGTAGCACGGATGACTTTATGCTATCCATAGTACTCAAACTTTACACTTATCATGATGAGCTCCAAGATGCATATATGAAATAAGAAGTTTGCACGGAGAGCGTATTAGTAAATCTACTATTGGGAACCATAATGAGATGGGCTGGATACACTGTATGAATTAATTTGACAATGAAACAAACGAGTCCCATAATTATTCCATGAAAACCCTGTACCAACATAATATCAGTGGTCACTTCCCCGTTACAGTTAGAGGACTTGTGTATTTCACTGAAATGGAGACAGGAGTTTGAAAAGGGTGCCAAACCACTAGTCTTTTTTGTTTGGAAGGCCTGAACCACTAGTCAAAAAGTGTAAAACAAAAATTAAATTTCTCTCACTAGTCAAAAGGATAAATGATAAATCCCTTGCAACTTGCAAGCCCCGTAATTCCCACGACTAACGACTTGACTATATTTTACTAACCCTTGGGTACGTTTGGATAAAACAAGAAATAGAACAACAATAAAGCTAATTTTAAATTTGAAAATAGTAGCTGTTGAGAATAATTAAAAATAAGAGGGTAGAAATATAAAAAATGAAAAAATAGTAAAAGTGTAATTAGGAGAATTAAATGATTGTACCGTTAATTACCAATATTGAGTACCAATGGTAAAATTGAAAAGAGAATGTATAAAATGGTCAAGCCTTCTCTCTTGTAAAATACGCAACAGAAAAATTTCAAAAAACTTTGTCTTCTTAGATTTGCATCTCATTACAAAAATCAACAGCAGCTAACTCAACTTTTTATTGAATTAGTAAAATAGTGAACTAACCTATATAAGACAAATAAAGAATAGTGAATTAGTGTTATTTTTGCTCTATTCAAATATCAAATAGCTCAAAAAAATAGTGTTATTCTTACTCCATCCAAACGCACCCAAGAGAAACAATCAAGTCATATTTTAGTTTTTGACTTCATCACTTTTGAGTTGTTGTTCCACTCACTGCCACACGCGCTCTGGAACTTTAAAATGTAGACCTCATTATTTAGTGAATATAGAAATAGGAATTTATTTATTTACAAATATAGATAGATAACAGTAATGTGTACCGTCATTACTAAAATAGGAAATAGTACCAACGGCTAGTTTTGAGCCTTGGAGTTGTAAATACAAAATCTTATAATAAGAAAGACAACTTTTTCAATATATTTTCATGAGTTTGGCTAGTATAACATCAGTGTTATTTTAGCCTATATAACACCAATTCTAAAATCTATCGAATCGACTTCAAACGATGAATCCAAACCGTTCAAACCGATCTACTTCATTAGTTGTGCGTTTACATGCAAAATTTATAACTTTTCGAACTTATTTAGTGTCAAGTCAAGCGGTCAAATGTGCGAGTTCTTAAGTTAATTAATACATTCATTTTTCAATATTTTTACCGCTTGATTTGATACTAAAATAATTCGAAAATATAAAAAATTTGCGTGTAAACACATCACTCATAAAGTAAATCGGTTTGAACGATTTAGATTAATTAATTTAAGTCTATTTAATCAATTTTGAAGTTAGCGACACATGACACCGATATTATACTTGCTGGACTCTATTTTCACTTCTCAAATTCATACTTTCTGTCTCTAAAATTCAACCGGTAGCGTAAGCTTTTTTATAAAGCTAATTTTTTTATTTTATTTTATCTTATGTAATCTTCAAATTAACATAGGGCGATTTCTTCCTCTTGGTTCTATCTTGATGTAAAAAATTTAAATATTTTCGGCTGATACTTTGTCTTTTTTTTTTAAGGTTAGAGGCGAATAGCCAGCTAACAAATATATTGAAAAAAAGATGAAATGTTACAATGTACCAGGGTACCTGCTTGCCCAATGTAAACTTATTTAACTGAAATGAAAAACTAGGCCCTACACAGTAGAAACAGTAAGTAAATCATATATAAGCAAATGGTTGTTATCTCGCGACATGTATTTTCACCGATCTTAAGTTATAAACTAAGAGAGAATGGAAGAACATGTATTTCATTGATATGATTTGATCACATATGCATCATCTATTTATAAGAGAGCTACCACATAGAGTTGTTACAATCCAACTAATCCTAATCTGTTGTAACAACTTCCTAACAATATTATTAGCACTAACAACTTTCCTAACTACCTCTATTACGCCCCCTCAAGTGAAACATGGTGCATGATAGCAATGTTGAGCTTGCTCCAAAAAGAAGAAGGTCGATACCAATATCTCAATGATGTTTTGCGATTTGAATCGTCCTCCGGGTCTCCTTGAAGGTAGAAGAGAAGAATGAGCTCTTTTGGCTCAAGAATGCTTCCATGTACTCGAGAGGCTCATTTGAGTCCTCTTTGAAAAATAAAAACAAAAGAGAGAATAAAATAGAATAGCTCATGGCTTAATTTGTGACAAGTGTATGGTTTCAAGAGGCTTTTTTAGCTCTCTTGTCTCATTTTCGAGAAGTATTTTGTAGGGAGATAAGAAGAGAAGAGAAGAGAAGAAGGAGCCCGGCATTGGTTCGGCTTGATTAGACATGATCAGTAAGGCTGAGCAGCATGGTCTGTTGGAACTGCACTTGGAGAGGATCAGGAATACAAGAGGCGTAGGAAAGTGATTTGAAAAGGCCACTGAGAACTGATTTGAGTAGTGGGCTGTCGAGTTTTTTTTATTTTTTTGTATTGAAGAAGGGGCTATGTATTCTTTAAACCGGATCATAAAACAAATGATTTGGGCCGGACAACACAGCAGATTTTGTTGCAATAGCCTGTATGGGCTATCTTTTCTTCTATTCGTACACACAACACATACCGTTTCTTGCTTCAAATCCCTAGCCGCAGTCAGAGAGAAAGAAAGAGAGGTAGAGGGGTTGAGGACCTAACAGAAGGCCGCCATGTCATCTGGACACGGTCTCCAGTCACGCACGAGGTGGTGTCAATGCCTTCTCGGTGGTGGCTGAGTTGTGTCGGATCATCGTAACACGGCAGAGATCGGAGATGCTCATCATCAGAAAGGTGATGCATATCTAATTGAGCGATAGCAAGTCTCCACTCGGATCTGGTACGAATCTGGCAGATCGTCAATCCACCTCGGCTCGATTGGTGTGTTAGGCGATGCTGAGACATAAACGGCGCCAGGTCATGGACGGTGATTGTGCGGCCTGTGCAAAAATGAGACTGCGACGGGGCTTCTGTCCACCATGGTGGAGTTTGATGATCTCCTTGCGAGTCTCGTCGCCTCAGGGGTGGATCTGGTCGTGTCGGCTCACAGAGCTCCGTATTAGATGACGAGGTGCGTACCTCTACTGGTCTGGATCAGTGCTTGGCGATCTCTTCTGGTGTTCTTGATCTCGTCTGATTCTTGAACTGATCTGATGCGATACTGGTTATCGATTTGTTTTTTTTTTTTCATTTTCTTGTTCTGTTGGAAGAAAGGAATAGGAGATAGGAATAGAGGGAATAAGGGGAAATAGAGAGAATAGAAGGGATTTAGGCTAGAATAGAGAGGAATAGAAATTTATTTCTGAAATAAAGGTTTTTTTTTTTTTTTAAGATCTGGAATGGAGGGTTTTGAGGCATAATTTCTGGAATAGGCGCAAGCCTAATTCCAGCTTTACCAAAGCTCTGATACCATATAAACTAAGAGAGAATGGAAGAACATGTATTTCATTGATATGATTTGATCACATATGCATCATCTATTTATAAGAGAGCTACCACATAGAGTTGTTACAATCCAACTAATCCTAATCTGTTGTAACAACTTCCTAACAATATTATTAGCACTAACAACTTTCCTAACTACCTCTATTATAAGTAAAAGGAGACCCACTGTCTGATGTCAGTTGTGGACTCGGTTGTCAGTGTTTCCACCGATGTTTCTAGTCTGGAAAAGTGTCGCCTATTACTTTCCCGCCACACGGACCAGGCACCCGCTGCCCATGCCACATCCCATAAGGACCTCCTTGTCCCCAATGTGCAGAACCGGTTTGATTGGGGTATATGCACGAACCTCAATTTTGGTAATATAGACATCCAGAATGATTTGGAGAAGGGGCACTCCCATAGTAAGTGGTCTAATGTCTCCAGTTGATCATTAGCACATAACCTACAGCCTTCCGGCACTGGGCAGCCCCTAATGTGCAGAACCTCCTGCGTTAGCAGTTTATTCTGGACCACAAGCCAGATAAAAATCTTGACTTTTGTCGGCACTCTAAGTTTCCATAATCTCACAGCAAAGGTGCATGTTACTCCAGGGTTGTGGATAAACTTGTAATCCGATGAGGCGGAGAATAGGCCGTCGGCCGACCAACGCCAGGAGGTGGCCATGGTATCTGTATCAATATTGACAGAGCATGCATATATGTTGGTTAGGACTTGAATGTTGGAGCGAGAGATTTCAAGGAGTGTGATTCTCCCAATCCAACCTGGTCAGGACTAGTAATGTTAGAGTCGTCTAAGAGTCGAAGGCCAGCAACCATCGGGATCAGATTAAATTTTCCATAACCACTTTAATAGGAGAGCTTGATTCTGAATGGAGATATCAATAATCCCCATGCCACCAATCTCCACCAGCTGATACTTTGACTCTATCAGGCACTTCCTAGGTTCTATCTTGATGTAAAAAATTTCAAATATTTTCTTCCTTGGTTCTATCTTCAAACATAGCGCGATTTCTTCTCTCTTTTCTAAGTGATCGATTTTCAAAGACTAAAAATTTATTTATCTACTGTAAAACATACCCAATAACACGCTATTATTTAAGCATATGTCTGTGGTATAGTTTCCATAATACCCATTATGCACGATGGTGTTATTTCAAACCTCGTCGTGAGATATACCAATTGAAGCCCAATTCTGGAAGTGTTGTTGGCCCGCTTTAGCGCATATGCATCGAGATGAAGAAGTATTAATTATTTAATTAATGATCTAAACAGAGTGGCATAGTAGAGAACTAGAGATGATGTGCTGAAAATTAGCAAAAAGTCAAACATCTTAACCAACAGTCGCCACTAAATTCCTTCTTTCCTTAATTTATTGTTAAATCATCAACTGTTTGACATTGACAAGCAATTTTCTTTCCTAATTTCGAGCTTACGATTTCTAACATACATGAACATTCCATTTTAATTACTATTATATTAAATACTGATTTTTGTGTTAACATGAATCCTAAGTTTTTATTTTTCCCGTCATATTCATTTTGCATTTACTTCATATGGAATTGGTTGTTTGTTATGTTTTGCGTCTTTCCAATATATACAACATATGCAATTGAGTTCAGGTTGACAATATATCATAGAAGGAAAAATCGGTTATTATGGATCAGAATTGGGTTATATTGATCCAATTTTTGACCGAGTTACATTGTAGGTGGTTTTTTCATTGAATTTCGACCGAAACGGTCTAATTCTAGTCAAATTTTGGCAAAAACAGTTATTTTCTAGAAAATTAGAGAAGTCTGTCTAATCTCTATTTGATGTCCTTTTTTGCAAAATTATTTTCCTCTTATGTCTTCTCCTCTCCATTTCATTATTCATCACCTCCATTTTACTCTTTTTTATTTTCTAATTTATTTATTTATTTATTTATTTTTCTCTTTTTCAGTGATTAATATTAAGATTAGCAAGTAATTTTTATTTTAATTGAATAATCGATCGATTCATTGTAAAAATGAAGGCGCTGAAAGCTTGTTAAAAACGAAGGGCTAGGGATAGCATGCACTTTAAGAGGTTGATCAAAAATTGAAGAGCTTGTTAAAGAGGTCGATAAAATAGTAGCTACTTCATATGGAATTGGTTGTTTGTTAAAAATGAAGAGCTTGTAAAAATCGATCGATGGATCGATTCATTGTAATGCCAATTGTTTACCAACGCCATCAAAGAGCTAGGATAGCATGCAGTTATTTGTTTTTTACATGACAGTAAAACATGAATGGCTCCTGGGGCCATTTATTTACGCCACATGCATTTAATTTATTTAGTAGCTACTATCTAGTACTATATATTGAGTTTTCAGTACTACCAGCTAAGGCAAATTAACCAAATGGTTTCATATTGTAGCAATCCAAGTTGTTGCCAAAGCCGACACCTAAGATGTTGCAGTACCGCTTGTAGGACCCTATCCGATCTGCTACTTTGCCAGTTGTATCAGACCCTTTACCACACTCAACGCCTCCATTGATAATGTCAGTGACCACACCGTACCCTGGCTGCCTGCCGGCAGACTGGTCAGCAACTGATGGGGTCCACTGGCCAGTCATGACAGCGTGGCATGATGGCTTCGGTGATTTGGCGGTCATCCAAAACCACAGTGCAGATTTGAACGAGATGGTGGGGTTTGTGGCTACTAGCCTACTAGGTCAGGGTTGCTGAGCAGATTTTGGCCGATTGCTTGACCACATGCACCATAGTTGTAGTTACTGAAAAATAAATCAATCAAACATTTTCATCAAGCAGGGGGTAATTTTTTTTTGACAAAGCATGTCTTAGTACCGTTATGTTAATTAGGGTAATTTTTTTTTTTTTTTTTTTTTTCTGTTGTGTATCCGACTTGGTTTCTATCTAATTAATAAAATTTAGTGGCATGGATCTCCACCTTTGCAACGACAAAAAAAAATTTGACAAAGCATTTATCACCTTAGTATGGATAATAATTAGATCACCCTAGTGTATATATATAAATAACCCAATTGTTGCTAGGTTAAGTAAATTCAATATTGTAAAATTAGTAACTAAAAATGATCGGAAAGAAAAGGAACTTACTAGGAGATCTGTATAGGCCCCTCGGCCATAGTACTTCTGGCGTGAAACACAAGGGTACTGCGAGTTCTGAACGCAGTAATCAACAGCATTTCCATTATTCTCTCTAAGGAAGCAGTACCCCCATGCGTAAGGGCCATCCGGTGCAGTTGGCCAACCGCCTATAAATCAAAACAATTTTTAATCATTTATGTGTGAAAATTAAAATATGTTAGTACATAATTTATCTAAAAATACCAGTGGTTTCATGGGATGTTTGGGCCAAGAAAGCTGCAATCTCGCGCTTTCGTGTATCTATGTCTCCAGTCATTCCAAATTGAGTACTGTAGGAGTTGACAGCGGCAATAAATGCTTTGTATGTGTAGAAACCTTTCCCAGCACAAGCCGCATCATTCCTGTGTTTCAGCATTTGATCAAAAGTTGATGAACTTATAATGGATCCAACACCACTGGCACTACTACTGCTACAAAAGCAAAATAAGGCTATGGTAAAGAGCTTTGGTATTGCTCTCATGGTTCAACTGTTGGTGTGTTGAAAGGAAAGATAATTGTGTTGTGACTTGTGAGAAAGGGGAAGGAGGCTAGGGGGCTATTTATATCGCCAAAGGGGTGCAAAAGAGTCGCAATTAATTGGATGACTTGACTTTAAACTTTAATTGCATTGCAATATTTATACTTTTTTAGTGGCAAGACGTATATGTTAGGAAAGCAAGGGACAAGAACAAATTAAAAAATTATCTAATCTCATTAGGAGGTTGGACTTAATTTATACTTGTTTTTTTTAACGTTTTTAACGACAACTTTTTAAAACTTACATGTTAAAATAAAACCATTATATGTGATCTATATTATTTTCTCTACATCTACACAAAAAAATAATCACTTTTTTTTAATTTTAATTTTATAAAAATCAATAAATTAAAAAATCAATCTAAATTATCCATCTGAGTATATTTTTACAAATTCACGACAATAATCAAAATGTAGTTGAAATATCATATTATTTTTAATTTGCATAGAAAAATGATGTAGATCATATATATTTAATGATTTTATTGTTACATTTAAGTTTTCAATTTTAAATGATTAAAATTTAAAAAATAGAGTCAACAATGGAGACATCAGAATGGATATTTAATTACCAATTTTCATTATTTGAATTAAGCACATCTGCCTGCTGTATAGCCCCATCATGTCAATTGTTGATTTTATGAGTTTGAGACTGAGTTTGAATGAGAAAAATTATATTTCATTCTTAAGTTTTTATTGTGCTGCCGTTAGGTCTTTTATAGGCTAAAGGAAAATATAGCTGTTGGAAAAATAACAGCTGTCTATAATTCTAACGGGTGCCTATACTCTCTAAAAAGTAAAAAAAAATTATAGTAGTTCTATCTAATTCTAAACAAGTCTGAGGCTTAACAGGTCTGGCTTATTCTTCATTCTCAACACTACCCCTCAAGTTAGGCGTGTAGATATCGATCAACCCTAATTAACTTGCTTAAATTTCCTTCAAATTGTTTCGGATCTAAATCTTTTGTAAAGATGTCCGCCAATTATTTTTCACTTCTCACAAATGGAGTTTCAATTTCTTTTGCTTGATTTTTTTCTCTAATAAAGTGGCAATCCACTTCAATGTGTTTCGTTCTTTCATGAAACACCGGATTGGTTGCTATGTGTCGTGTCGCTAAATTGGTTATCACAAAATATTTTTGTTGGTTCACTACTACATAAATGGAGATTGCACACGGACATAAACAGGAGAGCTACATGAATTTCCTGCAGTGTAGAGTGTGAGGGTATAGAACTCCTTGAATAAATTAGACACAGATATTTACCCGTATGCGATTACTGAGAGCTACATGGATTATTACATAAACAGCCATGTCAGATTCAAATTTTTACACTGATGTTTAGCTTAATATCTGTTTACAATTAGTATTTCTACACGGATTATTACGTAAACAACCGTGTACAATTCCTTACCAAGTGGCACTCTCCATAACTGAGCTACACAGATTATTACATAAAAAAACCGTGTACAATTCCTAGAGAACTACACAGAGTTTTACATAAATAGCCGTTTACGATCACTCTTTATACACGAACGTCTATTTGAATATCCATGTACAATTCCTGGAGAACTACACGGAGTTTTACATAAACAGTAGTTTACAATCACTCTTTCTACACGTATGTCTATCTAAATATCCGTGTAAAATAACTATTTTTACACGGATTGTTACATTAACAGCCGTGTAGCTCTCTTATATTTTTATTTGCTCTTTAAATACCTTTCTACATGGGCTTCAATTAAATATCCGTGTAGAATGGTCTTATTTTTTTTTTCTATTTTTTTTTTTGGCTAGCCTCCAGTTTGCTAGCCATTTAAAATCAGATCAATTCCAAAATAGAGAATTTTCAAAATCAAAATACAACCCCTAAACAAAATTCATGTACACTAAATTATATCAAAAATTATACAAAATTCATGTACACTAAATTATACAAAATTATACAAATTCATATTCTGATTTACAAAATTCTTGTTGATACCACCTTACCCACATACATCTAAAATGATCTATTTGCTCCTTGGAGTAACTCCTTGTCTTTGGTGTATACTACCAAAATTCAAAATATGTAAGTTACAAAAATACAATGTAGCAACTACATCTCTGTTTTGCTTTATAAAAATAAATATTGTAATTATAACAATGCAACTAATAAAATAAATTTAGTAGAATACAATATTAGAGGAAAACAATATTAATTATATGGACAAGTCAAGGCAAACATATGAATTACATACCGGATATTGTGGTCATTTGAATTGTATTTGTTCGACAAAGTGATACATATAAATCATTGTGTAATAACAGCATTTCCAACCAACCTCCTGTTGCGGGCACTGAAATTTATATTTAGCGGCCTATGTTAGAATGACAATAGTTTTTTGAACAATATATGAAATTATAAATTTATAGTGTGCTCACCTCTAACCACATCCAATGCAATTTATTTCTCTGCTTGCCTGTGCTTTGTAATCCACCCTCTTTAAGATATTGCATAGAAGCCCTAACAAAATTGAGTGACTTTAGTTAGCAATTCTACAATTTGTTATAATTGAAAAAAAAAAAATCAAACCAAGTGAATTATTATTGCTTACTTTGATACACTTTTGCATATTTTTTTGGCCTGCCGAGGAGTGATTTTTCCTTGGGCCGTGAAGAATCCATGATAAAAATCATATTTTCAAGTGGCACAATCACAATCAAACACTAGTGGCTCCTGTGGGAGGAGAAGAATTGTAGTACTTTAGCATATAATTAGTGACATATATATTTCAGCATATAATAAGGACACAAGTGTTTGCTATGGTTCATGGTGTGATTTCATTTTTTTTATATTTCACTTTTATTTCTTTTGTCTAATTCTTTAATTGAAATATAAATAATATATAAGTTAAGGTTACAAGTAACCTACGATTGGTGATATGACAGGAGAATACATTTCTTGCACTCCGCACGAGCTTTATGCATCGCTCTACACATGTGCTCGATAAACGGATCCCTATACCATTCCACCATCTGAGCATTAAGTCTGCCGGGGTCCAAAAATGCACACGAGTTCACATTATCTTTCAACATGGTCTCATGGTATTTTCAGACTAGGAACCTAAAAAATCATCATTTTACATTAGAATATATATTTGAGTGCTATACACATGATATAAATATTTTTTATCACTAACATGAGGAAAATAGTGATGACTCCCACATCGAGCCATTTATTGCTTGACAAGGCGGTTTGTAGAAAGTCGTTGAATTCTTTGAAAGGCAACACGACCTCCTTGCCTTCATGTAGAAACATCTCGGGGGGGGGGGACAGTGAATAGTACTTCCGTCATGCCCTCGGGTGCCTTAATCAAGCAGATGTGGAGATTCCGCAAATCAGGAGGCAAACGACTAACATCTTCTTTGGTGAGCCCCATATGGTCTATTTGCACATCTACTGGCACATTAGCCCCGACGACTATTTCTTTGCCCCCCATACCGGTGACAAACCTTCATCCACAGTATTGGCATCATCTCTTTGTGTCTGTATCAAATTTTGTACCTTTTTCAAGTATTTCAAAATAATGATTTGAATGTAAAAAAACGATATTGATTATTTAGATATTATTTGATCCAAAATAATCTAACTCTTGGGTCATTAGACATGCTCATGGCGGGCATCATCAAGCATGGACATACCCTCGGTAGGGACCAGCTGCAGGAGGATGTACAATGCCCTTAGCAAGGGTCAAAGGAGTAGTATTGTGATACATGACGAGGTCGCATGCTATGGCCTCCTGCAATAATTATCAGCAATTAGTTGTTTTTAGAATGAAATATTGTCTAGCAACTTAATGACATTATCAAAATTACCTTTAGATTATGAACAAGTAGTGATTATCGGATTGTCCAAATCACCTAGCACTTTGGTCCCGGATGCTTCACTACTTCGTTGAATTCCCAGCGAAATGGAAGGTTGGTGCTCGGATGGCTGCGTAATATGGATTATTGTTTCATCAACCTTGATTCCATCTTAGCCATCTTTTCGAGGTACTCCATTCTAACCTCCTGGCATACCTACACCAACCTTGATTTCATCTCGTCTCTGTTAACTTTGGCACAAGGTCTTCTTCAGGGTTTTGGTCCGTCGAATAAATTCTTCCAACCCCTGTAGACCGATACACCCCTAACTCGACCCGTGTGTTCTTTATTCCCGAGCATTGTGGACAAGAAATCATCCTCTCTTTCGACAGTCCAGGAGCCCGAACTTACCTCCTCCTCCACATCTAACTATTAATAAAAAAAATTAGTTATAACAAAAGACAAAGTAATGTACACAAAGTCATAATTTTATTTGAATGACACAAAGTTATAACAAAAGACTGTTACCATTTTCTGAGCCAGGAGTTGCACGGGTTTTGGGAGTATTATCCTCCCGTTAGGGGTTAATTCGATTCTTCCCATGAGCCAGTCTTGGCTCCTAGAATTTTGGATCCTAAGCACGGGTGAGGCAGAATCTTTGTTTTTCTCCGGTACTTCCGCCCATTCTTTGGACTTACCCTCGTAAGCACTTGACCCTAATTTGTGTGGGTACTTATTCATTTTCGTGATCCTCCTGCCCTCGTCACTTTTTCTCTCCACACATCAAAAAAAATCAATTAGCTTAAGGAAGATAAGTACAGATCGAGAAAGAACAAAAACTAAGTTGGCTAAATTTATATACCTTGAATTCTTTTGTTTGATTCAAAGCTTGAAACTCCTCTCACACCTCTTGTTTCAGCCAAGGATAATATCCTATCGGATTTCTCCTTGTCTCCATGAATTTTTTCCTAAACTTACTTTTAAATTGCTTCCAACATTCATTTATTATCTTCAAAGTCTTTATCTTTTTCGCAGACTTTGGGTTGTCATCCTGGATGTTCCACTGAGCCTGATTGATAACAAAAGTACTGCATGTAATTAGTTCATGTACAGTAATCAAAATAAAAAATAAAACTGTTAGGTACTTTACCTTCACAATGTTCTACCATTTGTTCTTATCTACATCATCAAATTTATCTCATCTCTCAACCAAGATAGATGCCTTTTGCTTCACCAAATTGGTATACCAATTTGAGTACTCTAACCTATTTGAACCCTTCGCAGATCCGTCTTTCTTGAACTCGATTTGCAAATCCTTCTTCTCTGAGGTCTTCATGTACATTGTCGGACTTCCTTTTCTTTTTTTCATTTTGAGCCTGCAGGTCCTCTACTTCCAATATCATATCTACCTGTGGGCCCTCTCCTTCCAATATCATATCTACATTCTCACCTGAATGTGACATGGTTCTTTCTACAAAAAAATATATATATATTATTAGAAAACAAGCACAATTATCATTTGCATAATTCAGGGAATATTAGGAAACAAGAAACAAGTAAATTTTACATGATATGTCATGCAAAGCCCCTCACAGACAACCTGTTTTGTTATTTTTGTGTAGAGCAAACCATTTGGTCAAATTTAGTGTTCTTGGTATCGAAATTTCCATTAGGTCATGAACTTCAATCTCAGAAAGTTTCATAATTTTTCAATATTCCTAGCTATGTCAAATCAGGGATTTTGCATAAGGACATTTGCTGGTATTTTCCATTGTTTAATATTCTGACAGTAAATCTAAAAAAAAATCATTCTGGACAATCTACAAAACCAAATTTTTTGTTCTTTTTATGAAAATGTAAATGAAAGTCTAAACTACATGATTGCCAAGTTTCAGGTTTTTTGTAATTCTCTAGATACTTTTAATAAGTGTTTGAATGCAGGGGGCAATTTTGGTAAAAAGGATGCAGAAAACAACAGTTTTTGAATTTTCAGAAAGCAAACTTTAAAAATAGCTAGTAAATCATAGAAAAATGCTATGAATGTAAAATTTAGGTCTAAAGTATGTGTTGTTGGGTCCTTTGTTCAATCATAGAGTTGGTTTTGTAATTTAGTCCCTGTAACATTAGGTTATGTCGAGATCACCATAATAGGTCATTTGAGGCAATTTTTCATTTAACCAAAATACAATCAGAGAGAAGGGTTTTGATTTAACCAAGATATAGCATTGCAACTTAGAGAGAGAGAGAGAACAGCGACCGAGTGAGAGGAGCTTAGAGATTCAATGGGCAAGGTGAGAGGAGAGCGACAGAGAGTGGAGACCGAGTTATTAGCACCAAGAGAGAAACACCAACAGCAGCAGCACCAAGAGAGAGGCACCACAAAAAGAGAGAGAAGGGGACGTAGAGGTTAGGAGTTTAGAGGAGATGAGGGGATTTTGAAAAGAAGACGGAGACGAGGCGCACATTTTATTTTGCGTAAACCATTTCTACACGGACGTTTAATTAAATGTCCGTGTACAAAACCATTAATAGAAACATCCATGTAGAAATGCAAAGAGAACTACATGGACGTTTAATTAAACAATTGTGTAGAAAAGTAAGAGAACAACACATTTAATTAAATAACTGTGTAGAATTGGTTTACGCGAAATAAAACGCGCACCTATGGTTTTCCGGATTTTTCAAATTCCAAATTTCAGATTTTTTTTGAAATTCCAGATTTTTCAAGTGCAAAACATAACAATAGAAAGGCACCCGATTTCAATTTTATTTAGCTTGAAAACTATTTTATCCCTGTATCTTCGAGTATGTATATATATACCTTTTAGTACTTATAAATCTAAAAGGAAAACTTAAAAATAATAAATGCAAATTTATTTAAATGTTATTTATTTATTTCAGTTTAAATACAAAACATAAAAATTAAAAAATTGAAAAGGTGCCTTTTATTTTTAAATGCCATATTTTAAAATAAAAGGCACCTTTTTAATTTTTTTTTTTCAGATTTTATAGATTTTTAAAATTCTAAATTTCAGATTTTTCATGTGCAAAACTTAAAAATTAAAAAAAATAAAAGGTGTCTTTTATTTTATTTTTATTTTTAAGTATTGCATTTGAAGGATGGTGGTTCTTCTTTAAATACAATTGACTAGTTATTATTTCAAAATAGAGGGAACAAAACATGTGAAGCACAAGAAAGTCTCATTAACTATTATTTTCAATTTTCCAAATGAATCTACTGCATTTATTATACAGTCATATAAGTTAAGGTATAGTAGTAATTTAAAACAACATGTGAAGCATGCATGTGATGTAATTTTTTTAAAATAATTTGCATTTATTATTTCAGAATTTGAAGCGACGTTGTTTCATCTTACAGTTTAAATAATAATTTAAAAATAATATTTCAGTTTATATAATAAATGCAAAACTTAAGAATAAATGAAAAACTTAAATATTTTCATTTTTACACGGTCGTTTAATTAAATATCGGTGTATAAAAACTTTCGTACACGGGTTTTTAATTAAGCAACTGTGTAGAAAAGATAGGAGAGCTACACAGATATTTAGTTAAAAATATGTGTAAGAATGCTTTTCTACACGGATAGTTAATTAAATGGCCATGTACGAATTCTTTTTTTCAATTTCTATTAGTATTACCTCTCTTCTATTGTGAATTGAGGTAATGTAATTTCTTTAAAGGGTTCTTCAATAATTTTCTCATGATTTTGTTTATAATAGGGCTCATTTTCAAAAAAATTACATTCCTAGAGATGTAGAATTTTTTATTTATTAGGTCATAACATTTGTATCCCTGTTTTTGTGATGAATAACCCACAAAAATAGCCTTAATTGACGTATAATCCAACTTTTGTATTGTTTATTTTTGTGTACATAGCTTGTGCAACCCAAACAAAATTCGTAAATGCTCAATATTGAGTTTTTTTTTGTAAATAATTTCTAATGGACTCTTATAATCTAAATTAGCACTTGGCAATGTATTTCTCAAATATGTTGCGGTAAGGACTGTTAGATATGTGTTCTAAAAGTTATCTTATGTTGATCACTTTTACATGTTATGTTTATGAATTGAATGCTACATGCATTTTGTTCCATGAAATTTATGTTAATCTATAGAAGTGTTCAAGAAGATGCTCTTGGTCTTGAACCATAGAACTCTATATGATGACAAACATAAATCTCTAAAATGTTCACAAACTTGGTTATTAGCATGGAATACTAATATACCATAATAAGTTTGTCATGTTGATTAAAGTATATTGTAGTTCTATAAATGTTAATAAAAGCTTATCATTTAATAACATGAGTATATGAAAGATTTCATATATTGAACAGACCTAACGAATGAAAATATTATGTGGTTTATGTTAGTGTCGTTAATATTTTCATTATATCTCAGAATTCTAAGATATGAGATGTATTTCTTTTTCACATGAGAAGTATATAATGTAATTAGTATTAAAAGCTGTTTATCATAAGTGGTGATAAAAATATTAGTTCCTTGTATATAACTTGTGCAGGAGAAAGTTATATGTCAATAGTATCATTGTCTCTTATTTATAATGAGTAATGATATTTTATGGATCCCTTGGTAAAGTAGAATTATAATGCATACAATATAACTGAAGTGCAGTTATATATTTATAATTTACTTAAGAGACCAAGAAATGAATATAATATAAAGATGACACAGTTCGACTTTGTATATTATTCATAATATCATGTGGCAAGGAATGGACACAAGTAATATTATTCGTCACGTTACTTTAAATGATCATGTATTGTAAAAAGGATACTTTACATCTATGTTATTTGGATAACTATAATGTATAGCTAGAATACCACTTATAGTTTATGGTAATAAAATATTTTATGCCATTGCCAACATAACACAGATCCTCTGTATATGTCACACCAACTGAACGAGAAACAAGAAGGATATTTTATTTATATGATATATATTGTTTCATGATAGGCCTAAATTATATATATATTCGATATGATTTTTATCATGAAATAACACCAAATATCTTGTATTTTGAATATAAAGTGAATAGATTACACCTAGGATCAAGTTACTGCGTTTGCTTGGTTTTAACTTACAGGAAATGAAGAAAAATGAAGAAAAACTGAAGAAAAATGCCCACTGCGAACACACAGTTTGGAATATGGCCAAAATAAGTACTTAGATGGATTTCTGGACGCCCGCCAATTTTAAAAAGATATAATAAGCTATACATCAAAATCCGTGCGGATGCACGGATCTCGATGCAGCCGCACTCTGGTCGCACAGGAAAAGTCCGAGCCTAGTGCGGATCTCGATGCATCCGCAGTGCGGATCCCAGCGCAGATGGTACTGTAGCAGTGCGGATTGTGCGGATCTCAGTGCGGATGGTACTGTAGCAGTGCGGATCCCTGTGCGGATGGGACTGTAGCAATGCGGATTGCAGTGCGGACGCACTGTAGCAGTCAGCCAAAAATAGAGTCTGAACTTAAAACGGTCATAACTTTTGACTCGTAACTCCGATTAAGGCTTATGACCACTTTTTGGAAAGCTAGCGAAAAGATCTACAACATGAGAAACTAAAAACTAAAATTTTTCTCAGTGCGGATCAGCCCACCCGCAGTGCGGCCCGGAGAACCTGCACTGGACCCGCAGAAAGCCAAAATTGCACGTTTTTGACAGTTTTTCTATTTTTTGTGCATCATGGACACATTTTGACAGCCACATGTGGACAAGACAATCCTGAAAAATAATCCAAATATAACACCCACTAACTCCACTTTCTAGGCTCTTAATTGGACATGATCCTTGATTATAAAAGAGGGGGGTTCATTCTCCATTCATATCATCACTTCGCAAAGATCATCATCCACACTCATCTCATCTCTTTCCATTCATCATCCCTCATTCTTTCATTCTCTCTCTACACACACACACAATTCTTAGCGATAAATTCTGGAGAAAAGGAAAGCTTTCAAGCAAGGAGAAGAAGGGTTTCCTGAGCAAGAAGTCGGCAAGATTGAGGACTTTGATCAAATAAAGGGTGTAATCATTTCTTTATTTCATTTCTTCTTACTTTTGCCAATTTTTGTAATGGATCTCTCCATGAGGGAGTAGTTCTCTCTCTAGGGGTTTAGGTCAATGCATGAACTTGTTTAATTCTATTTTTTCCGTTATTTGTTTTTATTATGATTGTTTTATGGGATTTGATTGTTAATTTCTGTGATTTAATCATTTGTATTAATTATATAGTTAGTACTTGAATTGTAGTATCCCGTTTTGGATTTGAAAGAACCAAAATTGACTGTGATCAATAGGATAGTACCAAACTATGAATGCAAATACCTTAGGTTTAGGTTAAGATTGTAACCAATTTAATGTAAGCCGGAACTATAGAAATTAAGGTTAGGAATTTGGTGAAGAACCTAATCGTGAAGTCAAACCCTAATTAGGACATCTCAATTCAAATCGGGTATTGGTATGATGGACTTAATTGCGAAGTACCAATATTTGAGGAGAGGAGAGACTAACAAGAGCTTATAGGTCTAGGTAGCTAGGATGGGGAACTTCATTGAGAAGTTCGAGTTACCTAGGCACGTTATTAATTTACGAAAGTAACCCTTAATAACATATTAGGTTAGAAACCTCATCAAATCATACATGAATTCAAACAAATACCGAATTAATAGAGTTAGCAAGAAATTGTAGATCAAAGACCCCTAGATCTCTAAATCTTGAAAGCAAACCAATTCCCTTCTTTTGGGTATTGAACCCAACCTTAGGAATTGTTAGAACAAACCCCCCCCCCAATTTACTTTTATTGCACTTTACTTTATTTTATTTTCTGAAATTTATTACTAAAGTTTGAACTAAGTTTTTATCGTACTCCTTGTGGATCGATACCTAAAATACTACTTTGATAGAATTGTGCACTTGCAATTTAACTTAAATGCGTGTTAAAGGTTTAAAATGTACATCTTATTGTACTGAAACTTTGTGCATACGCTTTTGCGCGCATCATTTCATATGACATGAAATAATATACATGTGATAAATAAATATCATGACTACTTAGAACGGAGATAAATTTATGAGGAGTGTGCATGTATATTATTTGGTATAATATGATGCATATTGTATAGTATAATATACATGACACATAAATATAATAATACACAAAACATTGTTATAACATAAGTTTATTAAAACTCAAAATTAATATGAGTTGAGAATGGCACTGTAGTAGTACTGTAGCATGCACTGTAGCAACAACTAGAGCTGGCTCTTTTAATAAGGAGAATTATACTATGAAGGTTACACAATAGAAATCCTAGTATATTTGTATATAAGGAGAGGTAGAGAAAGTATTCATTGAGTAAGCGTGCAAGAAATTTTCTAAAAATTATTTAATTCTCTTCCTCTCTCTCTTAGCCGCCGCTCCCTCTTCCTCTCATATTATTAGTTTTTCTAATGAAGAATTATTAAAAGAACAAGAAGGGTTATTAACTAGGTTCTAATCTTAGATTAAATTAAGATTTCTAGCAAGATCTTTCTAATCCTTATTTAGTTCAAGGTGAACACTAGGAGGTCGTTTCGACAAACGAAGGTATCCAAGAGATCTAGAAGAGAATTCGACTTTTCTCTATTTACCAAATTGACATTTGGTAGAGATATATTCAAATCACCTTTAGTAAATAGATTTGTGATGAATGAATGAGTAGATATCCATTTGCATACATTTGAATTATTTTAATAGAATTAACATAATAAAGTAGATTCATAGATACTTGTAAGAAGGTTAAAATTTTTTAATTTAATGTCTTGCCGCATCCTGAAATCCTTCAATTGGTATTAGAGCTTTGGCTATTTATTATGCTAATTAAAATATTTTAATTATGTGATTTAATCCATGAAATCTTTTGAAAACACTATTTTGTTTGGGTGTATAGACACATGTTGTTTGATGCAAAATCTCCTTTTCTTTGCAATTTTTTTGAGAAATTTTGGTTTATAAATTCCGTTCCATTATCGGATCTAAAGGTTTTAATTTTTTCTTCATATTGATTTCCTATGAAGTTATAAAAATCTAAAAAATGTGAAAACACTTCACTTTTATTTTTTAATAAATATAACCAAGTTGTTTTAGAGAAGTCATCTATAAAGATAACAAAATATTTGTATCCATTAAAAGAGTTAATTGGAGTGGGGCCGCATACATCCGAATTTACTAAATCAAAGAGTTTTTTCACTTTTACTACTTGATAAATTAAAAGATAATCTAGTATACTTTCCTAGTTTACATATTTCACAATCATTCTTATTTAAACTAGAAAAATAAAAAAAACTTTTTAAGATTTTATCGGAAGGATATCCAATTCTTTTATGCCAAAGAATGCCCAATTCTTCCTTTTTAGCATTGAAATTAAAATTTTCTTCATTCAAATATTAGAGTCCATTTTCTAAATATCCTTCACCAATCATATTTTTTGTTATCCATTCTTGAAATTACACCTTTTTTGATGAAAAAATAAGTTCACAATTTAATTCTTTTGTGATTTAACTTATGGATAATAAATTTGATGCACAATCATTTATATACAAGACATTTGGAATTATTTTTGAGATAATAGTTATTGAACCCTATACAACAATTTTCATTTTGTCACCATTTGCAACTGTAATAAATTGTTTGGTTTCGTATTTTCTAAAATCACTTAATAAATTTTTATTTTCAATCATATGGTCAGTTGCTTCAGAATCTAAAATCCATTTAGTTTTTTTAGAATTAAATATTAGGTTGGCAACCATACCTGAATTCTTTTGAGAATTTTGTTGAAGTAGCACAGTGAGCTGCTATAAGAGTTGACTCATTTGATCTAAGTTTGGATCGGTTGTGGATGTTGAATTGGATTCAATCTGGTCACACCCCAGCGCAAAAATACCTCTCTTTCTTCTCATCGCTCCAATAGCGATAGGGAAGCATATCCTCTACGGAGCCAATTTCTGTGAAGTAGTGCGGAGCTTTTAATCTGGTCTGTTTGTTTCTGATCGGATGGACCAAATCAGATCTTGCCCGAATTTTAAAAAATAAATATTCTCAAAATTTACAAGATCTGATCTAGTCTGTCCGATCCGAAACGAACAAACCAAATTAAAAGCTCCGCAGAGAATACGCTGTCGTAGAGATAGCTCCTTTCTTTTTTATTTTTTTTTTCACCTCTCCAATCACCTTCTTCCCTTATCTCCCTTTCTCCACCCTTCTCCCTTTTTTTCTTGGTCTGAGATACCAACATCTATTACGAGTATGCCTCGACTTCTTGCAATTTGTACACTGCTCGCCCTGATTTTTGGAGTTAGGGTTTTGGTGTGTTTGACCTTCGAGATTAGGATTGTTAGTCATGGCTAGTGCCAAAGCCTTGCGTCCCTCGTCGTCAGCTTGTGGACTGCTCACAGCTACTTGTCGTGGCTCTCCTATTTTTTTCATAGTAACTAATGTTGCAAAGTCGTGGAGATTAGAGGAGAGCAATAGGTCTGATATTGGGAAAATGTACTCCTTTAATTTCTTTATGAGTTTTGACATGTTTTTCGGTTTTACTGTTATTTGATCTGTACTAGTTTTGGGATTTTAGTTTTTACTATTATTCAGATTTCATATTCTGTTACGAACTTGAACTGAATTTGCAGACGGATTGCCAACCCATTCGCATGTTGAATCTGCGGACTAATCAGCTCGCGTATTAGGCGTGTGCGCATCTGTGCGCATACTGAGTCAGCGCACCGACCCGTTCGCACCCCTAATCTGCGTTCCGATCCGTTCCCTAGCCAATAATCTCAGAATTAATTTTGTTTCTATGATGTGTCTAGGGACTTTCAATATTCTCTATAAACGAGCTCCACGTGACTTCGCTACTTTTTCTTAGGACAGATCTTCTGTGCAGATAAAAATATAATGGTTTATGAAACATGACATAGATTAGGAAATATCTGAACTTGTTTTAGTGGGGCAACAACTGAATAAACGACATAAGATCATTATCTATTCCCACCTGACGCCAAAGTAGCAAATACCTTCTCTCCTACACGTGTCTTGATCGATTGAGTTCGTATCCTCTCAAGTAACATAATATGTCTCATCAGGGATGATAAAAGAGACTGAATCCTCTGTCCTCCGGGGGACAGGAATTTTCTGCTCCCAGAGTCTCTGCGGGTGGGATCTATTTAAAAACAGTAACAATAGTTAAATTCTTAAAACAGTAATCGGTTCCACCTCGGTCCCACCCGCAGAGACTCTGAGGGCAGGAAATTCCTGCTCCCCGGGGGGCAGAGGATTTGGTTTGATGATAAAAATATGTTTTATGCGTTTCTAACACGTTCACGGATCCAGGGTGCGAACAGGTCGGTGCACTGACCCAATATGCGCACGGATTTGTGTACAGGCTTAGGATGTGAGAGAATCGGTCCGCATACTTAGTATGCGCATAGGTTCGGAATCCGTCCGCAGATCTAGTTCGAGTTCATGGCAGAATCTTAAATTTTTATAATCGGGTGGTATTCATTTAATTCGGATTTTAACAGGTAGTAAGAAAAAAAAATTCGGCCTTTATAACACTTGCTCTATTTGAGGGTTTCAATTTGAGGACTCTTTTCTTGAGTGGCTGCTATGTTTGTGCAGCTCTTTGAAAGGTTTTTTTTTTTTTTTTTTTCTGGTATTGGATTTTTGCTACTTGCAGTTCTTCGTTAGCTGCTTGTGTAATTTGCAGAATAACCGCTGCTGGTGCTGTTACTAATTTTTTTGACTTGAGTTAGGATTTCAATTCATGCTTTGATATCATGTTGATTTTATTTGTTTGAGACTTAGTTTGAATGAGAAAAGGTATATTTCATTCTTAATTAAGTTTTTATTATACAGTTAGGCCTTTTATAAGCTAAAGGAAAATATAGCTGTTGGAAAAATAATAGCTATGATTCTAACGGGTGGCTATACTCTCTGAAAATTGAAAAAATTATAGTAGCTCTATTTAATTCTAAACGGGTATGACTTATTTTTCATTCTCAACATCAATCCATTGTTCTGAACCTTCCCTGTGAACAAGGGTATCTTATTAACTCATTTAATTTTTGTTCCCAAGTCTCTGTCATAACCGATATAAATCTGCTGTTATTCCAAAGGGATCACATGACCTGTTATTCCTATTCTAACTGTTCAAAAAATTTCACGCGTGAATATATCGCAAAGAAAAAAAATTGTGTCCGAATCTCGACAAAGATTATTGGCTGGGATCGAATAACAGGGTCCTGTTATCCCTTTCAGCAGATTTATTTCCCTGTCATAATTAACATGCGCCATTGTAAGAGTCAGAACAACAAAGAATTAATTTCATAGACTTAATTTTGCTGTAATTAAAATAATCCGAATTATTTCCTATCCCCAAAACCAAAACACGTTGCCAGTGATATTTTGAGTGCAAAAAGTTTAGTATTGAGAGCCGAGAGTAGATTATATATCAATACCCAATTTACCTTCATTCTTTAAATCTTTAATTTTTTTTTTTAATTCTCTATGTGCTTAGAGTCTTAGACTCATTAATATTTGCACACTGAATTCGAAAGAAAATTATCAAATTTTATTTACATGCTATAAAGATTTGTTGCCAATTTTATATTTTAATTACATGGAGTATGACTAAATTGCTACTGGTAGTATTTCAGTCAAGTGCTGCCGGAGCTATATTTTGTTTTGTGATGTTAAAACAATAAATTCAAACTACAAGATGTTTAATCTATATTAAAATTTACTTGGAGATCAAATTTTAAATTTTTATTTGGAATTTTTTTTACTATTTATTAAGCTGGTTTGAAAACCGCTATTTTCAGTAAATTTTTGCAGCATTGAAAACAGCAGTTTTCAAACCAACTTAATAAATAGTAAAAAAAATTTCAAAAAATATAAAATTTGGTCTCCAAGCATATTTTAATATAGATTAAATATCTAACGGTTTGGATTTGTTGTTTGAACATCACAAAATAAAATATAACCCTAGTAGCACTTGGCTGAAATACTACCAGCAGCAATTTAGTCGGACTCAATTACATGTTATAAAAATACCAACTTTGACGTTGAAATTAGCATAGTTACAAAAACAAGCATCAGTTACAAAAATTGAAATCATACCAGTAACAAAAACAAGCATCAGTAAAACAATATGCCTTCACAAAACCAAATTAGCCATGCTCCAAATTAATACTGACAAGAAAGAAAAATATATGCTAACACTAAAACTAAAGATAGCGAAGAACCAATACTGGTACTAAGTTCAAAAAGCCAAGTAGAGAGGTATAAGCTATTGAGGAACTCTATCATCACAAAGGGATTGTATTTTCTGGATCCTGTATTTCTGAAATTACGGCCAAATCTCGATCTTGAGAATCCACCTTAGCCCCTAATAGTATTATGACCTGGCATGGAATTAATATCGTTAGTATGAAAAGGTAATATTAAAAATAAGCGCAACATAGAACCATCATTAAGAGTTTTATATCAAAAAGATACTAAAAAAGTTATCTTAGAACCAACCACCTGTAAAGTTAAATTAAAGCCAAATTACAAAAAGACACTATCTAAATCTACGATTAATTCTATAATATGAAAAAGGCACTGTCTCATATTATAGAACTAAAAGATTAAACCTACTAGTATAAGTATGAAAAATGAAATTAAAAAACCCAAGAGTATTGGAAATTTAGACGTTTCCGTTGACTTTGTCCTTCTTGAAATTTTTTTTGTTTCTTTATGAATGTTTAATTTGTAGTTTGGATTAAATTTAGATTAAAATGAAAATAAATTTCTTCAATTATTATTGGTAATTAGAATTATAGGTTAGATATCATAAATTACAATTCAGAGTATTGGAAAGTATAAGTTAAATAATTTTTTTATCGAATACCTAATTAGTTAACGAGTTTAAATCCGATTCGATATTTTTTTTCCTCCCCGGATGAAAATTTTGAATCTGTCTCTAATTATGAACCATTATGAGATGTGCTGGATACATTGTATGAATTAATTTGACAATTAAACAAACAAGTCCCATAATTATTCCATGAAAACCCTCTACCAAAATAATATCAGTGGTCACTTCCCAGTTACCATTTTACTAGGGAAAACCCGTTTTTTTAAATTTCTCATTATTTTTTGGTTGCTTTGTTCCTCTTTTTCCATTCTAGTTTTCTTTTTGGGAAAGTATTTTGGAGAACTATAAATAAGCAAAGAAATAGTAAGGGTATAACATGAGAGGACTTGTGTATATATTTCACTGAAATGGTGACAGAGGAGTTTGAAAAGGGTACCACGTCCACTGAAACCACTAGCCTTTTTTTCTGGTAGGCCTGAACCACTAATCTAAAGGTGTAAAACAAAAAATTTATTTCTCTCACTAGTCAAAAGGATCATAATTCCCACGACTAATGACTTGACTAAGTGAAACAATCCAGTCATATTTCTGTTTTTTACTTTCATAACTTATGAGTTGTTCCACTCACCATCGCACGCGTTGAAACTTTGAATCCAATGGTTAAACAACAACAATAGTAAGGCTTATTACACTACTACAAAAAAAATCTTTTATAACGGTTAGAATCACGTTCAGCTATCGGGTTCCGATTCGATGCATATCTCCTTGATAGAAAATCCACGAACATATATGCCATCGGCGAAAACCGATAGCGTTAAGCACCAACCCCATCTGTTGAAAAATTAGGGACCAATGGGAGTAATAGTTTTCCGATCGTTAAATAAGCCGTTTAATGTAGAATACCATTGGATCTACTTTGTAATGAACCGATGGCGATCCTACATACGGTGTTTGATATTTGATGTCGTTAAGGGTCTAATGCCATTTCGTGCGCAGTGTTGTTCATACCAATGATAGATATCACTTACGCCATTTGTTACTAACTAATTTTGAGATGTTGGTAATTTATGAGAATATATTTTTTTTAATTGTGCTTTTATTAGGGCCCCCGTATGTGCGTTTGTGTGTATGGAGAGAGAGAGAGAGAGAGAGAGAGAGTGTCACACCCCAAATCCACCGGGTGCGACAGCCTGCCGCGTGTATTTATTCAAGCGTCACGTATACACGCAAGGCAGTGGATCTTTTATATGCATTACCAGTATCCTCATTTGCTGTCTTCGCGTAATAAACCTGAAAGTAATTGGGAGGGTGGGGGTGAGAATAAATTCTCAGTGTGAATTTGCCACAGTTTAGACTATTGGACTTGCAATCAAACTCTATATTCAACAATGAAACCCAAACAATAATAATGCAAACAGATATATAAGAAATCATAAATAACAGAATGCCACTACTCGACAACAGTTTATCAACCTGAAACACAGTTTACGGAATTTCCAAGATGAATTTCAAACACAACATATATTTTGGCTTAACTAGATTCATAAGTCAGTTCATTAGGGCTTGTAGCAATTACAGATGTTCTTTCGAGCTAAACCTTTATCAAACCCACATCTGTAGGGTTACTGACACCTACAGATGGCCAACCGCTGGACCCTTTATCTGACACCCATCTGCAGTCGCTTGGCTTAACAGTTTATTAAGGTCTGGTTCGAATCATATAAAGAAAATCCACTTTGGAATCATTCCAATAGTCGTAATATTCAATTGACCTTTCCAAATGCATTAACACGTAGGAGAATGCCACCGAGCCACAGACGTTACACAAGTCACCCACGATTTCCAATCCACACATCTCATAACATATCACATATCATCACATAATCACCCTCCCTCGTCCCAACCGGTACTGAGAATATCGAGGGCCGTTCACCTAAGGCCATTTAGGATCCTGGGAATCCAAGTCAGCATACAACCCGACTTGGCAAATTAATTGGATCCAAGTGCTTAACTTCGTAAATCCATTCACATATATATCCAAATCCAATCGTGGTGACTTTCAATCAAATCAGTCATATCAAATCAGATCATAATAGATCGACACAACCTACAACCATACCAGCATGCAAATCACTCAAGTCACATCAATTCGAGTTTAATTTGATTGGGCTATGCAAATGCTTTACACAATTCGATTATGCAATCAATGATATTCAACATGACAAACGAATACACAGTTTAATTCCTGAAAATAAAGTATCAAACAAGTCCAAGAATCCCGCACCTGATTATGACAAGCGTACCGCTTAGTTGCGAATCGGGCGTCTCGAATTACCTCGCGATATCTTGCTCGACTGAGCCTACACCTATATTATATGTTTACTTGGTTTAGTTCGGTTACATTATCGAAACTTAAATTCCAAAAGCCGTCTTTTAATTCGTCAATTCTTTTATACCTTTCGGCTCATTTATAATCCTTTTAATTCAAGTTCAATTTCACTAAGGCCCAAAACAATCAATCATTTCAATTCGATTCAAGTATATCCCGACCGCAAAGTCACAGTTATCATTCATATAAATTCACATATGGCTCAAATTATAATACTTCACATGTATGGCCGGCCATAGCCTCCAACAATTCACATCTTACAAATTTGTCCCTTATATTTATACAACTCACATAGGCCTTATATTTTATAATTCATACCCCTTATTTTTATAAAAATTCCCAAGGCTTGTATTTTGTACAAAACAACCTTCAATTTAATTTATTTACATTTTTGGTCCCTGTCAAGTCAAGGACTGGTACACACACAAAATCAGCACCATTTACCGAGAAAATCAACAACCCGAGAAAAGGTGTAATTAATTTTAATTCCCTTTAATTCATACACATCACTATGGTCATATATTTTACAATTTCCGACCATTAATAAAATCATTTTGCAATATAACCCCTTATACTTAATTTATTCGAGCAATTCGATCGAGTCGGGAAAATCAACAACCCGTACTCGAAACTTAACAAATTCACATCCTACGACATTAATCAATTCATCAAAACACAAATCAAGAATTTTAGAAATTAACCGAAATAGAAAATATCGAAACAAGTGATCGGTTCCGAGGGTTTCACCTCGCCTCGCGGCCATCTCACTCGAGCACAAGCAAGCACCATAGCAGCACCAAGCCACCACCAGAACAGCACCAAGCCGAGCACCGAGGCAGCACCACCTCAACCCTAGAAACTAGGGTTTCATGGGAGGGAAGGGGAGGCAGAAACCGAGAGAGAGAGGGGGCGGCTGTGGCTTTTCCAAAACCGAGAAAGAGAGAGAGGAGAGCAGTGGGGCGGCAGCGGCTGGCCGTGGCAGCGGCGGAAGGGGAGGGGCGGGGCCCCCCTGTTTTTGGTGTAGAAGAGAAGAGAGGGAGCGGGGGGGCCGGAGCTGGGGCTCTCACGGCCAGAGAGGACGAGAGGAGAGCAAGGGGGCGTTTTCGGTGGGGTTTGCAGGCGACGGGAGAGGGGAGGGGGCGGAGCCCTCCCTCTGGTTTGGCGTAGAGAGGGGAAGGGGGGGCGGGCTGTGGGGGGGGTTTCTGTCACGGTTTGGGAAAGAGAGGAGAGAAAGAGAGAAAGGGGAGGGGTTTAATATGCTGCATCAAGATTCGTGCTAGATGAGATGAGGGGTTGATATAATTTCAACATTTAAATGACAACATTTAAGATCCGTGTTGAGATAAATCTAAGGGTTCACAAAATTCTGAAATTCAAGTATAGTCTAATTTAATTGATTTATAGTCCGTTTCTTTTATAAATTCGAGTCGAATTTTCTTACAACTTTACAATTAAATTCGTATGTATATTTTGGACCTTTATTTGTCAATTTAAAATCTAAATAATTTGTTATCAACCAATATATATATATATATATATATATATATATGAGATGGACTTGGGTGAGACGCGGTGTATACGCCGTTTGTACTTCACGCCGTATTTTCATTTTGAAAGTCCAAACGACCGATCCGAACCGTTAGGTGTTTAATCCATAATGAAATGTGCTTGGAGACTAATTTTTACATTTTTTGGAAATTTTTTACTATTTATTAAGCATTTTTGAAAGTTGCTGTTTTGCTGTGAACAGTAAAAAACAGTAAAATTTTCTGAACCATCAGATCAGTGGCATTCGAAATTGCTTAATAAATAGTAAAAAAATTCCAAAAAATGTAAAATTTGGTCTCCAAACACATTTCAATATGGAGAACAAGATGAACGGTTCGGATCGGTTGTTTGAATTTTCAAAATGGCTAAACCGTACCGTGAAGCACCAAACGCGTATACTCCGCGTCTCACCCAAGTCCATCTCTATATATATATATATATATATATATATATATATGAGGAGGGATCAAATGACACCATTTTTTGGTGACATGGAATGACACCGTCCATTTTCAAAGACCAAACAGTCGATCCAAACCGTTCAACTTGATGGATATGTTAAAATGTGCTTACAGATCAAATTTTATATTTTTCTGAATTTTTTTTTTGGTTTATTTAGAGGGGTTCAAAAATTCAACGGTCTGAATATAGCGATTTTGTTAAATGCTTAATAAATAGTAAAAAAATTCAGAAAAATGTAAAATTTTATTTCCAAGTTACTCTTAATATATTCATCATATTGAACGGTTTGGATCGACTATTTGGATTTTAAAATTTCAAAAATGGACATTGTCACACTATGTCACCAAAATAGTGGTGTAATCCGATCCCTCCTCTATATATATATATATATATCAAATCAAATATCTAAAATTCATAATTGAATGAAATTCGTAAGTTTTATATTAATCTTATTGGTACAATAATTTTGTATATTTATTCTCCTAATTAGAACTCAATACAACTATTTATTTTATGTTTTAACCCTCTAAATTTTAATGTACATAATTTTATGATTCATTTATATTTCGAAATTTTAGTTTCGTTTTAGTCGGTCAGAAAATTTCTGAACGATCGTTAAGTTAATTAAACTTTTTATTTAAGTCAAATGATCATTTTATCCATTTAATCATGTTTTAAAATTTCGGAATGTAACAGAGAGAGAGAGAGAGAGAGTAGCTAATGTGCATTCGTATATATATGACCCGATATGTATACGGTCCAAATTTGAAATTTCAAAATTCAAAATGTTGATTTGAACATTCATCTTGTTCTCCATATTAATATGTGCTTGGAAACCAAATTTACATTTTTCTGAATTTTTTTACTATTTATTAAGCCACTTTGAAAATTACTGATCCAACGGTGGTTGCTGATTTTACTGTTTTGTGAAGCCAATCAACAATCAACAAATAATATAAAACCATGCAAGCTAATATGGATAGAAAATTAATATAAATATACATCAATTTTATCATATATATAATTATTACATGCAAGTTTTGTTCAACTCATACAAGCGTAGTTACAAAATTAAAGACCCCCTAGCTAGATATCACTGATAACAAAATCCAAAATGGGGTTGCTGTTCCTAAATAGACACATATTAATCATCATCACTAATAACAAAATCCAAAACAGGATTGTTTTACCTAGCTAAACAGAGATTAATTAATCATCATCAGAAGGAGAATAATCCTTGCCCTCATGTGCTACAATGTTGGATTTTGTTAGTAGCATATATATATGAGTGAACGAAATGTTACTATTTAATTTATGTATTGTTCATAAGGTCGTACCATGCTAGTAATTAAGCTTGCTCCTCTTATGCCTCTTCTGTCTTCTCTACCTCTTGTGCCTTCTCCAGCTCTTGTGTCGCCTCCACCTTCTCCACCTTGATCTCCACATCTTGTGCTTGCTCCTCTCGCACCTCTTCTGCCTGCTCATCTTGTGCCTTCTCCACCTTTTCCACCTTGATCTCCACCTCTTGTGCTTGCTCCTCTCGTACCTCATCTACCTCTTGTGGTTGCTCCTTTTGTGCTTCCTCCTCTACAAAATACAAATATACATTTAATTAACATACCATAAAACTATTCCTGTCTAACATAATTTACTAAAATGAAATTTTACAAGTAATAGCTAAAGTTGTGGCACAGAAAAATGCACCTGCCGTCAGCTTGAATATTTTGTTTTGGTGCAGCTCAGTCTCTTCATCCCCCCCACCCCAAAAAAAAAAAAAAAAAAAACTGCCTTTGTGCTTCTTGAAACCTATCTAGTATAGGAGCCACCAATAGAGTCATCAAATAGGAAATAGATTGCTGAGCCTCCTCTTGTGATCCAGTTGGTGGTCCGTACTCATAATGATCTCCTTCATTACTAGTAGCAGGAACTTCACCTAAAATTGGAACAAAAGTTAACTTGATAGCCACTGTTCGCACAAAAGCGTGCACACGAAGTTTCAGGTACAGCTAGCTGTACCCTTTTAAACCGTGATTGAGCTTTCGTATTATGTTGCAAGTGCACAACCTCTGTCCAATAGTACAATCAGGTATCGATCCTCAGGGACGGGACACTTTTATTCTAGATCACTACTTATCCTAGTTAGGTACTAGAAGTGAAAAGTTTTGGTTTTAATTCGTTTCAAGTTTCTAAATTCAACAATAGAAGATAATAGAGAAATAAATATTGGTTCAAATTGATTTAAAATAAAGTTTCCAGGGTTTCATATTTCATCCTCAACCTTGTCTCTCTGGACCTTTACGCGACCCGCATGCTTTCGCATGCGACCCTTGTGACGCCACCTGCATGGTCTCCCATGCGACCCGCGTGGTCCTTGAGTGAATGCAGCATTGAACCCGTTTCTGAGTTATTCACTTGTGTAAGGATTTATTGACCGTACCTAAAGTTCCTGAACCTCAACTCTCGTTTATTAGCTTAATGAACCTAGTAAGGAATTGTAATTTCACCTTCTTAGATCTACAACCTCAAACTTTCGTTTACAAGTGTTCAATCTAAGTCATTTGATCGGTTTGCTAAAGGTATCCACTATCTCTCAATAAATGGAAATCTCACCTCTCGGTTCAATTAATCTATCTTTTCAGATCCAAGACCTACCTCAATTACTTGATCAAATTGCAAGAAATATCAAGGTCTCAATATTAGAAGAAATGCAAGATACATTCAACAATAGACAACAAGATTCAATCAAACAATCACAATCAAGCAATAAAAGAATAATACTCAATCAAATGAACACAAGAACAACTCAAATTCAAATTCAATGCATCACAATCAAGGTTTTAGATTACATCAACCCTAGAAACAAGATAGATCTACTCAACCATCATAGAGAAAGAGATAAGAGAAGAAATCATGATAAAACCGAATGAAGCAATCTAGCAAGAATCTTCACTCCTTCCCTTTCTTGCACCACACTCCAAGGATCTTGAGGTTTTGAATCTTCAAATTCAGAACTCTCCCCTCTGGTGGCAGGGGTGGTCTATTTATAGACTTTTTAAAACGAGTACTTCAATTCTGGGCCTTTATTGGGCCTTTGCTATCTGCTCTGGAGACTCGCGATGCGACCAGCGTTAGGTCTGATGCTACCCGCATCAGAGTCTCAGAATTTCAGTAATTTCCCTGATTTCGCCACTTTTATGCAAAATAAGAATGAAAGTGCAGCAGTACCACATTCTATAGATATTCAATGTAATAGACGCTATTTGATGATTTAAAATTCAGATTTTGGTACGGGAATTGGTCAGAACAATAGATCAAATATGGTGATATCAGCCACTATCAAGGTTTCAAAAAAGAAATTGGAACAAAAGACAAATGAATATGTATAATGAAAAAGTAACAATGAATATTTTTTTGTAAAATTAAAACATAATACAAATGATTGGACTTATTACATTTTCCTGATACAGCCTCCTCGGGTTTTTCCTCCAATATCACGTTGAACTTTTCCATATCAGTCACTATATATCATTAATTAACAAGCATTACCATTATGTTATAATTTAGATAACCATGAGAATGAGATATACATTAATTGGAGAAATGAAGCAATTCACATGGGAATTCGAGATGTAGGTTATCAATTATATCGGACCACTAATCTTCATATATGAGCTCCAAAAACAGTAGCTCATCTTGATAGATTTGCGATTCGAAGTAATTGATAACCTAAATCTCCACCCAATTGTTAACTGTGAGAGGGAGTACTACTCACAGATTTGAACTCAAACCTTAACCTTTGTGGTTATTGAAATGATATACTAAATATTTGATCTACATCCTTCATGTGGATGAACTGAAAGGTTCAATAACCCAATAAAATCACGTCCTTGGGTTATTGAACCTTCAAGTCCATCTACAAAGAATGACAGATCAACATGCACCAAACCACAATATAAGCTCTTTCTCTCTTCCCCCCTATAAAACCCAATAAAATCTAAACATAAGCCTAAGGTCAAGAAACTTAAAACCAAAACTGAAAACAGAAACTTAAAACTAAAATCAAACCCTCTGTATTATGATGCACATACCTTAGAAAAAGCAAAACTCAAAACATAAAAATTAAAAAATATCAAAATATATGTAAAAAGAACTCTAAGATTTTAACCACTACAAAAAAAAAAAATCATAAACCTAAACCCAAAGACTTAAGGTCAAAAAAATTCAAAACTTAAAACTAAAAATAAAAAAATTGCTAGACCTCAACCTAAACCTAAAGAACTAAGCTCAGAATTTTTTTTTAAATGTATCAACATTAATTATAGTAACCCTTTGAGAAACTTTACCCCCTACAAACCCCCCTATAAACTAAGTAGTATATAACAAAAAAAATACTGCAATAAGATCTAAACCAAGGTATTTAATATATATCGGTAGAAAGCATTAGAAATTAAAACACTACATAAAAACTTAGTAAGATCGTGACCTACGTACACAGAGAGTGCTAGCGAGGAATCTTAGGACTTAGGTGAGAGAGTGAGCTCAGATGGCGGCCGGTTTTTTCTAGTGAGAGAGAGTAAAGTTGCGAAATTTGAAATTGGGGGAGATGAAACAATTCAAAGTAAATATATATTGTTCTTTTAGGTTACAAATTATAAAATATAATAATTAATCTGTTTTAATTACTGTTGGATTATAACTGATGGCGATGTTAAATGAAAAGTCAGGAAGTTGCGTACTTCAATTTACTGTTGAATGCTATGCAAAGTTTTCCTAAAGTATTGTGAATTTTGTGTTGTCAACTGGATGGTTCGATCTGTAATTATTTGAGTTAATATTCGTGCTATCTCATATTTGACTTCTAGATTTGAACTTGAACTTTTATGTTACTTTATATAGATTCATGGTCTTTGATAAATACTCGCGGATCATATATGGGTATATCATGTAGATGCATGCACTTAATTAATTAAAGCATCTCTTGTATATGTTGTGTGTGTGTATATATAATGGATGATTAGGAAATGTAACTGAACAAAAAAATTATTGTTACAAATTCATCATTGTTATTAGTTTTGGTCTTACGCAATATATGATGTTTGATTACATAAGTAATTTGTGGGATGATTTACTTCTTATTATCTTAGGGCTACTCACAACCGACGAGGAGGTGCGGACGTGTGTGTTGTCTAAGAGGTGGAACAACCTACTGTGGACCTCTTTGTCTTTCCTCAACATCAATGCTAGGGATTCTAATGCCCAATTTTTCATAGAGGGGATCATTGCTTTACTCTATAAGATTAAAGATGCTCATATTATGGAATTACACCTGAAGTGTGATTTGTAAAATTTGGTCTCCAAGCAGATATTAATATGGAGAATAAGATGAACGGTTCGGATCGACTGTTTGGATTTTAAAATTTTAAATTTGAACCGTGTGTATTTCGGCCCATATGCTACCGAAAGTACATTAGCCTATCTCTCTCTCTCTCTATATATATATATATATAGGAACATGCTAGCATGCTATGCATAGCATAGAACCCTTCCGTGCAACGGCTCGGATTTCGAGTTTTCAAAATTCTAATAGTCGAGCCGAACCGTTCATCTTGTTCTCCATATTAATATGTGTTTGGAGACCAAATTTTACATTTTTTGAAATTTTTTTACTATTTCTTTAGATTTATTGAAAATCGCTATTTTTTTATGGTTTAGATTTGCTGAAAACAGTTATTTTCAATAAATCTAAAGAAATAGTAAACAAATTTCAAAAAATGTAAAATTTGATCTCCAAACACATATTAATATGGAGAACAAGATGAATGGATCGAATCAACCGTTAAGATTTTGAAAACTCAAAATCCAAGCCGTTGCACGAAGAGGCTCTATGCTAGCATATTCCTATATATATATATGCTCAATTTTATAGTTTAATTACTCTCACATGTATTTAATTTTACAATTACTATTATTAATCCAAACATATAGGACCCGCCCATCAACAATTTTGCTGCAAAAACTCCCGGTCTTCGAGAACATAACAACTCTCATTGTTTCTATCTGTTCGTATTCACTTTTACAAATGGAAACTTGCATTATAAGGAGTTGTCCTTAATTGACTAAGCTTGTAATAGTACAACATGAGAACTGTGCAAGTTCTTAATTTTTCCTAATATTAATTATTGATATTTGTAATTAAAGATATTTTGTTGTTTAATTATTATTATTGGTTCATCTATTTTTAAGTTATGTGTTCATCCAGAACCCCCCAGTAGGTATGAAAATCAACGGGTTGAACCATCGTTGAGAAGAAATCTCAAGATGGTTAAGGTGAAATTCTGGGAGTTCAGCAACCTGGTAGAACAGGTGGCGCATTATCTAATGCTTCATATAGGTGAATTGCAAAATTTAAGGAACTATCATGTAATTAACGGTTACCGTAATGCTATACAACGAATGCATAATTTAGAACCGAGGTACAATGGGTGGAATTGGATAATTGTAAGATGGTTGGCCGAACCAAATGATTTCAATGCCTGGAATCCTGATCCAAAGCCATTCGAGAAGACTTTACAGTTTTACTAGTTTGATTAATATGTAATATGTTATTTAGTAATTAATGTTATTTGTTATTTAGTCTAATTTGTTTTTTATGAAAATATATCATTTTGTATTAATTTTCTTTTTCTTTTTTTTCAATATATTCCCGTTGCAACGCACGGAATACTAGTATACATGTTGTATATACGTTGAATGATGAATAGATCTGTACAAATTTCACTCGAGGTTCAAGCATACTAATAACTGACAACTTATTAATTGGTATCATCATCGGTTTAATCACTGGCAAGCCGATGGCTTTCATACCAAAAACCACTAAAAACTCATCTCCATCGGTCCAAGCATAAGCCAATGGCGTTAATTAAATATATATATATATATATATATGAGGAGGGTTCAAATGCACCCTAACATTTTTTTCTGTTTTCAAAGTCTGAATAGTCAATCTGAACCGTTAGATGCGATCTATATATTAAGATGTGCTTGGAGACCAAATTTTACATTTTTTGGAATTTTTTTACTATTTATTAAGCCACTTTGAAAAGTTGCTAATCCAATGGTCCATAAAGTGTAAAATCAGCGATTTTCAAAGTGGCCTAATAAATAGTAAAAAAAATCCAAAAAAATGTAAAATTTGGTCTCCAAACACATCTTAATATATAGATCGCATCTAACGGTTCAGATTGACTATTCGGACTTTGAAAACGGAAAAAAAGAATTTGAAAGATAGAGTGCATTTGAGCCCTCCTCTCTCTCGATATATATATATATATATATATATATATATATATATATATATATATATATAGAGATGGACTTGGGTGAGACGCGGAGTATACGCGTTTGGTGCTCCACGGTACGGTTTAGCCATTTTGAAAATTCAAACAACCGATCCGAACCGTTCATCTTGTTCTCCATATTGAAATGTGCTTGGAGACCAAATTTTACATTTTTTGGAATTTTTTTACTATTTATTAAGCAATTTTGAATGCCGCTGATCTGATGGTTCAGAAAATTTTACTGTTTTTTACTGTTCACAGCAAAACAGCAACTTTCAAAAATGCTTAATAAATAGTAAAAAAATTTCAAAAAATGTAAAAATTAGTCTCCAAGCACATTTCATTATGGATTAAACATCTAACGGTTCGGATCGGTCGTTTGGACTTTCAAAATGAAAATACGGCGTGAAGTACAAACGGCGTATACACCGCGTCTCACCCAAGTCCATCTCTCTATATATATATATATATATATATATTAAAGAAACGGAATTTGGCCTAAGGTATATGAAATTTTGTAGTTTACAACTTGATTGTTTGATCTATAATTGTGTGATTTAATATTCGTGCTATCCCACATGCAATGGTTGGATCTAAATTCAAATTGTGCATTACTTGAGAAGGTTTAATTTATGATCAAGATGGCTGTCTAATCAAAATTAAAGTCACTGCAGCACTCTTCGTCTTCCTTTGTTTAGTGTGCTGTGATCGATCACCTACCTCTTTCAGAGCTCTCTTCTCACTAGTTCCTCTTTGCAATAATGAGCGACTATATAAGTTCTTTGTCTGATGATATACTTCTCAAGATCTTAGAGTGGCTCGAGACAGGCGAGGCAGTGCGTATGTGCGTGTTGGCGAAGAGGTGGATCAACCTGTGGACCTCTTTACCTATACTCAAAATTTGGTTTAGGGACTCTACTGCAAAACCTACCTTGGAGGGAATCACTTCTTGACCTAACAAGATTAAAAAAGTTCACATTCTGGAGATTTTCCCAAGATGCCATCTGCACCGTGTATGCACACCTATATATATAGCTTGATTGTATCATTTTTACAATATAACTAATTAGTGGAGGGTCAGTTACACCATTATATTTTATGGTGACATATCTTAATTGACACCATATTTTTATAAGTTATTTTTGTAATTTTAAAATTCAAATAGTCAATCCAAACTGTTCAACGTGATGTCCATATTAAAATGTGCTTGGAGACCAAATTCTACATTTTTGGAAATTTATTACTATTTATTTAGAATTTTTTAAAAATGTTATTTTTTAATGGTTCAAAATTGCCTGAAAACAACAATTTTGTACATATCTTAATAAATACTAAAACAAATCTAAAAATGTAAAATTTGGTCTCCAAGCATATTTTAATATGGAGATCATTTCGAACGGTTGAGATCGTCTATTTAGATTTTAAAATTGTAAAAATGATAGCATCTACATCCCAAAAACTATTGGAGTTTCTAATTTTATGTGGCAATTTCGAATTCAGTTTCAAGGATGTGAGAGAATTTCTTATTTAGAAACTCTACAGTAAAGTTTCTTATTAAGAAATTGTTTATAAACTCTATGCTGACTAAATGATTGGCTCAAATTATTTCTTCTTTTTAATTTGTTGCTAATGTGGCTTAATAGAAACTCTAAAATTAGTTTCAGAGATGTGAGAGTTAGAAACTTTAGAGGACTTAATTTCTACAAAGTGGTTACACAATAAAATGGTGTAATTGGATACCTCCTCAATTAATTAGTGTAATTCTATACTTAGGTTAATTATAACTTGTGTTTAATTGTATATAATTTTATATTAATTTAAAACATGTGTAGGATCTATTACCATAGGAGATACTGGAAATACAACCCAGATTTGAAAACTTGACGATTCTCACTGTTGCCCTGTGTTTTTATTCATATCTTGAAATGTATTGGATCATAGAGAGCTGTCCAAAGCTGACAAAGTTTGTACTAATACAATATCAGTCTTGTGTAAGTTTCTAAATACATAGCGCTTATGTTCATTTTTAATTTGTTGTTTACATTAAGTAAAGATCATAAGTAATCTAGCTAGCTAGTTATATATCTAAAAAGAAATGGAAAGAGACAGAGAGATATTCAAATGATTCTCATTGTATATATTGATTTGTGTCTTGACACAATGCTTGTATTTATAACAAATTAAATGAATGTAAACTAGAGCTAATTAACCCTGGTTACAATCAACTAGCCTTGAGTCTATTTGCTGTTACAACTAAGTTCTGTTTTGCTTTGACTGGCGCATCTTTGACTGCATACTCTAATAATATCAATTGTAGTTCCAGTCCCAATGGTTGAAGCATCTGACAGAAGAGATCTCCCGAGGGTTGAGGTTAAGTTTTGGAGGTTTGATACCATGGTGAAACAAGCGATTCAATATCTCATGTTGGGTAAAGGGGAATTGAGAAACTTTAGGTACTATGCTTTAGTTGTCACTTGTAGAATACCTTGTGATCCGAACAATTGGGGTGTATGTCGTATACATTTAAGTACAGTGGGGAGTTATATGGAAGCAGCATGGCGATTTTCAAGCATGATGTTCGACCTTTATTGTCTGGATGATGGTTTTATTATGAAGTCGATTGAGTTGTACTTGTGAAGGAGGATGATGTTTTTTGTTATTAGTGATCGGTATACCTCAGCCCCCAATGTGTGTGGCTTATGAACATTTGGATAGGTTTAATTATCTTTTGGTAGTAAATGCATCATGTCCAGCTGATCACATATATCCTAATTAGTGTGCTGTGATTTGTTATTTATTTGCTAAATTAACTTGGATGGATGTATGGATGAACAACATATTTTGTGTATGCATGGATGCATGTATAATTTATTTGGATATTTTGTAATTAATATATGCATATGTTTAATTTAACTTTCTTCCATGTATAGTTTTGTTACTCTAATTAGTTACGAAAAGTTAATTATTATGAACTTCATTAGTTTAACTTCGTCGACCTTGGATCTGTTTAATTTAAACATTCATGAGTATTATCTAGTAATTAGTAAGATAGATAGTGATACATATATACAGAGATGAGTTATGCTACTCCATGGAGTAAAACGCGTTTGTACTCCACGCCGTATTTTCATTTTGAAAGTCCAAATGACCGATCTGAACATTAGATGTGATCTCCATATTGAAATGTGCTTGGAGACCAAATTTTACATTTTTTGGATTATTTTTACTATTTATTAAGCAATTTTGAAAATTATTGTTTTGCTGTGAACAGTAAAAAAATAATAAAATTTTTTGGACTATCGGATCAGCGATTTTCAAAATTGCTTAATAAATAGTAAAAAATTCCAAAAAATGTAAAATTTGGTCTCCAATAACATTTCAATATGGAGATCATGTTGAGTGGTTCAGATTAGTCATTTGGATTTTCAAAATAAAAATATAGTGCCATGGAGCACCAACTCATTTTACTCCATGGAGTAGCGTAGCTCATCTCTCTCTCTATACACACACACACACACTACTCTCTTGGTTAATTATGAACTTTTCTGTTAAAAAAATATAACACAAAAATTACAATTGATATGGTTAATGATCCTTAATTAGATTTATTGAGTTGGGATTATGTATGTTATTAAATAATTATTTCCTTATAATGATTAAATTGGACATATATAGTCATTAAATGTGTTTTTTTGTAGTAGCAACACCATCAGTTAAATTGATGTACCTGCATGGTCAATATTCCAATTATTTAATTATCATAGGTGCCAATCAAAAATACAACATCGGTTCAGTAAAGATACCAGACAGTGTTGATCAACCCAAAACCAATGGATCATGAAACAGTCAGATGGTAAAAGTAACCCCTTCAGTGTCATCGGCTGGTTAGCCAAACCGATGTTCAAGAGTCACTCAATACTAACTGTTCGTGAAATTTAACCAATGGCAAAGGAGGGGGTTAGATTGAATTGGTATTCTACAATTGGTATTCTACAATTCATTATATAACCAATTTATTGAGCTACTTAGATTGAATTTTGAAGTTTATATGATATATGTGTTAAGTCATGACACGGAAGGTCTAATGCTATCTATATAGTACCTAAGCTTTACTCTAATAATGATAATAATAATATGACTATGTAATATTCAAAAAACCTTCCCATAATAATAATAATAATAACTGAAGGAGTATGTGTAAAATAATGAATTAAAATATAATAAAATGATAAAATAATTAAGAAGAATGTTAGAGTGAGTCTATGGTACTATGCATATCACGGGTTGATCCTTAATACGGTTCAATAGCTGGCAGCATGTTAGGGAATGGAGATGCGTATTCCAGCTGAGGTACAATTAGAAAATTCAGATTATTTTTTAATTCTGGAACGAATCACAAAATAAATTTCCTACATTTATAATAGATACCGATTTTTTTTTTATCCATCTGGAACTAAATTCAGACTGTTCGTTTCTTACTATAAGAGGAGATAATGATCTTTCAATTGGACCTCCTGCCTACGGAGACTTCCCTGCAATTGCATATACAATGATACATTTAATTGAATTTTGTTATAAAATAAATATGAACAATCATAAGAAGAATAAACAAGATAGAGAGGAAAAGATGGTAATCTCTTTATTCCTACATTTCTCATGTGTGTACAATACAAGATTACAAAGCCTCTATTTATATGCTACAAATTGTAAATAAAAAATTTCATTTAAATAAATGGAGAAATAAATTCCAATAGTAGTGGCCATCAATTCCAATTGTAGTGCATGGAGTAGTGGGGATAGTGGAAAATGAATGTTGGGAGTTATGGACATCCATATTAATATTTTATTCATAACACTCTCCCTTGGATGTCCATTACATAAGAATATGCCTCATTAAAATCTTACTAGGAAAAACCCTATGGGATAAAAACCTAGTGAAGGAAAAAGAGTACAATATTCTTCTAAATATGCAACTACAGCCTTACTAGGAAAACCCAGTGGGAAAAACCATGGTTAAGGAAAATATAGTGCATATGAACTCCCCCTCATGACAACATCAGTCAAGATCTTTAATTCGGCGAACTCCAATATTACGAACTAGCTTTCCGAATATTGCAGTAGGGAGTGCCTTAGTGAATCAATCTGCTGGATTTTTCACTTGAACGGATTTGCTGAACATTAATAACATTATTCTTTTGGATATCATATGTGAAAAGGAATTTTGGTAAAATATGTTTTGTTCTATCTCATTTAATGTATCATTTCTTTCATTGATCGATACATATAATATTATATTCATATATGATCTTCAGGATCATTTCTCTAAAAGACAATCTACATATCTGACAAATGTGTTAAATCACAGATCTTAACCAAACACATACTTGACTTGCTTTTGTGTATTGCTAAATTTTCTCATAGGCAGCGAAATATATGTCAATATCTTCGCGTGAGAGAAGAACTATATTTTGCTAATAAATTTACTATAAATGATATATCGTGTATTGTATGCTCATCAAGATAAGTGCTCATATTGCACTAAGATATGGTACTTCAGGACCAAATAGTTCTTCATCATTTTCTCGAGGTCTAAATGATCTTTATTCACATCTAATGATCTTACAACCATCGGATTGCTTAATGAATGTTATTTATCCATAATTGCAATATAATTTTCTTGATGCATAGTAATATTATTTTTAAATGTTCAATTTGCAATCCAATGCAAAATTTTATTCTTCCGAAATCTTTCATCTCAAATTATTCCTTTAAATAATTTATTCTTTTGGAAGCTCTTTAGGAGTTCCAATGATACTTGGATCATCAACATAAATTGCAATTATAACAAAATCATTTCTATATCTTTTCATGAAAACACATGGACATGTCGTATCATTATTATATCCATGTTTCAATAAATATTCACTTAAACGATTATAGCATATGCGTCCATATTGCTTTAATCAAAATAAAAATTTATTCAATTTAACTTAATAATGTTCTCGAGAACCTAAATTACATGCTTCAAGCATCTTAAATCTTTCAGAGATTTTCATATAAATATCATTATCAAGCGAGCTATTTAAATAGGCTGTAACAATATCCATTAGGTGCAAATTAAGTCCTTCATGGACTGCCAGACTAATTCTATATCAAAAGGTTGTTGCATCCACCACAGGTGAATATATCTCAAAATTTCACATTTTTCATTTTATTTTCTCATAAATATTTATTTATATCATATTGGTTTTATACCTTGAGGTACAAGGACTACAGGTCAAAAAACTTTTCATTTTTCAAGAGAGTTTAACTCTACCTCAATTGCACCTTTCTATTTTGGCCAATCATTTCTTTATCGACATTCCTTAATAGACTTCTAGTCATGATCCTCAATATTTATTATGTTTAGCGCTATATTATATACAAAAATGTTATTGATATCAATTTTATCTCGGTTCCATCTTATTTCATTCATGATATAATTTATTGAGATCTCATTATTTTCATGAAATACCTGAGTTTCTGCTGGAACTCCAATATTATTTATAATTTTATTTTCTTCTGGAGTTTTATCTGAAATTATCATATCCTCGACTTGACCATTTTCATTCTTTGCTCCTTTTCTTTTTCGAGGATTTTTATATTTTTAATCTTTGGAACCGATTGCTTTTCCACGCTTCATGCGTGTTATAATTAGTGTGTCCAACAGGGACACGGACTTTAATTGGAGCATTAGCAGCTGGTACATGTGATTTGGTCACTTTCTTTGAGTCTGTGAATGTGTCTGGCAATTGATTCACTAACATTTTCAAATGAATTATCTTTTGAACATTTAGTTCACATTCTTTAGTACGAGGATCAAAATAAGACAATAATAATTCATACTAATATTTTTTTTTCAGCTGATAGTTTTCTCCCCCTAAGATTGGGAATTTTTTATTCATCTAAATCACAACCGACAAAATTAGTCATTAATAAATCTCCCATCGATGGTTTTAGATACTATATTATATATGGAGATTCAAATTCAATATAAATTCTCAACTTTCTTTGATATCCCATTTTAGTGCGTTGTGGTGGAGCAATTATAACATATACTGCACATTCAAAAATTATTATATGGAAAATATTAGGTATGTGACCAAAAACTAATTATAAAGGGAAGCTTTATAATAGCTAGTTGGCATGATGCAAATTAGTTTTGTTGTATGTAAAATATTATATCTTCTTTTTATATACGAACATCTACAGGATGTTCAACATTAATTTTGATATTGTCTAGACGTATTTTCATAATTGAATAATCATAAAATTATGCTCTTTAATCAAATCTATTGAGCAAGTAATTTCGCAAACGCCAGGTTGCAATTTGATAATAAACATACATGTGACCATCTTATTGATGCATCAATTAAAATCATTATATTTTCAAATGGTTCACATGTTGGATATAATGTTCCACAAATATCATATTGTATACGTTCTAGAAATAAAACCAACACATAAAAAAATCATCAGATTAAAGAATCTTCTGGTTCTTTGATGAATGCTTACATTAATTTTCTATTATTTTTGCATCACTATTGATCCGGAATGGTCCAACCGATCATGCCAAACTATAAACATATTCTTATATGTAAATTTATGGTTTACAATAACATGTTTTTCAATTGCACTAATATATGTGTAGTACAAGTCAGAGAAAAAACATATGCATTTTATTTTCAATATGCATTGTTTTTCATATATTCAATATTTTTTTTCATTACTTGTCTCAATATGATATCCATTTCGGCGGATATTCTTAAAACTTAACAAATTTATTTGAGACTTACAAGAATATAATACATCATCATCAATATAAATTTGTATTCCTCCATGTAACAACAAAATAACTCTTCTAGAGCTTTCAATCAATTTTTTTTTTTTTGATAAAAATAAATAAACACCATTTCAACAATAATCAATAATAAAAAGAATAAATAAGTAGTATTTAAAAAAATAAACATAAATAAGCAAATTTTATCTTACATTTACATTTTTTTATGCACTACAATCAATATAAATAATAAATAAGTATTAATTCATTTCTCAAAATAAAGAATGAACAACTATTTTTTATCTAACAATTTTCCGTAACAACATAAAAGATAAAAATTAAAATTTCACCTTATAATGTAATACCTCTAATGAAATAGATAAGTTTCTTTAAGGCATTGTATTAATAGAAACGAACAAGCTTCTTTTAGGGCATTGTATTAATAGAAAATTAAATGATTTATGAAAGTAAATCATCTCTTTTCAAATAATTTTGTATAAGTTTGATATACTATATATATATAAATATATATATATATATATATATATATTTTCCAAACAGTAAGGGCTCAATTTTTCATAAATGTCACCGATTTTATATATCTTTTTTTCATCATTTAAATAATGTCAAATCATTTGACTAAATTGAGTTTGTCCATAGTAGTTCAATATAATATTTTGACGTACTACATGTACATTGGCGTACGACAGGTACATGACTAATAATAACATGAATTTTCTTATTTGTCATTCGCTTCATTTTCTAATTATTTCTCCACTTCTAGTGGTAATTTTTTTTTTCATTTATTTTTCCACTTCTAGTGGAATGTGTTAGTTTGTAATAATCTAGAAGTCAATAATACGATAATTTATCATAAAGCTTTGTTCATGAATTGGATGATTAATATCATTTTGTTGCCTTGAGTATTATTGCATTTATGGATCATTTCGAGTTCATGACTGAAATTGTTAAACTCCATAATATAGATGATATATACTCTTAAAATGTCACTAACCAAGGTAATTAGCAGGAACACTAATTACCGCGAAAAGGTTAGTATGTGGATTAAAAGATGGTTAAGTTTTACAAACCACCTGACACGAGATGTCATTTTAATCACATAGATACATGTTCTAGGAACATGGAATTTGACAGACCCCGAATGAGACATTAAATAGAATTGTGTTCGTGTCATTAATGTTTCTCATTCAGTGTCACGTTCTAAAGTATGAGGTATTTATTGTTCCCACTAAGAAATATGTATGTGTGATTGCTATCTACCGCTGTCCGTAAAAAGCAGTCATAACGGTAGCATTCCCATATGTATAGCTTAGCCGAGGAAGTGATAGTCTACCAAAAGTACTATTTGTCCCTCGTATCTCTATACGAGCTATAGCATCACTGGGCCCCTTGATAGAGTTAGATTATCTGCTAGCGGTATAATTACAAGAGTAATTATATTTGATAATCTGCTCAAGATCAAGAAAAGATTCAGTTAGCAAGGATGACACACATCTACCTTGAAACTGATCTGATAGCTATGAGACAGAAGAACAGACACAAGTAAATTGTTTACTGGATCGTGATATTGTACAGTACAGCATCATCTGTGTAATTGGATGGTCATGATGTGTTGCCAGACGCCACCCATGATTATAGAAGTTAAAACAGTTTTAACTCTATTTACCAACATAACACAGATCCTATTGGGTCACACCATATAGGAGCTAATTGGAGAATCTTATTTTGATTGATTATAAATTGGTTATGATCAATGATAAGATGGTTATAATTAATTATACGTGTTATAATTAAATTATAAATGTTATGTAAAAATAACAAGCAAAAACATTGGTTAATTTATAAACGTGTGTGACACGTTGTATAAAAGTTAACCGGTTAATTTATAAATGTGCAGGACACGTTGTATAAATTACCGAAACAACAACCGCAAGAAAAATATATATAATTGTTCAGAATAATTATACGAATATTATTTGTGTTCGGGCCGAGGGCATTCGGATCTTTTCAGATTCGTCCTTATTCGCATGACATGTCATCGATCCTATCCAGATGACACGTCATCGATACCGAAACAAATAACCGCAAGAAAAATATATATATAATTGTTCAGAATAATTATACGAATATTATTTGTGTTCGGGCCGAGGGCATTCGGGTCTTTTCAGATTCGTGCTTATCCGCATGACGTGTCATTGATCCTATCCAGATGACATATCATCAATCCTATCCACAAGGGCAAAATGGTCATTTCACACCTATGCCACCTTGCATGTGTAGAAACATGGAGAAGAGTGTGGAAGGGTGTGGAAGGGGTATTTTGGTCATTTCACATATAAAAGGATGAGGTGTCAATGGCATACCTTGTAAATAGGCATATGTTGAGGGGTATTTTGGTCTTTTGCGAACCTCCTCAAAAGCCTATAAATAGAGGGGTGCATGTAGAGAGAAAAATCACTAATTCACTTGTATCGTTTCGTGCAGAATCGAATCGGTATTTTCTCTCTTTCTCGGTTTCTCTCCCAAATAGTGTTTCGGTTGAGAAAAGAAAGTTATACGTAGTTGACGTATAATCTTGCGGGTTGTTGTGGAGTATATTTACGGGATCGATGAATAGTGTTTTACCGAATTTAGCGGTATGTCAGTTTTGCTCATTTGATGAAACTGAGTAACCGAAAATTCGTGTTTACGGGTTTTCGTCTTTTCCCTGTGAATAGTGTTTTTGCAGAATTCCGCGGTTTACGGTATTTCTGGCAGAAGAAATTAACCGCTCTCTGGTTAGTCCTGGTGGATAACCGATAGAGGCATCAGACGTCTGATGCTCCGAGACGAGTCGATTCCTTCCGTGATGTAGCTCTACACGCTCGGTCTGCATTCCAACTGTGATTTGGAAACAAGGTATAAATATGTTATATTAATCTATTTAATTGGTAAGTAGATTAAAGTTTTAGAAATCAATCATGGAGTAGATCTGTAAAAGGATTAAATTGGGTTTTGATGCCAAAGGAATACTGAAGGTGGACCGCCTTGGAAAGTTTCCTGACATACCCCGTTTAATCCTGAGCTTAAGTTGGCCGTAGAAATTTTTGTTCTACGGTCATTCCGCACCTTAAGCCTAAACGAGTTTTGGTTACCGCGAAACCCCATTTTGGTATCCGAAACCCAACAGAATGATGCGCTTTTTTTTCATTATCACGTCCATATCTAATAGTTTGTCCATCAAATTATTTTCCACTTCATGTGTAACTATTATTTTGTTCAACCAGAACAAGACATGTGGCTTCAATAATTTATTATAATTGAACGTCAGGTCAATTGATAAAATTGATGAAATAGGTTCAGGCCAATTTCATTAATATAATTTATATTCATATGGCTTCGGACCATTTCATTAACATAATATAATGTAAAAGATAATGTATAAACTCGAAATAATTCTTGAATCTTCTTTCGGAAGAGTACATCAAAAAATTCCACTAGAAAAAAAAATTCCACATCATATAAATCTTATTGAAATCTTCTTCAAGAAGATATATTGAAATATTCATATTAATTTTGTGAGCCACATAAATCTTCTGCAGGAAGATTAAATTAAAAAAAAAATATGAACATCACATTAATTTTTGCACATTATTTAAATTTTTTTTTATCATTGTCTTTCCACTTCAGGTGGAAATATGTGTTTTTGTAATAATCACCATGATAATAAACTCATTCTTGTACGTCCACGTCCACAAGTTTTTTTTTTTTCAAATTTATTATTATATATTGCTATATTTACTTCAAGAAATGAAGCAGAACAAATTAAATTATTTTGTCCAACAACTCATTATAATCTCTTCAACTATAAAGAGATAATAAATCAACTTAGAATATCTTTTAACTTCTTCAAGAAGATTAAATTATTGAAAAAAATATATATATATAAACATCATGATAAATTTGCGCATCAAGCGAAATATATGTTATTTATATGTCATGATAAATTGAAGAAGTTTTTTCTTTAAATCTTCTTGGGAAGATTAAATTAAAAAAATGCACTTCATATAAAATTCTATGAATCATACTAAACATCTCAAAATAAATATAAATAAATTGATAACTTATTTCATTTAGCAATTACTTGAAGTATTATTTATATAAATAAAATTGAAATAAAAGTTACAAAAAT